>CM040128.1:263238806-263778921 GCA_022559845.1 Amorphophallus konjac
TCCCCTCTCCCTTCACACTACCACGTTCAACCCAGCCTAGCACCGCCGCCCCTCGCCACCCTGTTAACACAACCGCACCACTCCTCTCCCTCCTCGTTCCCTCACCTTTCTCACCGCCAGTGAACCCCCCCTCATCTCCTTGCGACACCCCCCCCACTCTGCATGCCCTCGACACCGCAGGGGACCGCCTGCACCGTGATGCCGTGAAGCCTGCCGCCCGCGACCCCAACACAGCCCCCGCTCCAGCCGTCCGGGCCCCGTGCGACCACCGCCTCCGTCTCCGCCTCCGTCACCCTCTGCCCGCGCGACCTCCGCCTGCACGCCCGACGCCGCCCCCTGCCGCCGCTGTCGCCCCCGCTCCCGCTGCTTCCCACCGCCCGCGGCCGCCCTGTCCCGCTCCGGCACCGCCCTGTCCCGCTCCGACCCGCCTCGGCCGCCGCTCCCGCCTCCGGACCGCTGCAGACGTGCTCCGGCACCGCCGTCGACGCCGCTCGCCGCCGCGGAGCTCCCCTCGCCCCCCCGCTCGCCGTGCACCACCGCGGCCACCGCCATCTCCACTCTTCTTCCCTCTCTCTCTCTCTCTAGCGTTTAAAAAAAAACAAAAAAAGGGTTTTTTTTACGTTCGCAGGGGGGGGCCTCGTCGCCCGTGCCCCCCTTTGAACGACCGGGGCCGCAACGGCCCTCTGCACCGCCGCCCTCCGCCTCCGTCACCGCCTCCGTCTCCGCCTCCGTCACCGTCTCCAGCCGCCTTCTCCGCCGCCGTCCGACGCACCGCTCACCACCGCTACCATTCCACACCTCCGGGCACCCCCACGCCGCCGTTGCCGTCCGAGCATCCACCACCGTCGCCGTCGGGCACCTCTCACTGTCGTCGTCGTCTGCTCCCCCTGCCGGCGAGCTCGCCGCGGCACCCACGTCACCCCTCTCCTCCTCTCTCTTTCTCACGCCCTCTCTCTCTCTCATCTCGATCTCTCTTTCATCTTTTTCTTTTTTTATTATTCTCTCTCTCACTCTTTCTCTCTGGATTTCTCTCTCTCTCCCTCTCTCGTATTCTTCTCTCTCTTTCTCACGCCGGCCTCTCTCCTTTTCTCTTTCTCCCCCCTCTGTTCTCTTCTCTCTCACCATCTCTCTCCCCCTCTCGTTATCTCTCTTTCCCCCTCTCTCTATTCTCTTTCTCTTTCTCTCCCTCTCTCTCGGTCGCACTCTCTCTCCCTCCCGCTTTCTCTCTCTCTATCTCGCACCCCCTCTCTCTCTTTCTCTCCCTCTCTCTCACTTTTCTTTTTTGTTCTTTTTTATTAGCCCCTCCCCACCGTCTCTCACTCCCTCTCTCTATTCCTCTCTCACTCTCTGTTTCTCTCTGTGTCTTCATCTCTCTCTCCCTCTCTCTCTCTCGATCTCCCTCTCTCTCACTCTTTTTTTTTTCCTTTTTTTAACCTCCCCCCATCGTCTCTCTCTCCCTCTCTCTCCCTCTCACCACCTCTTCTCTCTCTCTCGATCCCTCTCTCTTATTTCTTTTTTTTCTTTTTTTAATATCCTCCCCCACCGTCTCTCTCTCTCTCTCTCCCTCTCACCACCTCTTCTCTCTCTCTCGATCCCTCTCTCTTATTTCTTTCTTTTTTCCTTTTTTAATCTCCTCCCCCACCGTCTCTCTCTCTCTCCCTCTCTCTGTTTCTCATTCTCCCCCTCTCACAGTTTCCCTCCCCCTCTCTCTATCTCAAACTCTCTCATCTCATCTCTTTTCTTTTATTTTTATCTTTATCTCCTCTTTCCCTCTCTGACATTCTCTCCCTCTCACTCCTATTCTTTTCCTCGTCTCTTCCTCTCTTAGATATAACATATATATACATAAGTATACTATATATATATATCTTATATAGTTAATATATATATATCCTCTACACATATACATACTATATAATAAAACTAAAGCACAAAAATCTCAAAAAAGAGTTCTTCTTTTCTCTCTCTCCCTCCTTTTCTCCTTTTCAGGGCGGCACCGATACCGGGAAGGCCCTGTCGAGTTCCCGAACGTCGGAATATACGAGAGCATGTTACATCTCAGCGTACGCTCGTGCCATCCTCACCTCGGAGAAGCTTCCGCGAGCACGTCATCGGCCGCCCAATAAGTTTTCTCACCACGTCGTCTTATTCGTTTTTGTTTCGCTAGTTACATTGCATTGCATGCATCATTATCTGTCGTTCACACTGCACCCCTCTCCCTAAGAGTTTCCTTTTCGTGTTCATTCATCATATCATCTATCTACCTTTTCATGTCTAAAAGGGGTTTCAAATACTACCAATTAGGTTAGTGTTCTCTTATGTTATTCTCAATATCAGCTTCTAAAGAATTGATACTACACCACCGTCGTTCTTATCTCGTTGTTGTTTCTCTTCATTTGTTTTCCGTGCAGGGTTAACCAGTCGGGGATCCCACTTCTTCCGTCGACCAAAAGAGTAGGAGGTCATCCCTCCTTTTGAGGTACCCGGTTATTGTCTCTCTCATCTATCCTAGTTCTTTCCTCCATCATTATTATCTGTTGTTAAATTTCCATATTCATCCTCCTTTACGTTTCGTTTAACAATAAGTCTATCTCCTCTCCCTTATTAGTATTATCTATCGTTAAACCTCCATCTCTGTTCTTCTCTGTCTTATCTAAAATAAAGTCTTCATCCTGTCTATATTTTCTTAGTATTCTTTTCCTATATCGTACTACCTTATTCTACCATCTATCACCCGATTTCTCTCTTTGCTCTCTCATCTTTCTCTTAAAGAGATATAAGAACCCTAAAACAATAAAAGCCACAAAACCCCAAAAAAATATACAATAACAAATAATAAAACAAAACAAAAGAATAATAAAAATCAGGGTAACCGAGTAAGGCCCTCTTCGTCGGCCGGCCGACGGAAGAGGAAGAGAGGACCCGCACCGCTCCCGCTTCAGCGGCCAAACGCGATCAGACATTTCCCGTGGGGCTCTCAGCCCCTGGCGATCACATCCCCTTCCCACTTTCTTTCCTGTCAATTTTCCCTTTTGTTTAAATCCTGTGACGGAAGTCATTCCTCGCGAAGGTGTACGTGACGGAAGTCATTCCGCGCGAAGCCTTTTTCATTCTGTCATTTTATTCCCTTGATTTTTATCTAAACCCTGCGACGGAAGCAATTCCTCGCGAAGGTGTACGTGACGGAAGTCATTCCTTGCGAAGCCTTATTTTTCATTCTGTCATTCTATTTCTTTAAATTTCTGTCTAAACCCTGCGACGGAAGTCATTCCTCGCGAAGGTGTACGTGACGGAAGTAATTCCTCACGAAGCCTTTTTATTCTGTCATTTTATTCCTTTGATTTTTGTCTAAACCCTGCGACGGAAGTAATTCCTCGCGAAGGTGTACGTGACGGAAGTTATTCCTCGCGAAACCTTTTTCATTCTGTCATTTTATTTCTTTAAATTTCTGTCTAAACCCTGCGACGGAAGTAATTCCTCGCGAAGGTGCACGTGACGGAAGTAATTCCTCGCGAAGCCTTTTATTATATATATTACAGTAAAAACCCCGCGGAGAGTAATATCTCGCGGTGGTCTCATGTATATATACTCATGTTTATTATCTATATTGTAATAAAAACCCCGTAAGGCCAATGTCTCGCGGTGGTCCTAATACGTACATATATATTCATTAGTGTTGATATTATTGCATCGCTGTTAGAGCCCCACAAAGACCAATGTCTTGTGGTGGTATGTCTTGGTTCGTATTGTCTTTGTAATTTTCTGGAGAACGATACACCGCTGTAGTTTCTGAGTCTTCGTGCCTCCCCATTTCTGTTACTTAGATTCTCAGATTTCCTGGTATATGAAAAACTGCTCGTGGAACGGTAAGTCACGCTTACCGGGAAGGGGTTAGTTTGCGCGAGAGGGTCTTCCGACCCCTATCTCCGCCACGTACCGGAGTTCATTTCACATCCTTCTTTCCTTTCTCCCCTTTATGTTCTTTCTCTTCTTGAGTTGATCTCGTCATTTCCATCTTTTAGGACAGACGAGGGTGGACGTCCCTTGCCGTCTCCACCTCTCTGGCAATCACCTTCTCATCATTACTCTGCATCATTGTATTGTTTCTTTTCTTGACGAGGGTGGACGACACTCTTTTGCCGTCTACAGCCTTTCCTTTGATTCTTTCCATCATATCCATAGCATCTTCCAAGAGTTGATCTTTTCTAACCATCTCCGTATATGTTTGAATTTCTAGTGGAGCTAGTTGAGGTATAAGTTCCACCTTCAAGCCATTCATAAATCTCTTTGCTCTCATTTTCTCCGTGCAAACCAAGTGTGGTGCATATCGGGCCAATCTAGAAAACCTCGCTTCATACTCGGCGACTGACAGACTACGTTGCTTCAAAGCCGCAAATTCCATAGCTTTCTTCTCGCGAATTCTTTCCGAGAAATACTTTTCATTAAAGTGTTCTAAGAATTCGTCCCATGTAACTTGCTCATTAGGCAAGATTGCTTCCACGGATCCCCACCATACTCGGGCATCCTTCTCTAATTGATATGTTCCTAATAGTACCTTCTCTTCATCAGTGCATTGCATCACCTTAAAGGTCCTCTCTATTTCTTGCACCCAATTCTCTGCTTCATCTGGGTCGGTAGACCCACTAAACTTCGGGGGATTTATCTTTTGGAACTTCCGATGTAAATCCCCGGCTCCATGCCGTGCTCCACCTTATGCAACTTGTTGCAAGGCTTGCGTTAAACCCTGGACAGTGCGTTGCATCTCTCTCCACTGAGCTCTCTCAGCGGCCATTCTAGCTTACAAGAATAAGGTTTGGATTAATTATATTCATATCTCGGCAGGTATCTAACGTGAATGTAACATATTTTATCATTTAACCCACAGCTCTACCCAAATCTCACGGGGTTCCTATAGGATAACTGACAAGGAGAACTCAATCTAGGACTTGGACTTAAGGACCTAGGGATTTCAAAAGTCTAGGCTCTGATACCACCTTCTGCCACGCCCCGAACCGATAGCAGCGGAACGTGTCGTTTGCTCGGAACGTGGCAGTTAAACAGTCGATTAGATCAGAGCATAGTCATTTCCACAAAACATAATTTGGACAAATAACAAATTTCATTTCAAATATAAGTTCTTTACATATTCGGGCCCATAATAAACGAAAAGACTCAATAAAGAAAAATTACAATGAGACTCTTGACTCGACTTAACATAAGACACATGATAGCAAGACTAGGTGGTTCGTCTAGATGTCAGAGTTCTCTTCACTCTTGCCCTTGCCCATCATGTTCGGTCTCGTCGTCACTAAGGTCATTACCTGAAAAATATATTAAAAAACGTAGGGTGAGCGAACGCTCAGTAGGACTTAATATCTCATGCTCCAAGCTAGCTTTAAGTCAATTACAGTTTAACATGCTCATGCAGGTCATGTAAGATATAGAAATCGAGAACTATAATGACACGAGTGATAAAGCGATGATCAATTAAAACCATAAAAGCGAGTAAGCAAGATGCTAGATACACTCATGAAGAGTAAGGACAATGACAATCAAGAGAGTATAGCAAGATCTTAACAAGTACTTTCTCAAGCTAGGTCAAGAGCATTCATGAGGAAATATAACATTCATCTCTCTATGACGAACACTATCATGAGAGCTTCAAGGTATCCAGTATTATGAAGGATCTTCATGACAAGATAACGAGTACTATCAATTGGATATTTTAAGAACATTTATGATGATCGATATAGAAGTAGAACAATTACTTCTACAAGCACTATATAGCATTTGCCAAGACACTAAGGGAATATCACGACAATATGATAACCCCTCAAATAAGGCAAATCAAGATCTTTTCATGACGAACAATAAGTTGTAGAAAGGTGTACTATGATGGCAATTACTCACGATCATCACTATCACGAGAGCGTTTGCACATCTAGCACTATGTAGGATTGGCCAATGCACTAAGGGGAAAATCACGACGATATGACCACCCCTCATAGAAATAGCACTAAGTAGTATTTGGTTACACACTTAGGAGTTCTCACGGCTGTATGATTGCCCCTAAATGCCAATAACCGAGTTGGTGAATGTCAGCACTCGATCATCGTATACCGGTAACGTTTGGACTTTGTCTCGCCCAATAGGGTCAGATCAGGACCCGTAGCATTTAAAATGTCATTTTAGTGGGACCCATAGCCCTTGACATTTAGTCTAGACTAATTCACATTAATGGCCAAGAATTTCAAGGATCAAGCATGTAAGATATTAAGATAGATTTCATGGAACATAGAGTTCAAGGATAGAACTTGTAATAAGGATGATATATCGATAAACCATATGAAAACTATGACATTCTGGAAATCTGGGTGATTAGGTACAACCAGCTCAGTCGGCCTTGAGGGAATCCAAGGCTACGAGGGGACTTACGGAGGTCCCAATGACTAACTTGCCAGTCCGAAGGAACGGAATGTCCAACGGAGGGCTCGTATGTCACCGAGAGTTGAGATATATAACGTGAACCAATCATGAAACAGGGACTCCATCTACGGACGTGAGATGAGAGTGCCAGAAGACCCGCGGTATGGGTCATAACCGGAAGAAAACTATGAGAACATGAATGCGTTAATTATAGAATTCACGTCCATCCAATTCTATAATTAACTATAATTAAATAAGATTATTTTAATTAACGTCCGTGAGTAGTGTCATTTATTAATTAGCGTCCACTTGGAGTGACGTTAATTCTATACTTTTTAACTTAATTTATTTAACAAGAATTCACGTCAATATCTATTTAATTGAATAATTTCAAAATATACATTCAAAGAGACATTAATTTATATAAAATAATTTAAAAAAATAGAATATATGATAATTAGGAGAAAAATTCAAGGATTCCAGAAATATATTTTTTATAATTTTATGTGGCATAGTTTAGTAGATATGATTTTCAAGGATATAATTACAAGTTATATATATATATATATATATATATATATATATATATATATATATATATATATATATATATATATATAAAGTATTTAGACGCCTTTACACGATGGTGTCATATGAATTTGACGACATGTAGTTTGTCGTCATTTCAACAAAGTGTCAAACTTCAAGCCTCCGGTTCTCGACGTACACATGTCGGAATCACGCGTTCTATATATCGAAATGACGGGCTCGAAAAATTCTACCTAACCGGACGTTCAAAATAATTTTTCGTTGAGAGATGGGGGATCTTGAGATAGGGGGCACGAAAAAATGGTGCAACCACTCTCACTATCTCGGTCACCTCCCTAATAACACACCCATAAAATTTCATGGCCAAAGTATATTACGGCGCCTACGAACAATACTATTAAGGCAAAAACTCTATAACTAACTGTTAATGTTAAACCAAAACAACATAATGTCACGTAGGTGATGCTTAATATCGAGACAGAACTAACGAGATCATGCTAGTTTTAATCGCTTAATAGTTTGGCTTGGGAGATTGCCTACCTTGATGTGTTTACGATTGAAGAAATTGCAGGAGATGAAGAAGACGAGGTGGCAAAGGATGAAGAAGAAGCCTTTGCTTCTTATCTTCACAGCAGCAGCATGCAGCGCGCGACAGCAAGGAGGAGGAAGACATCAGTTGCAGCGGCAGCAGCTCGCCCTCGCCCAACTACAGCAACTGCAACACAATAGCGGCAGGAGGAAAAGGAAGAAGAGGAGCCTTGCTTCTCCTCAGCTACAACGGCAGAAGGGAGGACGAGGATGCAGACGAACGGCAGCAGCAGCAATAGCCTCTATACGTTTGATGCATGGGTTGCTTTATAGGAAGGGGGACTTCCTAAAGTATTCGAATGTCAACCGAGCAAGTTTTTAAAAGTTGCCATTCATTCTCTCCTCCACGCTATATTATCAACCGCCTGCTATATATTGGCTTCCAAAACCCTAAAGCTGACCATATGCACAGTCGATCATGGGTATTCGCAAGTAGAGGGCAGAAGGCGCGTTGGTGGGGTTAGCATGGTTTTATAGAGCAAGGTTTCTGGAGGGTTCTTGGTGGGTTCGACGGCTTCAAAGGTAGCAAGGTCTTAACCTTCCCATCCGTTGCATTGCACTTTCCCTTTATACAACCGCCAGTCACCTTTTGTTTTCCCAAAACCCTAACACCATGTAAACGTCCGAAACATGCATATGAGTTGGTCTTGGGGAGAAACTCACGTGGGTGGTATGAGTGAAGGGCTTTATGTGTGTTGCTCAAGTGAATGGTTTGAATATAACCATGTATAGATACATGGTTCGCTGTTACGTGGGTTGTTATGCAGGTTGGCTTGTTTGGGCTTGGGTAGGCTTGTAGGAAGGCTCACGTATGTGGGCTATTTGGATAGCATATGTGTTTAACATTTAAATCTTTAGTAAGGCCCATTTAACTTAGTATTATTTGGGTTAGTTTATAATATATTTATATATATATTACGTATAACTGTTTTAATGCAAAGGCCCACTAATTATATTTAGTAGACTAATAATAGTTTTATCTAACTGGTAGAACTTTATATACATACTTTATTTCCTTTAACTTTATTTATTTGTATATCTTATCTATTTTGCATTGTTGACTCAGGTATCAGAGTCGGGTTCGATCCTGTGAGAGTATTTATATAAGTATGTAAATATATTTTTGGCACGAGATTCCTTCTAAATAGTGGAGTCATATTTTCTTTAATTTAAACCATAACTAATAAAAGAATATATTAAATTTCTATTTCTCGATCATTTGTTTATACTTTTATTTGTGCCCATTTATTACCGTTTAGGCTAGTTTCACTTTTCCTTTATCAAAATTTTAAATTTTCATAGTTTTCTATGACTAATAATCATGATTATTTTCATATATTCTCTATTTAAATTTTTGGGGTGCTACAGTATCTCTCTACCCTCTCTCTCCCCTAATTTTTAATGTTAACATCTACATTTTTTTCATGTATCTTATTCCAATTTTATTTGCTTTCTCCCTTCCCTTGGAGCTTGTTGCCTTTCCCCTTCTCCCCTCTTTTTTACTTCATCTTTTTTTCTTTACTTTAGTAGATGTTAAAGCCCCACTAATAAATAATAGTCATGTACTCTCTCTTCCCCCCCCCTCTCTCTCTTTTAGATGGGACTCAAAGTCATCTGTGGTCACTTTGTTACCTTGACAACTATAGGTATAAGTAACAAGTCCTAATTGACCAACAAAATTTTAATAAATAAAAATTTAACATAAAATTTAAAATTATTATATTATTAATAGCCTTTTAAAGATATATTAATTAAAAATTTTGAGAATTAAAAATAAGATATATCTAGATCACTTAAGAGTTGTTTGTTTTAACATAAAAGATATGGATTTTTTCATTTTAGCCCCTAAAATTTTTTGAAGTTAAGAAAAAGTCTCCTTCATCCACTTATTTTGTTAAGACCCCCAACATCTTCAATTCCTTAGTAAAAAAACCCCAACCGCCGTCCAAAAAAAAGAATGTACCATCCATTTTTTTGGAATATTTCACTCCCCCCCACTCACTTGAACTATTTTTTATCCCTTTTACTCTCCTAGCCATGGCATTGTCCTCGCCTTTGGCGGCGCCACCTATCATCATGGTCATATACAAGGGCTCGTACCTCTCCTCCTCCACTGTCTACTCCATCTCTCGCGGCTTGGCAATGGCCAGGTTAGACACAGTTGCCCTTGAAAAGCTCTGCCCCCAGACCAACAAGGCCCGCCTCGTCTCTCCCCTACCGAAGCCACCTTCCACTGCCAACAGCACCTCGCTAAGGTTCCTCATCCACGAGGAGGCTCGCGCCGCCCTCGCCATCCTCCTCAACAAGCTCGCCCTCACCGACGACATCGAGGACTACCCCGCCATTGCTGCCCTTGTTGAAGAGGCCTGGAGACCCTCGATTTCGGGTCATCGCTGGGGTTCATGTCATCGTTGTGCCAACTGAGCGGGAAGAAGCTCGAGGACGTCAACGTCATGATCGATGAGATATACATTGTGGACGGCGCGTTGATGGCTGCTCCCCTAATGATGCTATGATCTTGGATTGTGCTTCATCTGTTGTCTCCACGATTTTGGATGTCGTTGCGGCACTGTCCTGTTAGGCTTCCGGTGCAGAAGTAACGGTGTTTGACTTGGCCGATTATGGCAATGGTTTCTTGGTCAAGGATGAGTCTAACATTGCTGGGGACATGATCGAAAGTCTTGCACTTCGAGTCAAAGATGACCAGCCGGCCCAATGGAGAAGAGTTCAAGGGGATCTCAACCGTCCATGGCAGATTAAGGGGTGATGTAGGCATGGGGTTAGCAGCATTTAGGACAACAGAGGCAGAGGCGAGCGGGTTGAGAGAGCGTACGAAGCAACTAGGATGGCTCGAGAGGGTCGTGGTAGCTCTCCTGACCCTTCTTGTGTTAGGTAGAATGACGGGCGACTGCTCAGGTTGCAGTGACGGCGCGCACGGGATGGGCTCTCCGGGGTGGTCTTTCTCCTCCCATTCTCTCTCTCTCTCTCTATGCACCGGGGTGCCGACGTCGGAGGGGAGGACCTCTCCCCCTCCTGTGCCCTCCGCTCCTCTCTCTCTCTCCCTCATCCCATCCTCTCTCTCTTTCTTCTCTCTCTAAACATTGACTTAACACAAGAGCATTATGATATTTTTGCACTTTCCATGTAGAGTATATCATGGTTAGATTGACCAAATCATACCTTATCTTAGGTAGAGAGACGACTGAGTTTTTTTAAGTAATGGAGAAGATTTCGAGGACTTTTAATTACATAGGTGAATTGGAAGGATTTTTTATTAAATTTTAATTTTGTAAGGGCTAAAAAATAAAAATCCCTAAAAGATAATATTTAAAGATAACGTCGGTCAAACACCTAGTCACGATGACTTTATCATATTGTAATGAACTAAAGACCAAGTTCCCCACGCCGAGGCGGTCGTCCGAAGCTGGGGGCGGGGGTTGGGGGCCCCCGCGGCGGAGTCGGCAAGCAGGGACAGGCCGCGGCAGCCACATTTAAAACATGCTGCTGGATTGGCACGGTAGATGGGAGATCGCTTGCTGGGTCTTCCTCCCTCCCTCCCTCCCTCCCTGTTCTTCTCCTCCTCCCTCCCAGCTGTCTCCTCACCTTCCCAAGACTTCGTCTCATCTCCTCCCACCTCTTATATACACACCCTCCACAGCACACCCATCCTCGTTGTACGGAGGATCGATCCCTCCCCTGTTCTGTTTCCCTTCCTTCCCGAAGTCTACGTAGGTGAAGGAGTTGAGCTCTTTGTATCTGCGCGACTGCAAGCAGAGAGAGAGAGAGAGAGGTCAAGAGCTTGCTTTGGTCTACTGGTCTATATATATCTACACCACTGCACAGAGAGAGAGAGAGAGAATGGAGAAGCCGCCGCCGAGGTCGAAGGGGAGTAGGATCCTCAAGTTCCTGCCGAAGGCGACCTCCTTCAGCATCCCCAACCCGCCGTACAGCCCCGGCAGGGACAAAGCCCACCACAGGGGCTTCTCCGGGCCTATAATCTCCATCGTCCCCGCGGATGCCCGCCGCAGGAACTCCGGCCGGGGGGGCTACCAGACGCCGGAGCCCACGTCGCCCAAGGTCTCCTGCATCGGCCAGATCAAGCACAAGAAGAAGAAGGCGGCGTACAGGCCGGTGCGGGGCCCGTCGCCGCCGAAGCGGCCGGCCGAGGGGAAGCCGCGGTTCACCCTCGGCAGGATGTTCCGGGGCATGGGGAAGCATGGCAAGGGGGCCGGCGCTGAGAAGCCGCCCCTGGCGCCTGTCAGGGCCGCGCCGGCGCCGGCGCCGCCGCTGGGGCAGCTGAGGAGGTTCGCGAGCGGGCGCGACACGCTGGCCAGCTTCGACTGGAGGGCCAGCCGGGTCGCGGACGAGTCTGGAGAGGATTTCTCGGGGTACTACTACATGAACGGCGAGGAGGATAGCGACGACGACGTGTTCATCCCCCACTCGGCGCCCATGCTGCTGGGTGGTGGCGGTGACGGCGGCCGTGGTGGTGGCGTGGCCCTTGAGCCGAGGAAGGAGGTGAACCTTTGGAAGAGGAGGACCATGGCTCCACCCAGGTCCCTTCATGTAGAATAATAATAATAACAACAAGGCAAAGATTTTCCTTATTTTCTTCCTCTTCCTCCTCCTCCTGCTCCTCCTCCCCGCCTTGTCCTTGTTCTTCTTCTCTTCAATCTTCTTCGTCTTCCGTTTTTTTGGGAATACCAAGTCTATGGTTCATGTAAATTATTACAAGTTTTGCAGTTAAATTATAGATGGCAAGCATTGGAGTCGGAGATGATCCATACACATACATCATAGTCTGTGAACATATTTTGACAAAAGTGTGACGTGCATCGCTTTTTACGTTTGAATTGGTACAGGAGTGGTTGCGTCTATAAGTTAAACAGGACCTTAATGATCATCTTGTAGAGTGCTAGTTTGGAAGATAAGATTTGTTAGAATAAGTTGCACCCCAACAAACTTGACTAAAAGATTGATATATAGACCATTGGGATGATCACAATGCATGTGTGCTTTCCACACATTGCAAAAGCCAAATTGTCATCATGTATACTTTGTTTGGGCTTTCAAATGATCCACATCTTTGACCAATTCTTCTTAATTCACATCTTTGTTTATAAAAAAATAATTAAACTGACAATATTCATGAGTTCATGGATGTCTTAGAGTGTTTGATGCACGTACAGGGTAAATCGATGGGTTGGTGATCATCCACACAAGTAACAACCACGCGTGCCAGGGGGCAGTCTTTCTTGACGTTTTCTGTCGACTCTTCCTTTTGGATTAAGATAATCAGGCAGTAGACCAATTCTATCGATCATTTCAAGGAGGGGTGGCGTTTAGGCAGCGCCATGTTTTGCCAGGAGCTTTCTTGAATGAAAGCAAACGGAAGCATGCATGTGATGGTTGGTGAGCCATACAAACTTCCTCTCTGTCTTATTGACCATGCACCCGGGAGTGCAGGACAAGCCAAGCTACCTCTTGCCAACTTGATATGTCCAACACCACCACCCCCTCCCATTAGTCCTTACTACGCCAATGGAAGGGTGCATATAACAGTTGAACTGTCCTGCACCCCTAGGTTGACTTGTGCAGCAGCAAACATTATTTCTTCTAAAAAAGAACTGGCTACACTGTTTTCCCTTTTGTGGGAAACTGAAAAGAATTGGTCTGAAATTTGTGAAAGCTAAAGAATATATACTTCCAAGATATATACATCAAGCTGGCCAGTGGCCAGTCGTATTTCAGTCGATAAATGCAAAACCCAAGAATTCAAAATTCAAAAGATAGTACAGCCTAGAGAAAAGTAAAATCTATAAAATCCAAAGTCTCACTTTGGTTGAGGGTTACCTCTGGATTAACCGAAAGTTAATCCGAGATAACTCTCAACATATTTTGATGTGGTGTTTATGTTAATCAGGTCATAAACGGGGTAATCCAGGGCTAACCTTGGATTACTAAATCCACCTTCTCACCTTCGGTATCTTTTGACCCAACTCTGTCACTTTCATTTAATGCATTTAATGCTACTTTTAACTTCTCTCTCTCTCTCACTATCTATGCCATATTTGTTTACGTTTAACAGTACATTATTATAACTTTTATCATATCTAAATTTTTAATTAATAATATTAGTGATAGTTTTTATCAAAAATTTATTATTATAATACTATAATTATCATGCAGAATTTTTTAAAAATATTTATAAAAGTTAAAAATAAAGATATTAAGATAAATAGTAACTTTTAAAAATATATGTGATTTTTAAACTTTAATTAGTGAGATTAATAATGTTATTTATAAAAAAATATTTTCATGATGTATTATATTTATAAAAAATAATAAAATATTTAAAAACTAAGATAAATTTTTTAAAAGATGAACAGTAACTTAATCCCGTAATTAATGTCATTGACTTTTAGATTTTAATTAGTGAGATTATTGATGTTATTTATCAAATAAAATCTATTTTAATGATATATTATATTTATGAAATATAATAAAAATATTTAAAAATTAAGATAAAATAAAAAATTTATCTATGAACAGTAACAAAAATCCGTAATTAATGTAATTTTTGAATTTTAAATTTTAATTAGTGAGATTATTGATGTTATTTATCAAACAAAATTTATTTTAATCATACAGTGTCACACTAGGTCATTTAACTCCCATGAACACAAGTACTTTCGAACGCTCCTCTCAAGACCAGACTGTGCTCCATTAATACCAGACATTGAAGTTATGGATTATAGATCCCATGTAAATATCTAGACATTCACATTAAATCATAATGACCAAATGACTTCCAATGTAAAGCTCATGTAATCAAGGTATAGATTCTAGTGACATTTTTCATGATTTCTAAGGAATTCAAAGAATATTAAGTTAGCTAGGAGTTTAATGAGATATAGATGATAATAACTAGGTTCTGTCATTAATAGGCTAAAACATGGATAGAAATTCGTTCAAGTAACCAAATCCAGATCAACAAGCCTGTGATAGCACGTGATCATGCACACATGCATATTTCATGAAAACGAGGATTGAATGCAGTTGCGGTCATGGTCGCGATCAAGATGAACGCGGTCCGGCGGAGGGACACGTTCAGATAGGATTCACTATGAACGCGGTTGATCGGGCTGCCGCCTTTAGGGAGTAGGAAGCCTGAGCGCGGTCTCTGGGTTCGCCACGTTCAGAATAGACAGAACAGAACCAAACAGAACCTTGTTCCGTGGTTCCAAAGGCCGGTTGAACCTCATCTTAGGCCAATAAGATGAGATTCAGATGATCTCCAAGGTTTTTAGGGTACAACCAGCTTGACATCCACGTGAGAATCTATGGCTCACGGAGACTTACAGAAGCCTTAGTAAAGAAGTTTCAGTCTGACAGAGGTAATATCTGATTGAGGGTTCTAACTTCACCAAGAATTAAGCTATGCGATGAAAACCAAAAACTATAATAAACGGTAGATACACGCCAGCAGAGTGACATGATCTTCAAGATAAAAAAATAATAATTAAATTAAATATTTTATTGAAACATAGATTATAAATAGTTAAATAGAAATCGAAGGTCATCGTAGAACAACTCAGTCACATGATCTAAGTTTTTTTAACATGAGGAGATCAATTTTTAGGAAGGAATAAGACATGAAGATAAAAGATGACATCATAAGAGGGGCACATAAGATCAAAAGAAAAGACTTTAAGGGATTTAATCCTGGTTCAATATAAATTATCTAATCATTTAATTGTTCAGATGACATGCTTAATGAAGAACATGATTTTGACACAAAATTTGCAAATATATAATATTGAAAAAAACCTAGGGTTTCAAGTAAACTCGAGATAAAACACGGTCATGTTAGGTGACACGTCTCTAAGAGAATGTAGTTGTCAGGTGAGCCACGATTAGCAGGTCGCGGTCTATCATGGGGATGCATTCAGAACGTGGTCCCTATGACAGATGTGATGTCAAACAGAAAGCCTGTTTCGACGGGAAAACACGAAACGGTGACACCTCATGCATAAATCTCAAAATCCATGCATAAGAGTCGATAGAAATTGGGGAAACATGTGTTAAAATGAACTAGATATGCAACTAAACCTAGTTACTTGATCAATTTAAGTTAAGCCTGAGAGAACACTGACCTTAGGATCTGTTTAGGGAAGAAGAGGAAGAAGAACGCGAGACGCCTAAACCCTTGATCCTCCTCCTCAATCCGCGTCTTAGCACGACACCCTAAACTCTTCCATGAGCTATTAGGGATGGCTAGAAGGGTTTTAGAGTTCTATTTATGGATCTAAGGGATGAAGTCCCGCGATCAATGACACCCAAGAGGGGGGGTGAATTGGGTGATTACAAATTTTAGAAAATTTTTACCCGATTTAAACAGATGTGAAGAAAAAGCAATTTAGAAAATTAGATATGTTACAATACCGATTAGATCTATCAAAATCAATCACCACGATAGTTCTTCGGTACTAGGCGGAGGTATGAATCCGAAGATCATGCTCACACAAGGTGTTATCGTCCTGACAAGATTGACCTTGTCAATTCAAACCCACCTTTCGATATACCAAAGATCTATTACTGAAATGATCGATTATGCTATATCTAAAGGATTAAACACGGAAGAATAATAAACACAAACGATCACATAAAATGGGGGTAGAATAAATGGTCCAAACCATAAAATAGACAATGATTTTAAGGTGGTTCGGATGCAACGCCGGTAATCTACGTCCATCCCTCACCAAAACCAGGTGAGGCTTCACTGCTGGAAAACCAGCACGGGGATAATCCCCAACACGGAGTTAAAACTCCAACAACACGTAGGTCAACGCCTACATATACAAGGGGAACAAACCCAAACACACACACACACACACACATACGGAGACGGAGTCTCCAACACGATCCAACGACTAGATCTACAATGCACACACATACGCTGCAGTAAACGCAGCACAAACTATGGATCTGAAAAGATCCTCACACACAACCATACGGATTGGGATAAATCCACACACACACACACACACACACACACACACACACACACACACACACACACACACACATACAACACACGTGTAGATCTGAAACGATCCACACACACACACACTGATGTTAACAGATTTAGAAGATTACATACATGAAGCTGAAGAAATTTAGAAGAAGAAACATAAATGAAAAACTTCTGATTTAGGCTCCCCCTGAGTAGATGATGCAGATCTTGGATGAAGCTTGAATCTCCACTTGATTTCCACTTGATTTGCCTCAGCTTGATCTTGAAAAGCTTGATCTTGGGTGAAGAATTTGTGGATGAATCACTGTTCACGGAGTTCTTACAGAGCTTTCTTTCTCCCTTGATAGCCTTCCCTTTTTCTCCTTGGATCATTAGGGTTTCTTGGCCCAAAGAGATGTTTTTATAAGTCTTGGGTTAGTCAAAGGACATGCCAAAACACATATCCATGAATTTAGGCATGTCTGGTGGCTTTGGAACCCAAAAGTCCAAAAGAGAGGCTTTGAACACGTTGGAGAAACAAAGTCAACAAAAGGGGCTTCGAAGGGTTCGGTCGACCGAAATGTTCGGTCGGTCGACCGAACTCTGAGAGCTCTGTAACTTTTCAGTGCTAGGAGAATCGGTTGACCAAAATGGTGCCATCGATTGACCGAACTCTGTAACATTCCAGAGTTCTGAATCCTGGAAACTTTGGTCAACTGAAATGCCTTCATTGGTCGACCGAAATCTGCTTTGCCTGCAAAAATAGCTCATTAGCCCAAGAGATCATATCCATATAATCAGGCCTTGGATTGAGCATATGTTTACATAGATTTGAAGTTCATTTGAGTTTGGTTTATGCATTTTGAAAGCTTTAAACATATGAGCATTCGACATGGCGGAAATTAGCCTTAATCGCGTACGATGCTTGCTCTTGAGTATTTTGGCACGACACGAGATGGAAATCAAGTCCATGATTTTGTTATCATCAAAATCACTTGGAGAGACTCAACAAGGGACCCAAGAGTCTTAATTCGATCTACTTCCCAAGGGATAATTTCTACTCCGAAAATATCAAATTCTATCTAAATATAGTGCCGCCTACCACGATTTTACCCTAAGTCAACTAGGGTTTCTCAAGAGAACGACCCTATCTAGGTGGATTAGGGTTTAATTATATTTTTAGGTCCATTTACTTAAGTTTTAGCCTATTTAGCCCAATTAGAATTTAGGGATTTAGGGCATTACAAATTTTAGAGATTTATTCTATCTTTTAAGCCCAATTAGACTTTTAATATTAGCCCAATTCATAATTACAATTATTGTAAATTTTATTTAGCTCATAATAATTATATTAAAATTATCATTATTTTGTTAAAAATATTTTATTTATTTATTTATATATGTATTTCTTTTAATCTTGGTTGCTACACCTTCTCCCACTTAAAAGGAATTTGATCTGCCAAATTCACATGATATTATGTCCAAAAAAGAAGTGAGGTACAAAACACAATTCAGAAACAAATTCTGATTCCCAAATAACTTCCTCAAGATTCAAAATCTTCAAAATAGCCGCCAATTTACACCATATCCTCAACGAGCATACTAATCACCAAAATAATCATGCTAGAAACATAGCAACAAAACTTAAGATAGAAATAGACAAGCTTAGGGTTAATGATAAGTGGATACTTCCTATTACTCCTTCTTCAATAGTAGGCTCGAGCTCTCTTAAAGCTTGAAGCCTTCCTTATCGCCTCGATCCATTTCGATCCTTAACTTGCGGGGGTTGATCTTTTAGAAGAGGATAGCTTGTTACCTTATGGCCCTTGCTCTCGCAACGAAGACATACTCGTAGCTTCCACCAACAATTCTTGGATCGATGACTACCTTTCTTACAATACTTACACTTTTCTTTCGATAGAGCAACATGGACAATCTGTCTATCTCCTTTCTTAAACTTCTTATCATTCCGAGATCCACTACCACCATTAGATCTTTTCCTTCTGACCACTAATTTGAAACTTTCAGAACCAGTGGCTTGTTCCTTCTCTTCAATTCTTACACCCGTCTCCAAGGCATTCTCTCGCAATGGAACTCTTCTAACCAGATCAACATAAGTCTGGATATCTATTAGTGTCAATTGGGGAACAAAGCCACGCCTTAAGTCATTCATAGACCTCTTCGCCTCCATCTTAGCCAAAAAAATAGACTCCTGCAAAATAACTACAACAGTTAATTATATTATTTCCTTTACAATTATACATGTTTCAACACTTAACTCAAGGCTCTACCTATTCTCACCGGGTAACAATAAGGAATGACATAGGTTATAGGACCTAATACTCATGGCAACCTATACCTATGTCCAATAACTTAGGATTTTAATAAAACCTAGGCTCTGATACCACTTCTGTTACGCCCTGAGCGTGCAGTGGAAGGAACTCGGAACGTGGCAGCTATCAGTCATGTTAATCAAAGTAACTAAGAGATAACTCCAAGAATGAGACAAAAATCATAATTTTATTAATAAGCAAGGTCCACTAGTACATCTCTTGATGACTCATATTACAACTCCAAATCTCAATAAGGAAAATGACATAATTACAAGACTCTTAATTTCTAATCTAGAGTTAAGAAAATAGAAAAGACTGGGGTCTTTTAATGACTCCAAGAGTACTCTCTTGCCCTTCCCCACCAGAATGAATTTCATCTTCATTATTACTTGAAAAATATTAAATAACATTGGGTGAGCGAAAAACTCAGTAGGAATTACTTCTCTATGACCAGACAAATATAATTAATTAATGTCTTGACAATATGCAATGTCACTACATGCTGAACGGTACATATCATGAATCAAATCCATGGGATAATCAGACAAGACTACAGGACAAGAAATCAAGAGATATAGTACAATTCTAGGATTTAAATATCTAAGGAATAGCTTGATGAAGAGAATGGATCAACACATCAATAATAAGATAACAATGTATATCAATGAATGAACGATACCAAAGATAGTCTTTTGATATTCAAGAACATCTAGCAAGTACTAATATTGAATTGACCATATCACACAATAATCCCACAAGGGGTAACATGTACAAGTTAAGCAATTCAAGTATTCATGTATGAGTGGAATGTCATAGATCAATCTAGCACGCATGTAGTTGGTGCATTGCCACATCAGGTCATTCAACTCCCATGGACACAAGTACTTTCGACCGCTCCTCCCAGGACCAAACTGGGACCTATTAATGCCAGGCATTGAAGTTATGGATCATAGATCCCATGTAAATATATAGACATCCACATTAAATCATAATGGCCAAATGAATTCCAAGGTAAAGCTCATGTAACTAAGGTATAGATCCTAGTGAGATTTTCCATGATTTCCAAGGAATTCAAGGAATGTTCAAATTTGCTACGATTTTAATGACATATAGATGATAATAACTAGGTTCCATCATTAATCATGCTAAAACATGGATAAAAATTTGTTCAAGTAACCAAATCTAGATTAACAAGCTTGTGATAGAATGTGGTCATGCACGCGGGCGCATTCTATGAAAATCAGGATTGAATGTTGTTGGGGTCATGGCCGTGATCAAGATGACCGTGGTCCAACGGATGGACGCGTTTGTTGGACGCAGTGAAACTTTCACGGTGGAATATCGTGTTTTCTTTTATCATTTTATCAGTTTTATCAAGTGCGAAGGCGTGCCAGTCACATGTGTGACAATGTGTTCGGGCTTCAAGACTAGAGTGATCCGAAGCCCAGGATGCGCTCCATCTGAATGACCAGACAATAGTGGGTATCGGGTCGGGACTGAAGACCCGCCGTGCCATAAAGATCACAGCATTAATTACATCTCTCGGAGAGGGAAAAACCTCTGATTAATCACCAAGGAAAGGGGCTAAATGGCCTAAAGATCAATTTTCATTAAAGATTACAAGTTGGGTTGAAATGATTGACATCCCCCGCATTGGGGTGCAAGACGATGTTCAAAACCGTATCAGTCACATGCGGACCATTTCATGTTCAGACGGGAGTCCGGTTTGAGAAATATCCCAAGTATATGTAAGATACTGGGACAAATGTATGCCGGGGTATGGCAAATTCGATATCTCAATAAATGAGGAATCATGCATGGTTAGATCCTGATTAATGGTTGAAACATCATAGGATATCGGCCCGGTGCCAAGTTAGTCCATGACCATAAGAGGGTGGCCACGCTTATCTTGCGAGGGCAGCTTTGGTATTTCCCCACATGCGGGGTCAAAGGGACAGAGTTCCCGGACAAGTCGCCATTAATTTTAAGTTCGTTTCCTTTATTGTATGCCTTTCGTGGCATTTCTTTTATTATCGTGTTGTTTCTCTTTTCTTTTCTTCCTTTTCGTCTTCTTTTTATTAAATCAATGCCCTATCACTACCATTTGTTTTGTATATCATTTTTATCATTTTTTGGGATTTTTAGAATTGGCGCCTGCTCAGCAGGCATTTATTCTAAGGGTTTTTTGCATATTAGTCCCTATAAACTTAGTGAATTGTCGATTAGTCCCTCAAATCTGACTATTGTCTTAAAAGTCCCTATAATTATCTCCGTTGTTCAAATAAGTCCCAACCGGTATTTTAAATCCATAAAAATTAAATAAATCAGAGTTAGGTTGACTCAATATGAACAAAAGACTAACTAGCCCTTAGTTAGTCATGCGTATGTGTATGTGTGTCTGATAGAGAGAGAGAGAAAGGCCAGTCGGAGGCGGTGAAGACGCAGGGAAGGCGGTGGGTCATGCGTGTGTGTGTGTGTGTGTACAAGAAGGGAGTGGAGAAGGCCATCAAGTTCCACCCGGATCAGCAGACGCTGTTGATCGATCTGAAGACCGACAGCCCTCCGTCGTCGATGCTCGGAGACAGGACCAACCCGCAGAACGGGCGGCTGCTCGAGGTGAAGGTGGAGAAGGAGGAGAAGGGGCACGCCAGCAATGAAGGGTCGAGGAACCGGAAGAACCCGCACCACGAGGACCTGGACGTGGAGGAAGGGCGGAGCACCAAGCACTCGGTGGTGGGCTGCTCCGACGACGAGGAGGTCCCCCCGGAGATGTTCGACAAGGTGTTGCTCTGCCTCCCCGGGCGGCCCAACGAGGCCATCTCCAACCTCCGGGAGGCCCTGCAGAGCGAGCTCGAGAGCAAGGCCGCCTCCGCCAAGAACGGGCACGCTAAGGGGAGCAGCGGCAAGTCCCGGGGGAAGCGACATCCCAAGAAGGAGGTGGTCGACCTGCGGACGCTGCTCATCCACTGCGCCCAGGCCGTGGCCACCGACGACCGGCGCAACACCGTCGAGCTGCTGAAGCACATACGGCAGCACTCCTCCATGGAAGGCGACGGCTCGTCGCGCCTGGCGCACTACTTCGCCGACGGGCTGGAAGCCCGCCTCACGAGCACCGGGGTGGAGCACTATCACTCCCTGGAGGCCAAGAGCTGGTCGGCGGCGGCCATCCTGAAGGCCTACCACCTCTACCTCGCCGCCTGCCCCTTCAAGAAGGTCTCCCACTTCGTTGCCAACCAGACCATCCTGAACGCCGCCGAGGGCGCCACCTGCCTCCACATCGTCGACTTCGGCATCTGGTTCGGCTTCCAGTGGCCCTGCCTTATCCAGCGCCTCTCCCTGCACCCCGGCAGGCCCCCGCGCCTCCGCATCACAGGCGTCGACCAGCCCCAGCCGGGGTTCCGCCCCGCGGAGCGGGTGGAGGAGACGGGCCGCCGCCTGGCGGACTACGCCCGCCGCTTCGGGGTCCCCTTCGAGTACCACCCCATCTCCGCCCGGTGGGAGGACATCCGCTGGCCCCGCCACAGCTCCTCCGCCGCAGAACCACATGCTCCGGTGGACAGCCCCCCTCCGATCCCGATCCCCTCTCCCTCGACCTCCTCCGATCCCCTCTGCCTCAACCTCCCTCTGAGAGAGAGAGAGGGGGGGGGGTATTTTAGACTTTTTACGTATATTTGATGGAATATTCTACATAATATTCTTTTCTGTGGACGGTAACAAACTACAGGGATTCATTTGTAAAATGTTAAAAATTATAGGGATTTTTAAGACAATAGTCAGATTTGAGGGACTAATCGGCAATTCACTAAGTTTATAGGGACTAATATGCAAAAAACCCTTGTTCTAATTAGCGCCCGGGGCATGGGCGCACATTCTTTTCGTAGTTCAGAGGGAAATTAGCGTCTGTTTAAATGGGCGTTCATTAATTAACGTCCAAGAACTGGGCACAGATTCCTTTACTATCATTTTCTTTTCTTTTATTTCTTTTCTGTTTTACCAGAGGGATTAACATCTGCCTAAACGGGCATTCATTAATTAACGTCCAAGAACTGGGCGCAGATTCCTTTGTTATCATTTTCTTTTCTTTTATTTCTTTTCTGTTTTACCAAAGGGATTAGCGTTTGCTAAACGGGCATTCATTAATTAGCGTCTAGGAACTGGGTGCAGATTCCTTTGTTATCATTTTCGTTTCTTTTATTTTTTTTCTATTTTATCAGAGGGATTAGCGTCTGCTTAAACGGGCGTTCATTAATTAGCGTCTTTCTCTCAGCCGTTGACTCTTCACTTCTCTATTTTTGGTTAAATTTCTTTATTCGAGGAATTAGCGCCTCCCCGGAAGGGCGTTCATTAATTGGCATCCATGGTCAGGGCGCTTATTATCTGAATTAACGGCATCTGGGGTGGACGCCCATTCCCTTAATCACAGAAGCTCCCAGACAGAAGCCCAGCCGTGGGTTCAAGTTCTTTCACAGATTCGATTTCTTGCATCTTTTCATCATTCCTTTGCATATGAATTGGTTTGTAATGTCCTTAAACTTGGTCCAATTGTCATCGTTCTTAAGTTCTTAATTCTGGTGAAATTTCGGCAGCACATCCCCTAGATCCGGAGAGTTGGGGGGTAAATAAGGGACGCACCTACGAAGAGACTCCGATATGACCCCAAAACAAAAGGTAGACGCGCGAAGCGGCATCACCCTGGAGTGCGCGCGGAAGCGGCAACACCCCGTCACCCATTGTTGGGGCGGAGATCTTGAGGGCTAGCCTACAAGGGACCCCCGCCGATCCACGGGCCGCCACGAACTTGTCGCCGAGACGTGGACTTTTAAATATCGCCGTATAAGGCTTTTGATATCCACCTTCAAAGGGGAGAAACCGAGGAACACGCTATGATGAAGCGGAACCCCGGCGACCCAAGGGTGGTTAAGAATCCGGAATCGAAGGTTTGGGGAGACGATCGGTTATATGGGATTAAACACGTATTTCTCACCCCTTAGAACCATGACCATTGGATCGGTCCAAGTCCTAAAGTGGGGTTTTGAGGAGAAAATCATGCTCATAGTGAGGTAAGGGAGACGAATATTGGGCTTCCGGTGGTTGGCAACCCGGGGCCACACTCATGTACGGGAGTGAGCGCCGGGCCAGTGGCCACCCTGATGGAAATCGCCGAATGGGTGGCTTAAAGAAGCAAAAAAAGGGGGGGTTTCATCCTATCTCCTATGGGAAAGGGAGTAGAACAGAGCAAGAACATATACGTTATATATATATATATATAAGACTATCCATGCTAAAAGGCACACCGGGGAGAGGAGACAGTCGGACAAATATACACATCACACGTTCAAATGCATGCATGAATGGGGCAGGGTTTGAGCAAAGAAATGAGAAGAGAAGATAATAAGCCATAAAGAGAAATATCTCCCGGAGGAGCATTTGCTACTTCACCGTTACGAGGAAACACGCATGGGGATTACATGAATCACAGAAAAGAAAAGAAAAAGATACAGAAGGGGAAGAAAGAAACAAAAGGAGGGAGGGGGAGGGTCATCTCCCTCACCTCTCCTCTCTCTCTCTCTCTCTCTCTCTCTCTCTCTCTCTCTCTCTCTCTCTCCTCACTCTTCGCACAGAGACTCTGAATGGGCTTCGGGGCTTCGGGCTTCAAGCTTTCAAAAGTCCAACCTGGGAGAGTTTAATCTTCCGGCGTCCAACCTCTTAAGAGTTCCCCCATGGGGGGTTTTTATAGGAGCTGAGAGACCCCATTCGGAGGGAACTTTGTTCTCCTTTATTTTATTCTTTTATTCTTTTTCTTCTGACATCCCACGTAGCCATTGTTGCATTGTCGCCCCTACTGCCGTCCATGTCGCTACCATCGTTGTCGTTCGTCATTGGCAGCCTCCCGGGGTGTCATGTCAACTGAGGTGTGGGAGGACGGTGGAGCAGGAGATGGGACCTCCCCTCCTTTTCATGCATCATGGCCGAACGGCGAAGCCCTGCTTGTGTGAAGCGAGCCCTGCCTACGAGCATTCAATGCACGAGGAGGAAGATGTACAGTGAAAACACGCGAGATTGGCGACGATAGGGTTGACCGCGATTTCTTGAATTGGCATCTGGTAGACGGGCTCTGATCCCTTGGCTCATATATTCTAACAATTTTGAATATTGCGAAGAATTGGCGACCACTTGAAAGGGCGTTCATTGAGGAATTCACACCGGTTTGAAGGGGCACCCAATCTTCAGATTACAAAAATCCAAAATTTCATAAAATCCAGTAAATGTCACGAATTGGCGCCACTGTGAGAGGGTGCCCATCTTAAAAATGGCACCCATATGGAGAGGCATTCATTCCATGGGTCGACCTACTGAGTCGACCTGACGGGATTGGCGCCCACCCAGGAGGCGCCAATCAAAGAATTGGCGACGACTGACGTGGCGCCATATATTTTTATTTATTTATTTATTATGCCAACAACGTTCAGACAGGATTCACCATGAATGGGGTCGATTAGGTTGTTGCCTTCATGGAGCAGGAAGCTTGAGCGCGGTCTTTGGGTTCGCCATGTTCAGAACAGACAGAACAGAACCAAACAAAACCTTGTTCCGTGATTTCAAAGGCCAGTTGAACCCTTTCTTAGACAAGTAAGATGAGATTCAGAAGATTTCTAGGGTTTTTAAGATATAACTAGCTCGGCATGTGGGAATCCATGGCTCACGGAGACTTACGGTGGTCTTAGTAGAGAAGTTCCAATTCGACGGAAGGTTCTAAGTTCACCAAGAATTAGGCTATGTTATGAAAACTAAAAACCATAATAAATGGTAGATACACACCACCAGAGTAACATGATCTTCAAGATAAAAATAATAATAATTAAATTAAGCATTTTATTGAAACACTGATTATAAATAATTAAATAGAAATCAGAGGTTATCGTGGAACAACTCAATCACATGTTAATATCTAAGTTTTTTAAACATGATGAGATCAATTTTCAGAAAGGAGCAGGACATGAAGATAAAAGATGACATCATAAGAGAGGTTCATAAGATCAAAAGAAAGGACTTTACGGGATTTAATCCTAGTTCAACATAAATTACCTAATCATTTAATTGTTCAGACGACATGCTTAATGAAGAACATGATTTTGACAAAAAATTACTAATATATAATATTGGAAAATATAGGGTTTTAGGTAAACTCGAGACAAAACGCGGTCGTGTCAGACGCGTCTCTAAGAGAATAGGGTCATCAGGTGAGCCATGATCAGTAGGTCACGGTCTATCATGGGGACGCATTCAGAATGCAATCCCTATGATAGACGCGATCTCAAACAAAAAGCCTGTTCCGATGGGAAAACACGAAAACGGAGATACCTCATTCATAAATCTCAAATTCCATGCATAAGAGTCGATAGAAATTGGAGAAATAGATATTAAAATGAACTAGACATGCAACTAAACCTAGTTACTTGATCAATTTAAGTTAAGCTTAAGAGAACACCTTCCTTCGGATTAGTTTAGGGAAGAAGAGGAAGAAGAACGCGAGATGCCTAGACTCTCGATCCTCCTTCTCGATCCACGCCCTAACATGCCCTAGCACAACTCCCAAACTCTTCCACGAGTTAGTAGGGATGGCTAGAAGGGATTTAGGGTTTTATTTATAGAGCTAAGGACCCAAGAGTCCTAATTCGACCTTGAAGGGGTGTGATCTCGTGCTTGTCCTGAGCTGGGAGGATGATCACCGAATAGTGAACTGCAGAGAAAGGGAAACGAATCAGGAGGCCCAGGGATGGTTCCCTGGGGAAAACCCTCCGATGCTTAAGTCAGTAGAGTAATGGTGGAAGATATGGAGGGAGGTAGAAAGAGGTGCACGAGATCCCCCAACACCAAGGTAGTGAAGTGGTTCCTGCTCAGGGGGTTTTAGGCGTATATTGCCCTTACCTTTCACTGGAGGGAATCCCTGGTTTATATAGTGTGCTCACCTTATGAGTCCCGTAAGCTGAGGAGTTTCAGGAGGGAGTTACGTCCTCATCATGGGATCGTTACGTCCTTGAGGGATCATGGATCCTTTATCCTCATAAACTCCTGCTCATAAAGGGCTCTTCAACAGCTGCGTGGATAAGCACTCGTCAGTCGGTCCAAGCATAAAAGGTGCCAGCCCTGTCGGGGGATAGGCATAGCTCGGACGAAGTCAGGTCGGAGTGGGCACAGGGCGCTTGCCTCTATCCCGATGAAGGGATAACTCGGGCATGGGTCTTCCTCCGTTCTGACGCTCGGGCCTTCCGAGCCGAAGGGCCGCCGAGGAAGGGTGGGATCCCGAGTAATCTTTATTGGGCTTTTTAGCCTAAGTGGGCCCTGTGGGGCTGTCACTTGGATGAGCTAAGCCTCGTTCGATCCTGATGGGCCTAGTTCGGCTGCTCTTAGATGGGCTACAGAAATCCCCCTCCTACTCCCGAGCTTTAGTAAGCTCGGAAGAGTAGCTGTTTGGGGTTTTGGATCAGCGTGGCTCAGGTGGGTGGAGATCTGGCAGTGTCAGAAAGCCACGTGTCGTGGTCACCTGGGCCCGTGTTAATGATGATCCTGACGGATTTGAACTGAAGGGGCCCCCTTTTCTCGGAGGTCGAAACGACGCGCCGCCTCCCACGTGGGGATATAGGCGTTGGGCGCTTGTTGTCATTCCAGACTCCCTCCATCTTTAGGGTTTTCGCTCTCCTCCGTTCTTTGCTTTTGGGACTCTTCGATGCGCCGTGAGGATGCGACGGAAGAGCAGAGACTTGCAGCGGCGTTCGAGGAGTTGGCGGAGATAACCGCGGAGGCAGTCCGGTGACTTCCTCTTCCCTCGGAATCTTCAGAGTCTCAAGATCGCCTTTCCTCAGAGTCTTCTCCGGATTCCATGGCGGACCAGTGCTCGGAGGCTGAGGAGTGGGAGGACAAGCCAGTGGCGAGGGCGCCGGTTCCGAGGGCGCCGGTTCCAAACTGTAGTGAATTGGGGGAGGCGGATGTAAGGAGGCTGGAGCACCAGTATCGCCTGCCCCACAAGTTCAGTTTTGCCACAGCTTCTCCATACGAGACGAGCCTGGACTCTCGTACAGGCCACATCTGTACTTTTCTTCTATCGTGGAAGGGTGGATTCCGCCTCCCTTTCGAACCTTTCGTTCTTCAGCTTCTCAATTTTTTTCTATTGGCGCCCATTCAGTTGGTAGCCAACTCTTATCTCCTTCTTTCCGTCTTCCGCATTCTCTGCCGCCAGTGTGGGATTCCTCCTTCCTTGGACCTCTTTCACTATTTTTTTGAGTTGAAAGCACATCCTTCGGCTGGGAAGGGCTTCTACTTCATCCAGGCGAGGCGGAATAGGAGTTGCATCTCCTTGGCGGCGAAGGATTCTTCGCATAAGGGGTGGAAGACTCAATTCTTCTGGGTGGGGATTTGTTCAGTGGAGGAAACCTGGAGGTGTCCAGTAATCCCCAATTTCCATCCGAATATCCCTCCCAGGCAGGATGAGTTCCCTCCACATGTGGAGAAATACGCAGCCATCTTGCTGAAGCACCGCCAATCCACCGAAGAGCTGGTTACTCCAGAGAATATCGAGCGGTGTCTTCTTACGCGGCTGCATCCGTCGGGCTCAGGTGCCACAAGCTAGATTCTCCTTTGGATGTGGGGGTCATTCTTCTTTTCCTGAACATGTCTTCCTCTTCATGCAGACACCAGGCGGGAGGCTCTGAAGGAGGCCGCAGAGGTGATCGAGCTTGGTGATGACTCGGCTGCTGACGAATCGGCTACTGCCGTGGGTCGCTCCCGAACCAGAGATAAGGGCAAGGGAGCGGCCCAGGATGAATCCTCCAGGCCGCAGGTGTAACGACCCGAGAATTCGATTACCGGGAGAGACCCGATAACCCGAGACTCGAACCGTCACCGACGAGTCGGGAGGGCTTGGAAGGGCTAAAAGGAGTGTGGAGGCACAAAGAAATAGGAAATAAAGTAGGATAATTCAACAAATAACAGAAATAAATAAACAACTACAGCTACAACAGAGTCCAGTCCAACAGAAAGTACAGTCTAAAGCAGTAAAGCATACCACATGCCGAGTGAACACTCGGCCCGGTGAGCAGGCGATCGAGAAACTCCGAACAGCACCCTCGAACCTCGAGGAAGAACCGCCACACCTGAGAAGTAGGGAATGAGTCTCCAAAATAGAGACTCAGCAGGGATCCCGCGGAACCCCACCAAGAACCAATGGTGGCACAGAAAGCTGTAACTACGAGAGCAACAGCAACAGCAGGAACAGTGAACCCGGTGGCCGGTCGAAACTCGGCACTACAACTACTCCTACTGCACCAGAAAGCACACCCCGATCTCGCAGTCGAGGCTACCGAACTACACTAGTACCACTTACCAAAGTGAAAACCCACGGCAACCACGCCGTAGAGGCCTGCCTCTCAGAACACGGCCAACCTCGACACATTGTCCAAGGTGCAACCCTGACTACCTAGTCACGGGTACTGCACAACTAAACGCAACTTCGGTAAAGCTACTAGCACTAGTCTCATGGCACGAAAACCGACACACGCGCCTCGGCGAGACAACCGAAACTCAACTGCCAACACGACCGAAAACCCGAAGGTCGAAGTCGCGGAAACTGACAGTCTGTCACTCTCGACTTGACAGGAGTACCTCCCACTAGAAGCAAGGCCGGTTGCGTCCCCTGACGACTTACACTGCACCGCAGGTGAACTGGCTAGCGTGGTAGCGCCTACCAGAGGCACGGACACCGAACAAGAACCACAATGAGTGACTAGCTGGGGTCACGCCTGTCGGCGTGGGTCCAACCGCCCCCAACCACGTGTGCACACACAGACCATGCGTCCTAGGTCTGGCCCTCTGACCGGTTTTCCCCCGTAGCCAGACTCTGGCTAACGACGAGGGGCCCGACGGAAACCAGTCCAAAACCGTCCTCAGGGTAGCCTCTCCACCACTCCCTGGTGGGACCACCCGCGTGTAAGTAGGCTACGACTAGTGGAGGGTCACTGAAGGAGTAGACTCTCAAGTCAACGGAAAACAACGTCCGAATCCGACGACGTAAGGGGACCATCCGACGTACCGGCACCGTCGCACGGTGACCACAGTCGGAGAAGGAACAGGACTCGCAGCCCACGGCCACGCACGCACTCTGCGCGAGAGTCGAGAAAACCCAAGTGACGCTAAGCCACTGGACTCTGGACAGTCCTCTAGACGCACTACAGCCAACGGTCCTTGAGTCAGAGGACTCGAGGTCAAGACCGTCGCACGCAACATCACAAGGCCGTCAATCTAGTCCAATCTCTAGATCTAAAACCACGGTAGCACGAGTACCGAGATAGCTCACGAGTCGCCAAGACCATTCCCTCGGGAAGGGAACTCAAGGGGCTAAGGCCACACACATGGCCCGCTCGGGAATCGCTTTCCGGAGAAACCCACGGCGTGCGGGGAACCCTCGCCGCACCCACACCGATGTACGGTGACACAGGTCGAGAACACGGCAACCCGGGGCCACACCGTACCGTGATGCCTAGCCCCAACGAAGTGCACAGCATCCGTCAGCCACGGGTCGGCATGTGGATCGAGACCTACACATCCGGGACTCGAATCGGTCAAACGGAAACGCCGGTTAGACCATCCCCTTGGGCGGTCCACTCTGGGCCGTTCAGGGACGTACGGCCAGGAAGGGGCCGCACCAGGGGATATACAGCCAATAGCAGGCCGTTCTTCTCCTGGCTCAAACGAGACACAAGCGGCTGGTCTCCTGGTGCACCAAGGTCGAATGGCTGACCCTCAGCCGCAACTGGGGGATGAACGGTCCAACGCAGTCGTTCGTCCTCCAAACGGGGAACACATGTGCGGCTAGCCCCTAGCCACGCGGGGGAACGGGCGGCTAGGACCTCACCACGCAAGGCTTGTGCGGTCAACCTCTGGCCGCACAATAGCCCACGACACCAGGGGATGTACGGCCAGCTCCAAGCCATACAAAGGGTTATGCGGCCAGACCCTGGCCGCACAGCCCAACAACGGTCAAAATCAGAGGGAAAGGACGGCTCAACCCTGGCCGCACCTGGGTTATGCGGTCGCACGATAGACCACATAACCCTCACTGCGCGCCAAGTCGAACGTTGCGCGCCGAGCAGATGAACGGTCAAGATGGGGCCGCCAATGGGGATGGACGGGCCCTGGTTTGACCGCCTAACCATCACGGTGAGCAAACCGGGGGGTGGCCCAACGGTGGCCTCCCCACGCCCCATTCATGTCGAAACGAAGGGGAAACATCGGCAAACCCCCTAGCAATCATCTAGAATCCGACCGGGGTCAAAACGACGCACGAATCGCGAGAAACGGGTGATTCTACCGAAGTTAACCAAAAAGGGTTTCTGGGCTTCCCGGAGCCCTACCGGTCCAACGGGACCACCAATCGAGACGAAATCAGGGGGAAAAGAACGCTCTCGCCCCAAGGAATCCGTTGACAGTAACCGGTCTGGAAACCGTCGCCATTTCCCGACCGACCCTACGAAACCTACAAAACCACGATTTCGCTAGAACGGACCCAAACACAGCCGTTTCCGCACCGAACGACGTGCAATGGTAGGGAAAATGAGCAGAACACAATAGTGTTCCGTCACCCTACCTCCACCGAAGAAATCACGCGACGAAGCGACTAATCCACGTCGAAAACCGCCCCGAACGCGAACGATGCCATCTCGGAATCCACTGAGGGATCGCGCCCGCAATCGCCTCGATTCTCGCCCATCCTCGCCCGCATCCTCACCCGCGCCGCCTCCACCTCGCCCCCGCCTCGCTCTGTCGACCGTCGGAGAAGAGAGGGAAGAAGGAGAGCGTGAGAGAAGAGAGAGGGGGAGAGAGTGAGAAATGAGAGGGGAGAGAGAAAGGGTTAATATATATAGAAAAATATAAAAATTACAAAAATTCATAAAATTATGAAAAATTACCTTCGCGATCCTCGGGAGGAGCACAACGCAGTGGTACTATCCCGGAGTCGAAGAACGACACGGTTCGCCCTGCAGAGAGTTCCGAAGGCACATCAGGGAAACACACGTGCAAAGCACAAAATGCACTCCGAGACCCACTAAAAGATCCGAAAAAAAAACCTGCGGCATTACAGCAGGGGTCTAAGCGCAAGGACCCCGTGGAGGGTATGATCCGGGCCGCTGCGAGGGCCAGGAAGTAGCCCATGAAGGCCGGGGTCGTGCCCGCAGTTGAGGGCGACCTTGCCGCGGCTCGCCCCTCCACCGAGCGTGGTGGGGCCGACCCTACCGGGCGAGCTCTCCCACCCGCCGAGTCAGAGGGGGCCGAGGAGGTTGGGGCTGCCCCTACGGGAGGCGACGATGCGGGCTCGGTTCCTCCTTCGCCCGGGACCGAGGGGGCAGAGGATGCTCCTCCGACTGGCAGCGGTGCCGACCCGGATCTCCCCTCGGCAGGAATCGAGGGGGCCGTGGCCGAAGTGGGGGATACTGGGACCGTGGCCGAGGCTGGCGCTTTAGGTGGTGGTGCAGGTGCCGGGCCGGTCCTAGTTGAGGGGCCGCAAGAAAATCTGGCCAAGGCGCGAGAGGCGACCGGGGCTGGGGCTCGATCTGAGACACACGGTGGGGCACCGGGCGATGGGGGGTTCTCCGTTCCGGCGGCATTGGAGAGGCTGGGTATTTCGGGCCCCCTGCACCAGGTATGCCGTGGTATAGCCACGAGGGTGAGGGGGGGAGGTAGGCAGTACTCCCCGTCCACGGCTCTCGCCGGGGTTATGGAGGGCGGCCTGGCCCTGGCCCAGATGGGGGCTGCTCTGGCAGAAGCGTACGCTCGGTCGGAGTGGGAGCGAGCGAACCTGGCCTGGACCCTCGGTGGGTCGGACAGGAGGTTGGCTCGGCTCGTTGAAGAGCGTGATGGGCTTCGGCGGGAGCTTTCCTCAATCAGGGAGCTGGTACGGTCGAGCCAAGTGGAGACCCGGGCGCTAGCCGAGCAGCTAGCCAAGGCCCGTGAATCGCTCGAGAGGAAGAACTGGATTCTTGAAGAGGAGCGCCTAGCGCGCGTTGAGCTGGATGGCAGGTGGGAGACCGAATGTGCCGAGCTAGTAGACCGAACGGAGGAAGCCGAGCGCCTTCGGCGGGAGGCCGAGGCTGATCGGGCCTAGGCGGGGAAGCAGGTGGCGGCGGCCAAAGAGCGGACGGCTGAGGCCGAGCGGAAGTCGGCCGAGGCGGAGCGGAGGGATGCCGAGCTCGCTGGTAGGGTGGGATCGGCAGGGGCGGAGGCTCTCGAGCAGTACAAGAGCTCATAGGCCTACCGGGTCGACCTTAAGGAGGCTGCCCTCTCCTACTACGAGCTAGGACTTCGCCGGGGCATCCGCAAGGGGTTCAAGCAGGGCTACGACTGGGCCGTCTCTTACGCCGAGGAGCAGGCATCCGGAGTAGTTGACTTCCCGTCCGGGCAACGTTATGACTCGGACCTGTCATCCTCTAGTTCCTCTGCTTCGGCGCAGGATGAAGAGGATCAGGGGGGCTCATCATTCGAGGGGTCGCCAACTCTGGATGCCTCGGGAGGGCACGCAACCGTGGCAGTTCCCACGCCGGTGGGGTCAGTGCCAGGGTCGGCAGTCGTCTAAGATGCCAGGGGCAGACCGCTCGAGCCCTCTACTTCCGGGCTTCGAGGTGGGCCGGAGGCCTGATGTATCTGCTTCGCATCTTTTTGTATGTCCTTTTCCTTTTTGAAGGAAAAAACTTCTTTTTTTGTGTAGAAATAAATAAGGCAGTAGCGTTATGATGAAGACTTATCTGTTCCGTATCGCCATTGCCGTATTTTGTTCAGCGTATCTGCGGTGGTAGGAAAGAGCTGATACTTTCTACGTGGATCTCGCTTGATGGTTGGGTGAGTGTCTGACAGGGTGTCTTTCCGTTTTCTCATACTTTGAATGCCTGGCCGCTTCGTGTATCCCGCTGAGGCGGAAGATGAGAAGTTTGAGGTGACCGTTTGTAGGGGGAGATACCTTTGGCGTGTTTTCGAGGAGAGAATGATTTAAGGCAAATAGCTTCCCTTTGCCGATAAAAGGTCTGAAGGGCGTCTCTTCCTCTCCACCGCTTAGGGGTTTCCCTAACAGTCTTTTCTCATTCCTTCTTCACGTAGCGTTGTGCCATTGTATTCGGAGCATGGAAGACGCTCTGGACGATGAGGCTGCCGACGACGGGGGGTAGAGAGTTCTTGCTGCTTCGGATTTGAAGAGGGTTCGACGGCCGTGGAACGGAATTGAAGAGGGTTCGACGTGTGGAGGCACGTCGTCTTCCCTTTATCAGTTTTGGCGGCGCTTGCAGGGGGGCAAGATGGAGGACAGATGGGGGCATCAGACATCCCTGTCGCCCGTCCCTTCCTGCTCGCATCATGGAGGGGAGGAGGAAGCCAACTAAGCTCCCTCCTTTCCGGGCTTTCCCCTGCCTCCTCATCCAGCTCTGCTGGTTTCTTTTTCTTTCTCGCAGCCTCTTTTTTCCTCTTCTGCTCTACTCCTCCTTTCTTTCACTCTTCGGAGGGTGTCTGCACTCTTTTTCTTCCAAAGAGTTGGCAGTTTGGCGGAGAGGATGCTTTCATATGCCTTCCCTCTCCCCCTTCTCTTCCAAGTTCAACTTGGAAGGTAGCCTTCTCTTTCCTAATCCCTCTGTCACCTTTGTCACGAGCTACCCGAGCCAACGGGGTCGACTATCCTTTATCCGAGCCAGTTTCTACACGAGGCAGAGTCAGTGGCTGGACGCAGGAAGGTCATCCGAGTTAGCCGAGCGATGGGCTCATACGACGGCGCCAGATGGATTTTTTGCTTTTTTGACATGTATTTTCTTGGCTTCGGTCTTCCTGATGTACAAGCGGGTTGTTTGAATAAAAGAAAGGAGCCTTTTGCTTTGTCTCATGTTGCTTGCACAATGTTCAGTATTCAAAAGTAGAACTTGTGTAATGTAGTTGCGTTCCAAGTCCGAGGGATGAGCTCTCCTTCCATTGTGGATAGACGGTATGCTCCTTTTCCGAGCGTCTCGACCACTCGGTAGGGGCCTTCCCAATTAGGGGATAACTTGCCCCCCGCCTCAAGTGGTCGAGAGGCTTCGGCTTTCCTTAGGACGAGGTCTCCCGGTTGAAAGTGTCTGTCTCAGACTTTGACGTTGTAGTATCGAGTGAGGCGGCATCGGTATTCCGTTGCTCTGATGTTGGCAATCTCTCAGACTTCCTCTGCTAGGTCGAGGTTTTCGAGTAGTTTCTGGTCGTTTGCCTCGGACGAGAAGCAGATGACTCGGAGGGAGGGGTTGCCAATCTCCAACGAGATCACGGCCTCAGTACCATAAACCAGCTGAAAGGGGCTTTCACCGGTTTCCGTTCTGGGAGTCGTTCTATGTGACCAAAGTACGTTCGGCAATTCCTCCAGCCAGCTGCCCTTGGCTTTGCCGAGCCTAGTCTTGATGCCTTTTAAGATAGTCTTATTGGCATTTCGACCAGCCCGTTAGCCTGAGGGTGGGCGACCGAAGTGAAGTGATTGCGAATGTTGAGGTCGGCACATCTGTCTCGGAAATAACGAGAATCAAATTACCGACCATTATCGCTCACTATCACCCGGGGGATGCCGTAACGACAGATGATCGACTTCCAGACGAAATTCCAGACGATTGTCTCGATGATCCTTGCTGTGTCTTCGGCCTTAATCCACTTAGTGAAGTAATCGATGGCGACGATAATGAACTTCTTCTGGGCCTGGGCCGTGGGGAACGGCCCGAGGATGTCGATTCCCCAGCGAGCGAAAGGATAAGGCTCGGCTAGGGTGACGAGCTCCGTTGCTGGCTGATGGACCAAGTGGTCAAATTGCTGACAGCGGTCACAGTGCTGTGTGTAGGCCGAGCAGTCGCGCTGCAGGGTGGGCCACCAATAACCTTGCCGTAGCAAGATCCTGGCGAGCGACCTTCCCCCTAAATGCGCTCCGCACAGACCTTTGTGAACCTCTTCGATCGCTCGGTTGGCTTCGTCGGTGCTGAGGCACTTCAAGAGAGGGCCGGAGAAGGATCTCCGGTAGAGAGCTGTGGGGATGTTTTTTTTATATGCTTTGTTTTATTGGGTTTATTAGGCGTGCCAGTCACATGAGTGATAATTTATTGTGCACTCGATCTGACTCAGTCAGTCGATTGTGATATTCATGTCAGGATCCAGAGTCCGTCATACCATAAAGGCTATGACGTTAATTACGTCCTTCCAGAGAAGGACAACCCTTGATTAGTTGCCAAGAAAGGATGCCTCGGGGGCAAAACAAGATCAGACTATTATACCGACTCTGCTAACAGGATGCGAAGGATGCATAAGAAGACATGCTACCCAAGACATGATAACGGTATTATGGCATGAATCCGGCAGCAGACCCCCTTGTTTTGGACTAAGCCGAAGGGGAATATAGGTCATCCACCCACGGAATGCCGGGATGGAAGCCAAAAGAGAGGCGGGCGTAGCCCTGGATCTAAAAAGGATTTGAGTGTGACGGGACAGTGTCCATTGCCACGGTGTTTGTAGATGTACCCTTAAGGGACCATCGAAGGACATGTAGTGGCAGAACTCCGAGGGTCAACAGGGTGACAAAAGAAACATCATACTCGGTATAATGTAGGGGTAAAAACCCACATTAATGTATCTCCCGTGGACCTGGATGAAGAACCATGATTCCCTCACAATGCGATGGAGGTTAGCATGGAAGTTAACAGGAGTGGGACATTGGGTTTAGACTGGATCTAGGCTCAATGAAGTTGCTGAGAAACCGGATGTCTGAGGGATATCTATTGTTAAGATGAAATAGCATGGATGGGAGTTGGCGCGGCTGGGTTTCGGCACGAAGGTAAACGGCGCGGTAGGGGTTCCGGCACGAAGGCCAAACGGCGCGACCGGGAATGAAGGGAAATCGGCACGGCAAGCTCTCGGCGCTCCCATCATGCCGGTGCGCTCTTTACCCGGTGCCAAAGTGGCGCCGAGAAGAGGCTGCGCCGGGGACTGTGGCTCCGATAGCTATTTTTCTGTTGGTTTTTCAAGTATTGTGAGGGCTTTTATGGATTCAAAGGGGTCCTTTGTGTTCAATAGGGGTTTCATGAGTTTGTCCATGGTAGTATTTGGGTGAGGTAGAAAGTGAGGGTGGACTCATCCAGGGAAGGTCTAGGGAGACCATGTAACAATCGGTGGAAAATCTCATAATGGCTATGTTCCCCTTTACAGTGGGCAGAGAGCCATGAGATAGTCTGTCTCAGGCCTCTGCCACACAGCAGGGGGGTTAGATTCATAATTCCGGTGAAAAAATATCACACTATACGATGGAGTAAAGCTCGGGGACGAATTTTGACAGCACCTCCCCTTATTTTTGGGAGTATGCCAAAAGGGTATTATAGGTCATCCACTCACGAAATGTCGGAGTGGAAACCAAAAGAGAGGCGGACGTAGCCCTGGATTCCAAAAGGGTCCCCATCTTATGTAACATTATCCAAATTGTAAGATTCATTAATATCCCCATATGTAGGTAACGGAGGACATGCAGTGGCATAACTCCGTGACTTGTTGGGTTGGCAACATGTGGGGGAATTGACCCCTTTGATATGGCTCCCATGAGGGTCAAGGGAAGGATAACATCTCTGTTTGGAGGGACATGGCATCATGAGCAAAACTGGCATGGCCCGACGGCATCGGCACGAACATATCAAAGTGGCCGTCTTCAGCATGAAAGGTGTGAAGGTCTCGGCGCAACAAAAGCAGGTCTCGGCGCGACGAGAGGAGTCCAACCGGCGCGGGCAGCCCTCGGCGCGAGACTCGCGCCGAGAGGGATTCACGCCGGGAGGACTTCTGAAATGAGGGTTTTAGGGGTTTTTGAGGTAAAGGCTTCAGAGGGCTTTGGGCGTTTTGAAAGGGGGGTTTGTTCAACGATTCAACGACCAGTCCAGACGATCATAGAGAGGGTGATCTAGGGAGGAGACGACCTTCCTTCTGGGGCCTCGCTGGGAGCAGAATCACGCATGGAAACTCACGGTTCTGGTTCGGATTCATCCGTCTTCATTTCACAAACGAGAAGCCATGAGATAGACTGTCTCAGGCTCTCGATGTGGGTACGAGGTTGAAAGGAAACACAATAGAAAAACCTTCAACAGATCTGGAAGACCAAACGGTAAAACATGCCTAGCTCTCAGTATCCATAGCATATAGTGAACCTCGGATGCAGAGACAGAAAGAAAAGGGGAAAGGGCGAGCTTCAACCCTCTTTTATTAACTATTCATCCAAGCAGCATACATGCATTTAGTCCAGAAGAAAATCCAAATGAGAAAATCATACATAGACTCTATCCCTGATAGCGGGGCTACATTAGCATTCGATGCTACTGGAGCAAGGATGCTCGAAAATGAACACAAAAGGAGAAGTGGATATCCAAATAAGAGACAGAGGAAAAGGGAAACTGTAGCCCCTCAGGGCATCTTGAAGTCGATCCCACCTTGACTCTTCCTTCGAATCACTGTGACTCTCTCTTCTCCTCAGCTTCCTTAGAGGGCTCTCGAGCTCCCTTTTCTCTGAGTGGCTACTACTCTCCTTTTTTTCTCTTTCTTTTGTCTGTCTCTGTATGTGTGTATCTATATGTTTTGTTTCGAAGGGTAGCCTTCTTATAGAGGGATGGCCCTCATCCTATCGGCATGAGCTCCTCGGCGCGCCAGTATCTAGCTTCCTGGCGTGGGCAGCCCTCGGCGCGTCTTAGTTCACATTGGGCTTGGCCCATTTTCTGTCATCCGGCGCCGAATCCATCTAATGGGCTCCTTCAGATGGCGTGGTGGGCTTCTTGGTATATATATTTATTCTTCCTGGGGCTTGTTTAACACCTTGCGTTCATGAACATGTGTGAGACACTGTGAATCCCATTTTCGGAGAATCAGAATTGTCTGAGCATCCTTTTCAGTAGGCAGATGATTGCCTGAATGTTGGTATAGTTTTATCAGCCTGACTATCTGAATGATAGCAGTACTGGACAGCGGCCTAGCCAGAGATGGCTTTAGCCGAGCAAAGTGTTAGGAGTAGTGGGTTTCTTCTATTCTGATTCTCAGAACTTCCAGGGACAGTGCGGGAGCCGCACCATTGGTTGGCCTTCAGAGCCTTGAGTGTGATTCAGTCCCTTTTGATATATTTTAGGTGCCAACAAGAGCGCCATCCAGAGTGACGAATCGCCGAGCTTGGTACTTCAATCTTTGGGCTTCCTGAGGGTCGGGAGGCTCCTGAGAGTCGTGAAGCCACGACAGATAGGGGGTACGCCAGTCGCTTGGGGAGGCCGAGTCAACAGCTAGGAGCTCCGAATCGATGCTCGGCCGCTCTAGCTCTTCGAGAAGGGCCGATCGAGTACCTTCGGGGTCAAGAGAGGAGACCAGTCGCGAGAGGGCGTCCGCTCGAGAGTTTTCCTCCCGAGCTATTCGGACTACCTCAAAACTCTCGAACTGTTGTGCCACAGTCTTGACCAGTTGGAGGTATTTGATCATAGGTGCTTCTAGAGCTTCAAAATCACTGTTGACCTGGCTAGCGACCAGTTGGGAGTCAGTGTGAATCCTGACTCGCTCAGCCCCTAACCGTCGGGCCATGCGGGCTCCCGATATGAGGGCCTCATACTCAGAAGCATTGTTAGATGCTTGGAAGTTGAACTTCAGGGCGTACTGTAACTCTGCTCCTTCGGGGGACTTCAGGAGAATCCCGGCGCCGCTTCTGACTGAGTTGGAAGATCCATCGACGAACAGTTCCCAGGTCGGCCCAGGCGCGGACGGAGATCTTTCTTCAGTCGGGATGGTGCTCTCGGCGATGAAGTCAGCGAGCGCCTGGGCTTTGATAGCCGAGCGAGGCCGATACGATATATCGTAGGCCCCGAGCATGATGGCCCACTTGACGAGGCGTCCCGAGGCTTCAGGGTGAGCGAGGATCCTCTTCAATGGTTCGTCGGTCAGTACGGTGATGGAGTGCCCTTGGAAATAGGGCCGGAGGTGCTTGGCCGAGGTAACCAACGCTAGCACGAGTTTCTCGGTTGCGGGGTACCTTTTCTCAGCCTCATTGAGCACCTTGCTGGTGTAGTAGACCGGTCTCTCGATTCCCGAGTCATTTCTGACTAGGACCGAGGTAACTGTGGATGGAGTCACCGAGAGATAGAGAAGCAAGGCTTCACCTGGGATAGGCTTGGAAAGCACTGGGGGCGAAGCCAAGAACTCCTTAAGCTCGACGAACGCTCTTTGGCATTCCTCGTCCCACGCGAATGTAACAGATGCCATTTTAGGCCCTCTCAACAGTTAGAAGAAGGGTAGGCATCGTTCAGCCGCGCGGGACAGGAATCTGCTAAGCGCGGTAATGCGCCCGGTAAGGCGTTGAACATCTTTGATGCAGGTGGGTGGGCGCATGTCCAGGATGGCCTGGACCTTGTCGGGGTTGGCCTCGATCCCACGCTGGGTGACTAAGAAGTCCAGGAATTTCCTGGACCTTACTCCGAAGGCGCATTTGGCAGGATTGAGCATCATGTTGTACTTCAGGAGGGTGTCGAAGGTTTCCGCTAGGTCGATGAAGTGGTCCTCGGCCTTGGGGGTCTTCACGATCATGTCGTCAATATAGGCCTCAACGTTCCGACCGAGCTGTCCTTCGAACGTATGATTGACCAGCCACTGGTACGTGGCTCCAGCGTTCTTCAACCCGAAAGACATCCGGGTGTAGCAGTGTACGCCGAAGTCGGTGATAAAGGCGGTCTTCTCGATGTCTTTGGGGTGCATTCTGATCTGATGGTAACCTGAATAGGCATCTAGGAAGCTGAGTATCTCATTGCCCGAGGTTGAGTCAACCAGTTGGTCGATGCTCGGTAACGGATAGCAGTCCTTCGGAGTAGCCTTGTTCAAGTCGGTGAAGTCCATGCACATCCGCCACTTTCCCAAAGCTTTTGGCACCAGGATGACGTTAGCCAACCATGTCGGGTACAGGACCGGTCTAAAAAGGCCAGTCTTTTGCCCCTTGGTGACTTGCTCCTTGATAATCGCCTGCTTCTCTGGCGCATGCTTCCTTCTGTGTTGTTGCACGGGCTTCATGGCTGGGTCGAAGTTGAGCTTATGCATCACCATTTCCTCCGGTATCTCGGGGAGTTGATCATCAGACCATGCAAAGACCCGGATGTACGCGGAAAGAAACCTTTTGTATTGCTGTTGAACCTCAGATGTTAGGTCGGCTCCGATCTTTACTCCTAGGGTCGGGTCGTCGTTTAGGAAAACCGCTAGCAATTCGCCTCCAGGCTCGACGGTTGCCGATTTTTCCTCGACTTCCCAGGGGCCCTTGCTCTTCCCGTCCGGCCTTGTGGCTTCAACCGAGATATTGTAGCACCTTCTGGCCATGGCCTGGTTACCTCGGACTTCCCCCAACCCATTTTTGGTGGGGAACTTCATCTTTTGGTGATAGGTAGAAGGCACCGCTTTCGTTCGGCTGAGGATTCCCCGGCCGAAGATTGCGTTGTATGCTATCATACCTTTGGTCACTATGAAGTTCACCATGACCGTAACGGTTTTGGGTGGGGTGCCAAGAGTAACCGGCAGGCTTAGGGCTCCCTCGGGATAAGTGACCTGGCCATTGAACCCACACAGGGGGGTTCGGATCGGGCGGAGTTTAGACGGATCCTCCCCCATCTTAAGGAACCATTCATAGGATAATACATCAGGGGCACTTCCATTGTCAACTAGAATCTTGTCTACGTTACAATGGTTTATTGTGGCCGATATGACTAGGGCGTCGTCATGCGGGGTGGTCAGCCCTTCCAGGTCTTGGTCGGAGAAGACTATGACCTGGGGCTCACTTGGAGGGGCCTTGGGAGGCTCTACGGCTCGGCTCGCCCGCTCAGCATGACGCTTCCTTCCTCGGCCGCTGTCTCCTCCTGATGCAGCTCCTCCGGTAATGACGTTGATATGGACCCCTCGGGGGGCGTTGTCGATTTCCTCTGGGGCGCCTCGGTCTTCCTGGTGCCCAGCCACGAACCGGGAGAGGTGCCCCTGACGAACGAGACACTCAATCTCGTCCTGGAGCTGTTGGCAGTCGTCGGTGTGATGCCCGTGGTCGCTGTGGAACAGGCAATGCTTGCTGCGACTGCGGTTCTTCGACCTCATTGGCTCGGGTTGGCGGAGGAGGCCCGAGCCTTTGATGTCTTCATATATTTCATACACTGGAGCGGTTAGGGGAGTGTACCGCTCGTACTTCCGTGACGGTTCCTTGCGTTCCCCATCTCGGTTCCGCCTTTTTCCTTGGCCCGAGCTTGGCTCAGGTGCCCGCTTCTTGTCCCCCTCCCGACCTGAGCCGGTTGCGTCTCGGCACGCGTTGAGCACTTCTTCGCACTCGGCATGGCACAATGCCAGAGTCACTAGCGCGGCAAGGGTCGAGGGAGGGTGAAGGACAAGCTCGCAGCGGAGGTTCTCGTCGCGGGTAGCCCCGATCAGTGCGGTTATGGCCAAGGCGACGTCCAGGCGGGGGATCCTCAGGGCTTCCGATTTGAATCGGATAATGTAGGCCCAAAGCTTCTCCCCTTCCGCCTGTTTGAGGGCCAAAAGCCCCGCTACCGACCTTGGGGGACCGCTGTCGGCGAAACTCTCCTTGAATACTCGCCCGAATTGCTTGAAGTCCCGGATGGATCCGGGGGTGAGGGCCCGGAATCATGCTTGGGCGCCTTGGACCAAGGTGGTCGCAAAGGCTCGGCACTTGATGGCGTCGGAGACTCCATGAAGGGTCATCAGGGTGTCGAAGCTGTCGAAGTGGTCGGCCGGGTCACCCTGGCCGTCGTAGGGCTTGAAGGTCGGGATGGAGGCTCTGTGAGATACCTCTGCCTTCAAAATATGGTCCGAGAACGGGGATCTCTCCTCGTCCTCTGGTGGATAGGTCTTCTGCAGGGCTCGTAGGGTGCGCTCCTGCTCTGCGAAACGCCTCTCGAATTCTCACAGTCGGAGGGATATATTCGGCTGCCGCTGCGCCGTAGGGCTGAGGGGGCGTGATGGCAGGCTGTCCTGGCGCTCCCTGGGGACTTCGGTCTCCGGGAGGGGACGGCGTGCCCCATGGCTACCCCGTTTTGGCGTGGAGGAAGCCTCTTGCTCCAGAGGGGGGGCTTGCGAGGGTCCTCCTGCTTTGTTACGGATAAGCTGCTGCCCTCGGAGGGTGAAGCTGCCTCCGGCGGTGTGCTGGGACACGTTCTCGCGGGGAGGGCTCTCCGGAGGGGCGCGTGACCTTCCATCCCTGGCCGCCTGGGTCCTCATGAGTTCCACGAGGACGTCCAATTTCGCGTTGAGGGATTGGAAGGCGTCAGCGCCGCCGTTAAGCAGTAGCCCTGCCGCCGCGGGGGGAGGGGGCGGTAGCCCTACCGCGGGGGGAGGGGGCGGTCCGTCGGCAGGAGTGCTGGTGCCGGAGGGGGGAGGCTTGAGAGGGGCCTCCCCCCGCCGCCACCATGGCCTTTCCCCTGTCGCCGGCGGACCTCCTCCCTGAACTTCTTCTCACCATACTGGCTCTTTGGTCGTTTCCCACAGATGGCGCCAGATGAAGGGGCGTGATCTCGCGCTTGTCCTGAGCTGGGAGGATGATCACTGAATAGTGAATTGCAGAGAAAGGGAAACGAATCAGGAGGCCTAGGGTTGCTTCCCTGGGGAAAATCCTCCGATGCTTAAGTCAGTAGAGCAATGGTGGAAGATATGGAGGGAGGTAGAAAGAGGTGCACGAGATCCCCCAACACCAAGGTGGTGAAGTGGTTCCTGCTCAGGGGGTTTTAGGCGTATATTGCCCTTACCTTTCACTGGAGGGAATCCCTAGTTTATATAGTGTGCTCACCTTATGAGTCCCGTAAGCTGAGTAGTTTCAGGCGGGAGTTACGTCCTCATCATGGGATCGTTACGTCCTTGAGGGATCATGGATCCTTTATCCTCATAAACTCCTACTCATAAAGGGCTCTTCAACGGCTGCGTGGATAAGCACTCGTCAGTCGGTCCGAGCATAAAAGGTGCCAGCCCTGTCCAGGCGATAGGCATAGCTCGGACGAAGTCAGGTCGGAGTGGGCGCAGGGCGCTTGCCTCTATCCCGATGAAGGGATAACTCGGGCATGGGTCTTCCTCCGTTCTGACGCTCGGGCCTTCCGACCCTAAGGGCCGCCGAGGAAGGGTGGGATCCCGAGTAATCTTTATTGGGCTTTTTAGCCTAAGTGGGCCTTGTGGGGCTGTCACTTGGATGAGCTGAGCCTCGTTCGGTCCTGATGGGCCTAGTTCGGCTGCTCTTAGATGGGCTACAGAAATCTCCCTCTCCAGACCTATTTCCTAAGGGATAATTTCAACTCCAAATTTTTTGAATTCTATCTAAATCTAGCGTCATCTACCACGATTTTACCCTAATTAGGCTAGAGTTTCTCAAAAGAACAACCGTATCTAAGTAGATTAGGATTTAATTATAATTTTAGGCCCATTTACTTAGGTTATAGCCTATTTAGCCTAATTAGAATTTAGGGATTTGGGGTATTAGGAATTTTAGGGATTCATTCTATCTTTTAAGCCTAATGAGACTTTTAATATTAGCCTAATTCACAAGTATGATTATTGTAAATTTTATTTACCTAATAATAATTATATTAAAATTATCTTTATTTTACTCAAGAGATTGTATTTATTTATTTATGTATTTCTTTTGATCATGGTTGCTACAGTGGCCAAGGTGGTCGAGTGATAGCCGCCCAAGGATGACGTGCCACTCCCCAGCGACAATCGACATCGCGGTAAAAGGATCATGATATAGGAGGGCCAACTGTCGGTGGGGATAGCTCCAGTAGGCATTGAGCGTACATCCGAAGTGTCAACCAGGTCGAGCACTTCCATGCCTCGACCTCCAGGACACCCACAAAGGACCACCTCGAAGAGCCCATCACCTTATCCGACGAGGACCTGACCGGCGTGACCATCCCCCCACATTGACGCATTTGTCATTTCCACTGTGATCAATCAATGTACTATGCATCATATTTTAGTTGATAATGGGAGTGGCCCCGATGTTATCTCGTACGACTGTCTTCGTCTTATGGGTGTGAATCCTTCTCACATCTCTCCCCTTCGTTCCCCCCTGTTCGGATTCTCCGGGTCGACCATATACCCCAAAGGATGGATCTCCGTACCGATCTCCCCGGAACTTCCCTGCGCCAAGTCACCTTCATGGCCGACTTCACAGTCGTCAGAGGGATGGTAGGGTATAACACCATAATCGATCAGAGGATCCTTGGAATCATCAAGGGAGTACCCTCGTCGTACCACCAAAAACTCAAGTTCCCCACTCCGTGGGGAGTGGGGGAGGTCAGAGACAACTAGGGGGAGTCCCGACGATGTTACCAGATCTTTACTCGGGAGAGATCAGCCGAGCAAGGCCTGCCCGAGAAGAAGCCCTAGGAGGATGAGCCCGATCCTACTGGAGGAGTCCAGCTGAGAATCTATTCCTCATTCAGATCGGCGAGGATCCTAGCCGTACACTACGGGTTAGATCCCTCCTATCCAAAGAAGAATGAGAAGCCTACCAACGCTTCCTGGAAGACAACCAGGATGTGTTCACCTGGTCAGAGGACTAGCTACCCGGCATTCCCCCGAGGTGGTGACCCACCAACTTAAGTTGGATCCAAAGTGTCAACCGGTGTAGCAGCGGAGGCACCGCTGCAACCCCGAGTGACAAGCGATCATTTGTGAACAGCTGAGTGAGAAGCTATGCTGAGGACTACTAAGGCCCACTTAGTTCCCAAAGTGGATTGCCAACGTCATCCTCGTTCACAAGAGTAATGAAAAGTGGTGCATGTATGTCCACTACACCGACATTAACAAAGTCACTACCAAAGATAGCTTCCCCATGCCACGCATCTACCAGCTCGCCGATACCACGATGGGACACGGGATGCTAAGCTTCCTAGACGCATACTCAAGGTACCACCAGATTAGCATGCATGGTCCCGACCAAGACAAGACCACCTTCATTACTGACCGCGACCTCTACTACTATACTATGATGTCGTTCGGTTTGAAGAATGCGGGGGCCACGTATCAGCATCTGGTCAACTACATGTTCGACTCCTAGACCAGTCATAACTTGGAGGTCCACATTGACAACATGCTCGTCAAGAGCCTCCGCATGGCCGAGCACTTAGGAGACATCGCAGAGACATTCACCACCCTGTGAAAGTACATCATGAAGTTGAACCTGAGCAAGTGTGCATTCGGGGTGCACTCCGACAAGTTCTTTGGCTTCGTCGTAACCCATCGAGGGATAGACGCTAACCCGGAGCAGATCAAGGCCATCCTGGAAGTGAAGCGACCCGAGTGGGTGCCTGACGTGTAGTGCCTCACCAGCTACATTGCAGCCCTCAGCCACTTCCTCTCCAGAGCCGCCGAGTGATGCTTGCCTTTTTCAAGCTGATCAAGCAAGCACACGGGCCATCGAAGAAGAGGGGACATATCAACTAGAGCCAGAAGTGTGGGGACGCCTTTAAGGAGCTACAAAGGTAGTTAGCCTTGCCACCTGTTCTCTCTAAGCCCCTTCCCGACGAGAGACTTCTACTCTACTTGTCCGTGACGCCGAGCACGCTTAGCGCCATGATTGCCCGTGAGGACACCGGAGTGATGAAACCCGTGTACTACATCAACAAGGCACTCTAGGGAGCGGAGTTTCGGTACTCCCAAGCAAAGAAGTTCGCTCTCGCCCTAATAATGGTCGCACACAAGCTGTGACCTTACTTCCTCTCCCACTCGATCGACGTTCTGACCGATCAGCCCCTGTGCCAAGTGCTCTAGATCTCTGACACCTTGAGGAGGCTGATCAAATGGGCTGTCAAGCTAGGGAGTTCAACATCCATTTCTGCTCGAGCACAGCCATCAAAAGCCCAGGCGTCAGCTGACTTTATGGCCGAATGCACAATCCTCGACGAGGGGGACGGAACCTCACCAATGAAGCCATCTGGGAGCTCTATGTTGATGGATCGTCATGCTCGAGCGGTAGTGGGGCTGGCATGGTTCTCTCTTCTTCAGAGAGAAAGGAGCTCCAATATGCATTGCACTTAAACTTCCTAGCCATCAACAACGCAGCCAAGTATGAAGCCCTCATCTCCGGCATCAACATGGCAAGCACCTGAAAGCCCTCCACCTCTGGGCCTTTAGCGAGTTCCTTTTGATTGCTAATCAAGTCAAGGGGGAGTACGAGGCTAGGGTGTCGGCCATGTCTAGCTACCTCCAAAAGGTCAAATAGGCCTCCTCAGGTCTCGAATACTTCGAGGTCGTGTACATCCCAAAAGCGGAGAATGCTCGGCCTGACGTCCTGCCCTGCGTCACCTCGTTTACCACCATGACCAGCTCACGGTTAGTCTTGGTCAAAGAGCTCCAAAGATCGAGCATCGGGGAACCGAAGCTGTGGGTCAATGCTATCGACCATGAGCCATCTTGGATAGACCCCATCGTCGGCTACCTCGGTCGGCATCAACTCCCGGAGGACTAGTTAGAGGTGAGATGAGTTAAAGCATAAGTGGCCCATTTCTCCATCATCAACGGAAGCCTCTATAGGCGTTCTGTAACGACCCGAGAATCCGATTACCGGGAAGGCCCGATAACCCGAGACTCGTACCGCCACCCACGAGTCCGAAGACTCGGAAGGGTTAAAAGGATGGTGTGGAAACTACACAAGTATCACAAATAATTACAGAAATTAAACAGTTATAATATTAAGCAGGAAATAAATTAACAATTTACATGGTCCCCAATAAAGAACAATAATAACAGCAGTCCACGACTAGTACAGTGACAAGAAGGAAAAGTACAGCTACACGGGGCATCCCCCGGCTCTGTCCTCTGGCACTACCTCTGGGCACCCGCACCACGCTGCGCTCCTGACGCGCTCCCCGAAGGTGGCGCCTCACCTGAAACACGGTGAAAACATGCAGGGAATGAGTCTCAGAACAAGACTCAGTAGGGATCACTCGAACCCTACCTCAAAAAATGAGAAACGACTACTCTAGCGGTAGGAAAGTACCTCGGAAAGGAAAGCCCTGTACTCTACAGAACTAGACCCTACGGTACACAAACCGGCACACGTGCCACGGTACGAGAAGACCGAAATCAACGGTCGAACCGTAAAACCCGAAGGTCGGAAACACACGACTGACAGTCTAACACTCCGTACTCGACAGGAGTACCACCCACTAGAAGCACAGCCGGTAGCGTCCCCTGACGTCTTACACCGCACCGCAGGTGAACCGCCTGACGTGGTAGGTCCTACCCGAGGCGCAAACACCGTACAAGTAACCACAAACAAGTAACTAGCTGGGGTCACGCCCGTCGACGTGGGTCCAACCGCCCCCAACCACGTGTGCACACACAGACCACGCGTCCTAGGTCTGGCCCTCTGACCGGTTTTCCCCCGCAGCCGGACTCTGGCTACGACGAGGGGCCTACGGTAACCGGTCCACAAACCGTCTCGAAAGGTGGGTGCCCGTACACCACTCCCAGGTGAGACCAGCACCTCGTACTGGTGGGCTACGACTAGTGGAGGGTCACTGAAGGAGTAGACTCTCGAGTCAACGGAAAACAACGTCCGAAACCGACAACGTGTGGGAATCACCCCACGCACCAGCCCCGTCGCACGGTGACCATGGTCGGAAAAGAAACAGACGCATTGCCCATGGTCAAACGCCTGACCGAGGCGAACGGGACTTCCGGACACCAAAAACACGGTCACGGAACTCCACGGGGTGCCCGGGACGCACACACGGCCCAAGGGGAACACCCAACAACGAACCAAATCGCGCTAGGGATACCTAGCGCGACAGGGCATGTCGCGCTAGGGTCCCCTAGCGCAACAAGGGTTGTCGCGCTATGGCCCCATAGCGCGACACGGACCATCGCGCTAGGTCCTCCTAGCGCGACAATGATGATCGCGCTAGGGCCCCATAGCGCGACACGAACCGCCAAACTGTTCATCTTCTCCGATGAACGCGCTCGGTCGGGGCAGCGCGACCTCCAAGAACGCGCTACTGGAGTATAGCGCGTTCTCAGTCCGCGGCCGAAAACGGTAAGAACGCCCAAAAATTCTAACCATGCCCCCATACCTCCATAGGAGAGGGGGAAAACAAAGGGGAAGACCCCTGGGGACCCCTAGCATGATTCTAGGCCCTCAAAACACGAATCCATGCATTGAATCCATAAATCGGGCGAGCTCTCCCCAAATCATGGAAAAACCCAAAAACGCTCAAATGATCCCCTCTCGGCCTCCCCGCGGCCTATAAATCACGGAAAAGAACGGCATGAGGCTAAGGAACGTCACCCTACCTCAATGGAGCGAATGCTCCGCCGAATCGATCACGAATCACGAAGAATGCTCGAAGCTTCACGAGCTCCCCACGCTTCCCACGCTCGCCGCACGCCCACGAGATCGCCTCACCGTCGCCCACGCGTCCGCGCCGTCGCCCCGCCGCCGTCCGTAGCCGGAGAGGGGCTCGCCACGTCCGAATGGGAGAGAGGGAGAGAGAGAAGGGCTCACGGTCGCGAGAGAGAGGAGGAGGAAGAAGAAAGAGAAAAGGGAAAGAAAAAGAAAAAGGAATTAGGATTTATAGAAAATCCGAATTTTCGGAAAAATACCGAAAAATAGAAAAATACATTTCTGGAATCCTCGGAACGCACCGATCGCAACGGTACCACTCGTGCCCGGGTGAACGGCCCAGTTAACCCGCAGCGAGCGTCCGAAGGAAAAGCCGAAACACACACTGGGAATCGGAAAACACACGCGGAAAAGCCGCGGAACGCCTCCGGGCCTCCGAAACGACTCCGGATCCCGCCGATCCGAACACGAAAGATGTCCGAAACGAAATTTCGGACACAACGGAGCTGGACGCTCCGAAAACCAGATCCGAGACCCACGAAGAAGGATCCGAAAGGTCCGGGATATTACAGCCCTCCCCCCTTAAGGAATTTCGTCCTCGAAATTGAGAACAACCAACGGGGAAAGAAGAGGAAGACTCACTCAAACAGATACGGGAACTGCTGACGCATCTCGTCCTCACGTTCCCACGAAGCCTCACCACCAGAGTGTCGTTGCCACACGACCTTTACCAAGGGAATGACCTTGTTCCGCAGGCGCTGCTCTCGCCTATCCTCCACGCGGATCGGAAACTCTGGGAGAGAAAGATCTGGAGTCACCTCAGGCCAAACAGAAAACTCGAGCACATGAGAGTCATCGGGCATATACTTCCGCAACATCGAGACGTGGAACACGTCATGCACCGACGCCAACTCAGGAGGTAACTGCAACCGGTAAGCAACCTCACCGATGCGTTCCACAATCGCGAAAGGACCAATATAGCGGGGACTCAGCTTCCCACGCCGTCCAAAACGCATCACCCCCTTCATCGGAGAAACTCTCAAGAACACATGATCGCCCACGACGAACTCGAGAGGCTGCCGCCTACGGTCAGCATAGCTCTTCTGTCGACTCTGGGCCGCCAACATGTTCTGACGAACCAGGTGCACAACGTCCACACATTGCTGCACCAACTCTGGTCCCGTCAAAACACACTCACCCACCTCAAACCAATCAAGTGGAGTCCGACAAGGACGCCCATACAGAGCCTCATAGGGAGCCATGCCGATGCTCGAATGATAGCTGTTGTTATAGGCAAACTCCACCAACGGTAGGTGATGAATCCAACTCCCCTGCCACTCCAGGCAGCAGGATCTCAGCATGTCCTCCAAAGTCTGAATGGTCCTCTCAGACTGACCATCTGACTGAGGATGATACGCCGAGCTAAATGCCAACTCCGTGCCAAGAGCTCGCTGGAAACTCCTCCAGAATCCAGAAGTGAAGCGCGGATCCCGATCCGACACGATCGAAATGGGAACCCCATGCAACGGAACGATCCGCTCCACATAAAGACGAGCCAACTTAGGCACGCTCCAGCTGACCTTGACCGGAAGCAACCGCGTCACCTTCGTCAGCCGATCCACCAGTAACCAAATACTGTCCTGCCCACTCGGGGTCCTTGGCAACCCCACCACAAAATCCGTGGTCACATGGTCCCACTTCCAAGCAGGAACATCCAAGGGCTGGAGAGTACCTCCTGGTCGCTGATGCTCCGCCTTCACCTGCTGACAGATCAGGCACCTGGCCACAAATTCGGCGACATCTCTCTTCATGCCAGGCCACCAAAACTGCCTCCGCAAGTTCTGATACATCTTCGTCGCACCCGGGTGTACAGTGTACCTGCTCCCATGAGCCTCGCGTAACACCGCACGACGAACCTGCTCCTCCGCTGGGACGTACAACCTGCCACGAAACCTCGCAGCACCGTCCTCGCCGAGCTCCACATCAGCCATCGCAAGAATCCGGGGCAACTCAGGGTCCGCATGATGAGCCTCTGTCACCTGACGACGGATAGCAGGAGTGACAGTCAGACTCGCAAGCACTGCCAACCCTCGCTCCTGGGGAATCTTGAGCCTGAAAGATACCTCGGGCACTTGTTCCCAGAGCCTCCACTTCCTCAACATCAAGGTACTGACCGCCACCTTCCGACTCAAGGCATCGGCGACGACATTCATCCTGCCCGGCTGATAAGACAGGGTGAAGTCATAGTCCTTCATGAACTCCATCCAACGCCTTTGTCTGAGGTTCAGATCTCTCTGCGAGAACACATACCTCAAACTTTGATGGTCAGTGAACACCTCGAACTTCTCACCGTACAGATAATGCCTCCAGATCTTCAGCGCGAAGATCACTGCTGCCAACTCAAGATCATGGGTAGGGTAGTTCTCCTCACGGGGCTTTAGTTGCCGAGATGCATAAGCCACCACTCTACCATGCTGCATCAAAACAGCACCCAGTCCAACGCCGGAAGCATCTGTACACACCACAAAATCTCCCGATCCAGAAGGCAAAACCAACACCGGAGCCGAGGTGAGCAACCTCTTCAGTTCACTGAAGCTCTGCTCACACTCCTCGGACCAAACGAAAGGCACATCCTTCCGCGTGAGCCTCGTCATCGGGGTCGCAATGCGAGAAAAATCCTGGATAAACCGGCGATAATACCCCGCAAGCCCCAAGAAACTCCGAATCTCCGTCACCGACCTCGGCCTCGGCCATTGCATCACAGCCTCGACCTTGGCGGGATCCACGGAAATGCCATCACCAGAAATCACGTGCCCCAGAAAGTGCACCTCGCTGAGCCAAAACTCGCACTTGCTGAGCTTCGCATACAACTGGTGATCTCGCAACGTCTGCAGCACCACACCCAAATGGTACGCATGCTCCTCAGCAGACCGCGAATAAACAAGGATGTCATCCACGAAGATGACCACGAACTGGTCCAAATACGGATGAAACACCCTCTGCATCAAGTCCATGAAGGCTGCTGGGGCATTGGTGAGCCCAAACGGCATCACCAGAAACTCATAATGCCCGTACCTCGTACTGAACGCAGTCTTCTCCACATCGGACTCGCGAATTCTCAGCTGATAGTAACCGGACCGCAAATCAATCCGCGAGAACACCCGCGCAGACTGAAGTTGGTCGAACAAATCATCAATCCGCGGCAACGGATACTTGTTCTTAATGGTCACTTCATTCAGCTGCCGATAGTCAATGCACAGCCGCAGACTACCGTCCTTCTTCTTCACAAACAACACGGGCGCACCCCAAGGGGAAAAGCTCGGACGAATATACCCCTTGGCCAGCAGTTCCTGCAACTGCGCCCTCAACTCCCTCAGCTCAGCGGGGGCCATACGGTAGGGAGCCTTCGCCAAAGGTCCCGTACCAGGTACAACCTCGATCACGAAATCGATCTCCCGCTGGGGAGGTAATCCAGGCAACTCCTCAGGAAAAACATCGGGAAACTCGCACACCACCGCAATGTCCTCGACATTCGGCTCCATCCGGTCAGACACAACCACAGACGCGAGAAAACCCTGACAACCTGAATCAAGCAATCGACGGGCTCGAATAGCAGAGATAAGGAATCGAGAAGAGGTGGAACGGATACCTTGGAAATAGAAGGTCCTCTTGCTCGGATGCTGGAAGTAGACCCTCTTCATCCCACAATCCACCACCGCTCCATGAGTCTCGAGCCAATCCATGCCTAGAATCACGTCGTAATCCCGAAGCTGCAACGCATACAACCTGCCTGGCATACTCCGCCCATCGATCCACACCGGAACCTGGTCGAAGCAATACGGAGTGACCATAAAATCACCCGAAGGTAACTCCACTGCCAAATCACAGGACAACTGGGTCACCGGCTCCTCGACGCTCGACGCGAAATCCTCCGAAATAAACGAATGAGATGCGCCAGAATCAAATAAAACCCGAGCCTCACAACCCAAAATCTGAACGGTACCTTCCACGAGCTGCGACGCCACTGCCTCTGCCCTGGTCAAGTGCGTGATCTGGCCACGAGCCCTCTGCCTGCCTCCCACACTAGCTGACCTGGGTAGCGGCGGATACTGTCCCTGCTGCTGCTGCTGCTGGGGAACCTGCTGCTGCGGCGGCCTCGGAGGACAGTCACGCGCCATGTGCCCTGGCTGGTCACACCGAAAACAGATGATCGGCGCCGTGCACTGCCTGCCTGGGTGGGTCCCACCACACCGTGGACAAGATCCTCGCGATCCACCCACTGATCCCTGACGCTGCAAAGGAATCGGCTGCTGTACACTGCCCGATGAAGCTTGCCCTTGATCCTTGGGCTTCTTACGGAAACCCTTCTTCAAGAACTTCTTGACCTTCGAGCTAAAAGACGCAGATCCTGTCACTGAAGCTGCCGATGCCGGTACTCCTGAACCACCCGACGCATGCTGGAAGAAACCCTGCTGCTGGGTAGCCGACTGCTGGCTGCGACCTGACAAAGACTGCCCCTGGCTGATCGGTCCTCGAGTCCTCTGCATATCCATCTCCAAGGAAATCGCAACACGAGACGTCGTCTCTAGATCAGTGGCCCCATTCGCGATCAAATGGTGCCTCAGCTCCAACCTTAAGCCCTGCACAAACTGCGTGGTCCTCACCCTCTCATGCTCCATGATATGAGGTGCATACCGACCCAGCTCGACAAATCGGGCCCTATACTGCAACACGGACATGTCACCCTGCACCAGCTCCAGAAACTCCCGCATCCGCTGCGTAGCAACGACGTCTGGACAGTACGTACGCTCGAAAGCACTGACAAAGTCACCCCACTCGACCTGCTCAAGTGGACGAAACTGAAAGGACGTCTTCCACTCGGAAGACCACCACCTCCGAGCCGTACCCTGCAACTGGTTGTAGGCCAATCCCACTCTGTCCTCGGCAGTACTCTTCGCAGAACTGAACACCCGCTCCATCTCATCGAGCCAATCACGAGCCGCATCAGGGTCTGCCTGGCCGCTAAAGTAAGGTGGATGGAACAGCATGAAGTCCCTCACTGCTCGGCCTGGCCCACCCCTAGCTGACGAGCCCTCAACAGCCTCTCCGCCAAACTGCTGAGACATGAGATGGTACATGCCACGGAAGAAATCCTCGGCCCCCGGAGCCCTCGCAGCATCCGCGGCCTCGGTAGCTCCCGGAACTCTGCTATGCTCCTCCTGGTCCCTCTGGACCCCCTGCTGGATCTCCTGACCTCCAGCCGACTGCCCCTGCTGAGAGCGAGAACTCCTCCTCGGCGCCATCCTCGCTCCTCTGGCACAAGACAGAAAACACGGAAACGGCAATGTCAGAATAAAACATGCGGTGCCCAATGCCAGCGTCACATGTACATCATCGTTGTGGACTAGTGGACCAATACAATTACCTATGATTCTCATGTAATTCCACAACCGCGCTCTGATACCAGCTGTAACGACCCGAGAATCCGATTACCGGGAAGGCCCGATAACCCGAGACTCGTACCGCCACCCACGAGTCCGAAGACTCGGAAGGGTTAAAAGGATGGTGTGGAAACTACACAAGTATCACAAATAATTGCAGAAATTAAACAGTTATAATATTAAGCAGGAAATAAATTAACAATTTACATGGTCCCCAATAAAGAACAATAATAACAGCAGTCCACGACTAGTACAGTGACAAGAAGGAAAAGTACAGCTACACGGGGCATCCCCCGGCTCTGTCCTCTGGCACTACCTCTGGGCACCCGCACCACGCTGCGCTCCTGACGCGCTCCCCGAAGGTGGCGCCTCACCTGAAACACGGTGAAAACATGCAGGGAATGAGTCTCAGAACAAGACTCAGTAGGGATCACTCGAACCCTACCTCGAAAAATGAGAAACCACTACTCTAGCGGTAGGAAATTACCTCGGAAAGGAAAGCCCTGTACTCTACAGAACTAGACCCTACGGTACGCAAACCGGCACACGTGCCACGGTACGAGAAGACCGAAATCAACGGTCGAACCGTAAAACCCGAAGGTCGGAAACACACGACTGACAGTCTAACACTCCGTACTCGACAGGAGTACCACCCACTAGAAGCACAGCCCGTAGCGTCCCCTGACGTCTTACACCGCACCGCAGGTGAACCGCCTGACGTGGTAGGTCCTACCCGAGGCGCAAACACCGTACAAGTAACCACAAACAAGTAACTAGCTGGGGTCACGCCCGTCGACGTGGGTCCAACCGCCCCCAACCACGTGTGCACACACACACCACGCGTCCTAGGTCTGGCCCTCTGACCGGTTTTCCCCCGTAGCCGGACTCTGGCTACGACGAGGGGCCTACGGTAACCGGTCCACAAACCGTCTCGAAAGGTGGGTGCCCGTACACCACTCCCAGGTGAGACCAGCACCTCGTACTGGTGGGCTACGACTAGTGGAGGGTCACTGAAGGAGTAGACTCTTGAGTCAACGGAAAACAACGTCCGAAACCGACAACGTGTGGGAATCACCCCACGCACCAGCCCCGTCGCACGGTGACCATGGTCGGAAAAGAAACAGACGCATTGCCCACGGTCAAACGCCTGACCAAGGCAAACGGGACTTCCGGACACCAAAAACACGGTCACGGAACTCCACGGGGTGCCCGGGACGCACACACGGCCCAAGGGGAACACCCAACAACGAACCAAATCGCGCTAGGGCCACCTAGCGCGACAGGGCATGTCGCGCTAGGGTCCCCTAGCGCAACAAGGGTTGTCGCGCTATGGCCCCATAGCGCGACACGGACCATCGCGCTAGGTCCTCCTAGCGCGACAATGATGATCGCGCTAGGGCCCCATAGCGCGACACGAACCGCCAAACTGTTCATCTTCTCCGATGAACGCGCTCGGTCGGGGCAGCGCGACCTCCAAGAACGCGCTACTGGAGTATAGCGCGTTCTCAGTCCGCGGCCGAAAACGGTAAGAACGCCCAAAAATTCTAACCACGCCCCCATACCTCCATAGGAGAGGGGGAAAACAAAGGGGAAGACCCCTGGGGACCCCTAGCATGATTCTAGGCCCTCAAAACACGAATCCATGCATTGAATCCATAGATCGGGCGAGCTCTCCCTAAATCATGGAAAAACCCAAAAACGCTCAAATGATCCCCTCTCGGCCTCCCCGCGGCCTATAAATCACGGAAAAGAACGGCATGAGGCTAAGGAACGTCACCCTACCTCAATGGAGCGAATGCTCCGCCGAATCGATCACGAATCACGAAGAATGCTCGAAGCTTCACGAACTCCCCACGCTTCCCACGCTCGCCGCACGCCCACGAGATCGCCTCACCGTCGCCCACGCGTCCGCGCCGTCGCCCCGCCGCCGTCCGTAGCCGGAGAGGGGCTCGCCACGTCCGAATGGGAGAGAGGGAGAGAGAGGGGGGCTCACGGTCGCGAGAGAGAGGAGGAGGAAGAAGAAAGAGAAAAGGGAAAGAAAAAGAAAAAGGAATTAGGATTTATAGAAAATCCGAATTTTCGGAAAAATACCAAAAAATAGAAAAATACATTTCTGGAATCCTCGGAACGCACCGATCGCAACGGTACCACTCGTGCCCGGGTGAACGGCCCAGTTAACCCGCAGCGAGCGTCCGAAGGAAAAGCCGAAACACACACCGGGAATCGGAAAACACACGCGGAAAAGCCGCGGAACGCCTCCGGGCCTCCGAAACGACTCCGGATCACGCCGATCCGAACACGAAAGATGTCCGAAACGAAATTTCAGACACAACAGAGCCGGACGCTCCGAAAACCAGATCCGGGACCCACGAAGAAGGATCCGAAAGGTCCGGGATATTACAAATACCCTTGGCGAAGAAGGCTTCTAGCGAGCACTCTCCCTTCGACGTGGCTACCGCAAAGCCCCTCATGGGTCTCGCAGACAGCTTGCTCAACTTTAGAGGGGAGCAAGCACTTGAGGAGGGGTAGAGAGAGGGAACGTGTAATATCCCGGACCTTTCGGATCCTTCTTCGTGGGTCCCGAATCTGGTTTTCGGAGCGTCCAGCTCCGTTGTGTCCGAAATTTCGTTTCGGACATCTTTCGTGTTCGGATCGGCGCGATCCGGAGTCGTTTCGGAGGCCCGGAGGCGTTCCGCGGCTTTTCCGCGTGTGTTTTCCGATTCCCGGTGTGTGTTTCGGCTTTTCCTTCGGACGCTCGCTGCGGGTTAACTAGGCCGTTCACCCGGGCACGAGTGGTACCGTTGCGATCGGTGCATTCCGAGGATTCCAGAAATGTATTTTTCTATTTTTTGGTATTTTTCCGAAAATTCGGATTTTCTATAAATCCTAATTCCTTTTCTTTTTCTTTCCCTTTTCTCTTTCTTTTTCCTCCTCCTCTCTCTCGCGACCGTGAGCCCCCTCTCTCTCCCTCTCTCCCATTCAGACGCGGCGAGCCCCTCTCCGGCTACGGACGGCGGCGGGGCGATGGCGCGGACGCGTGGGCGACGGTGAGGCGATCTCGTGGGCGTGCGGCGAGCGTGGGAAGCGTGGGGAGTTCGTGAAGCTTCGAGCATTCTTCGTGATTCGTGATCGATTCGGCGGAGCATTCGCTCCATCGAGGTAGGGTGACGTTCCTTAGCCTCATGCCGTTCTTTTCCGTGATTTATAGGCCGCGGGGAGGCCGAGAGGGGATCATTTGAGCGTTTTTGGGTTTTTCCATGATTTGGGGAGAGCTCGCCCGATCTATGGATTCAATGCATGGATTCGTGTTTTGAGGGCCTAGAATCATGCTAGGGGTCCCCAGGGGTCTTCCCCTTTGTTTTCCCCCTCTCCTATGGAGGTATGGGGGCGTGGTTAGAATTTTTTGGGCGTTCTTACCATTTTTCGGCCGCGGACTGAGAACGCGCTATACTCCAGTAGCGCGTTCTTGGAGGTCGCGCTGCCCCGACCGAGCGCGTTCATCGGAGAAGATGAACAGTTTGGCGGTTCGTGTCGCGCTATGGGGCCCTAGCGCGATCATCATTGTCGCGCTAGGAGTACCTAGCGCGATGGTCCCTCTCGCGCTAGGAGTACCTAGCGCGATGGTCCGTGTCGCGCTATGGGGCCATAGCGCGACGACCCTTGTTGCGCTAGGGGACCCTAGCGCGACATGCCCTGTCGCGCTAGGTATCCCTAGCGCGATTTGGTTCGTTGTTGGGTGTTCCCCTTGGGCCGTGTGTGCGTCCCGGGCACCCCGTGGAGTTCAGTGACCGTGTTTTTGGTGTCCGGAAGTCCCGTTTGCCTCGGTCAGGCGTTCGACCGTGGGCAATGCGTCTGTTCCTTTTCCGACCATGGTCACCGTGCGACGGGGCTGGTGCGTGGGGTGATTCCCACACGTTGTCGGTTTCGGACGTTGTTTTCCGTTGACTCGAGAGTCTACTCCTTCAGTGACCCTCCACTAGTCGTAGCCCACCAGTACGAGGTGCTGGTCTCACCTGGGAGTGGTGTACGGGCACCCACCTTTCGAGACGGTTTGTGGACCGGTTACCGTAGGCCCCTCGTCGTAGCCAGAGTCCGGCTGCGGGGGAAAACCGGTCAGAGGGCCAGACCTAGGACGCGTGGTCTGTGTGTGCACACGTGGTTGGGGGCGGTTGGACCCACGTCGACGGGCGTGACCCCAGCTAGTCACTTGTTTGTGGTTACTTGTACGGTGTTCGCGCCTCGGGTAGGACCTACCACGTCAGGCGGTTCACCTGCGGTGCGGTGTAAGACGTCAGGGGACGCTACCGGCTGTGCTTCTAGTGGGTGGTACTCCTGTCGAGTACGGAGTGTCAGACTGTCAGTCGTGTGTTTCCGACCTTCGGGTTTTACGGCTCGACCGTTGAGTTTCGGTCTTCTCGTACCGTGGCACGTGTGTCGGTTTGCGTGCCGTAGGGTCTAGTTCTGTAGAGTACAGGGCTTTCCTTTCCGAGGTACTTTCCTACCGCTAGATTAGTGGTTTCTCGTTTTTGAGGCAGGGTTCGAGTGATCCCTACTGAGTCTTGTTCTGAGACTCATTCCCTGCGTGTTTTCACCGTGTTTCAGGTGAGGCGCCACCTTCGGGGAGCGCGTCAGGAGCGCAGCGTGGTGCGGGTGCCCAGAGGTAGTGCCAGAGGTCAGAGCCGGGGGATGCCCCGTGTAGCTGTACTTTTCTTTCTTGTCACTGTACTAGTCGTGGACTGCTGTTATTATTGTTCTTTATTGGGGACCATGTAAATTGTTAATTTATTTCCTGCTTAATATTATAACTGTTTAATTTCTGCAATTATCTGTGATGCTTATGTAGTTTCCACACCATCCTTTTAACCCTTCCGAGTCTTCGGGCTCGTGGGTGGCGGTGCGAGTCTCGGGTTATCGGGCCTTCCCGGTAATCGGATTCTCGGGTCGTTACAGTATTGGTGGCCTACCATGCAGCAGAATAGCCTCGACTACGCACAACGATGTGACCAGTGCCAACATTTGGACATCTCCATCACCAGCCGACAACCCCACTTTACAAGTTGATGGAACCTCGCCTCTTTGCTCGGTGGGGAGTGGACATCGTTGGTCTCTACCTAAAAGCGTAGGGGTGGAAAAAGTTCTTGATCGTTGCCATTGACTACTTCACCAAGTGGGTTGAGGTGGAGAGGCTCGCCAAGGTCACTGGCGAGGTGACTTGGAAGTTCATCCTGTGGAGCATCATCTACAGGTTTGGGATACCCTGGGTGATGACCACTAACAATGGGCAATAGTTTGACAGCGCTCACTTATGAGGAAAGTACTTGGAGTTGGGAATCTGGAACCATTACACCACAGTGGGGCACCCCCAGGCCAACGGGCAGGTCGAGAATGAGAACAGAACCCTCCTGCATGGCATCAAAACCCGACTCCATCAGGCTAGCGAATTGTGGGTAGGCACGATGCCCTGCATACTCTTGGCGCACCACACCACTACTCACACGGCCACAGTGAGACCCCTTCCACCTAGCCTATGGAGCAGGGGCGGTCAATCCAGTGGAGATCTCCAAACCCACGCTTAGGGTAGCCAATTCGATGAAACATGCAACAACCAGGAGCTCCGAGAAAATTTGGACTTGCTGACTAAGGACAAAGAATATGCCCTAGCACGGCTGGTCGCCTATTAGCAACATGGCCCAAAATTGCAATGCTCGAAGATGAGAACGTCCCTTCCTCCCCGACGACCTGGTCCTGCGGCATGCTAGTGTTGCAGACCCTCGAGCGGGGACGAGAAATCTTTCCCCTAACTGGGAAGGCCCATACAAAGTAGAAGAGGTGCTCGGAAAAGGTGCCTACAGACTTTCCACCCTGGATAGTCGAGAAGTCCCTTGCACCTGAAACTCTCTAAACCTTAAGGCCTACTATCAGTAAGGGGTCCAGATCCCACTGCTTTACAACATCCCTCCTGATGTACTTGTAGGGATTCTACAGGTGGCTCCACGCCCCTAGAGAGAGTCTAACTAGTCGTCCCCCTCCAGGGAGGACCGACTACCTAGCTCCCTAAAAAACTAGCAGGTAGTATCTTCATATCTCCTAAGGCCAGACTAACAAGTCTCCTCCTCTTTAAGAGGGAAGGGGATTCTACTCCCCTCAAAACTCCCGTCTTCTCGGCATACGTCTGTTGGTTGGCCAACTGCACCGCTCACCAAGAGTCAGGTCGATAAGCCCTATAACGGGAGATCGACTAGTCAACTCCTCTGGGAGAAGTGACCAACTAGCCCCACTAGTACAACTGTGACGACCCGAGAATCCGATTACCGGAAAGGAACCGGCGCGTCTCGAATCTCGGTCCGCCAACCCACGGGCCCGAAGGCTCGGAAGGGTAGAAAGGAGTGGTGTGGGGGTATAAGAGAAGCTGCAACGACAACAGAGATAGCACAATAATCTAAAATAAAATGCACATAATAATATGGATAAATAAACTGCTACAAGGTCCACAGTGTCTCATGTCCAAAGGAAAGTACAGTCACGGGAAAGAAAGTACAACTACACGGGGCATCCCCCGGCGTACAACAACACGGGGCATCCCCCAGAGTACAACTACACGGGGCATCCCCCGGCTCTGGCAGACTGGCGACTAACCCTGGCTAGACGAACCACGCTGAAACTCGGCCGCGCCTACCGACGACCCCGCCTCACCTGAAGAGTAGGGGTGAGCCTCATCTCATTGGCCCAGTAGGGATCCCGCGAATCCCCACCTCGCACAGAAAACGAGGAAGAAGAAGACAACCCTACCAAACAAGAGTACGGTAGAACCGACAAGCTAAAGTAAATAAACGGAAAAAGCCGTCTACCTTAACGGTGCCGTACTACTGAACCTCGGTCCCACAAAACACGAGTCCACGCCTGCCAGTGAACAGGAGCACTACCCACTAGAAGAACGACCGGATGCGTCCCCTGACGTCTTATACCGCGTCACAAGTGTCTAGCTACTACGCCCCTGGCGTGAGACTCAGACACACTCAGTAACCAGAAGTAACCGTAAAACAAGGACTAGCTGAGGTCACGCTCGTCAGCGCGGGTCTGAATCCTCAGCCTCGTGTGCACACTCAGACCGTACGCCCTAGGCCTGTCCTCTAGCTGGTAATTCCCCCTAAACCCGGACTCGGAAGTACGCGGGGGCCCTGCGGTAACCAGCCTACTCACCGCCTCTCGGGTACGCCGCTCAGCCACTCCCAGGCGAGCCAGCACACGCGTGCCGTGGGAAAGCTACGACTAGTGGTAGGGTCACTGGAAGTAAGGACTTAATCCACGGAAACCACCGACCAAACACTAGCACAGACTCTCGATAACCATACGTTAGGCACGGGTGCCGGGGACACGCATGAGGTCCAACCGTCCCTCAAGTCACGCGGCACCCCTACCGAGGTAACTGATTCTCCGGGGAACCCCGGGCGCCCCTGTGGCTCTCACTGGGTGCCCACGACATCCCTAGGGCCACACGCCACAACCGGGTCCGTAACTCACCCAACCGGAGGTCACGCTACCCGCAAAAACACAGTTCGGGAGAGGGGGATGGTCGCGCTAGGTATCCCTAGCGTGACACCGAAGAACGCGCTAGCTTTGGCTAGCGCGATCTTCCATGTCGCGCTACCCAAGGCTAGCGCGTTCAACCTGAATGCGCTAGTCTTGGCTAGCGCGATCTGGAGATCGCGCTAGCCTTGGCTAGCGCGATCTTCCCCACCGCCTTACTGTTCGTCTTCTCTGATGGACACGCTCGGACGACACGGCGCGTTCATCAAGAACGCGCCACTGGACTATAGCGCAATAGCGGGCCGAGCCCGATTCGCGAACTACGGCCGAAAATCACAAAACCACGCCCATTCACCCCCTTTGGTGAAGGGAAAATAATGGGGATCACCCCACAACACCCTAGCATGCATCTAGAACCCCCAAATCGATCAAAAACCTCACGAATCGACGGATCCGGCGCTCAAACCCCAAACATGGAAATAACCCTCCCGGCATGAATCTAGCCTCTCTCGGTCTCTCCACGGCCTAGAAATCACGGGGAATGCTAGGAAGAGGGTAAGGATTCGTCCCCCTACCTCAAGGAAGCTCGAAATCCACCGAATCACCGCCGAAATCAAGGATGAAGCTTTTACTCCCACGAACGCCCCGCCTCTCGCCGCGAAAAGCACGCCACCGGGACCGCCTTGCCGCCGCCGCCGCTGCCACGCCATTGCCGGAGTGAGGGGGGCCGCGTCTCGGTCGCCCGGGGAGGAGAAGATCGGCCGCGGGGGAGGGGGGAGCTCTCACGGTTGAAGGAAGGAGGAAGAAGAAGAAAAGAAAAAGGTAAAAGGAAAAGGAAAAGAATTGATATATATATAAAATCCGGAAAATCGGAAAAATCCTGAAAAATAGAAAAATACACCTCCTCGACCGTCTCGACGCGCTGATCGTAACGGTACCACTCGCGGGCTGGTGAACGACCCAGTTCACCCGCTACAGGGTTCCGAAGGATTCGCCGAAACTCGTACGCGAAAATCGGAAAACACGCATGGAAAAGTCGCGGACACACTCCGGGCCTCCGAAACGACTCCGGATCGCGCCGATCCGAACACGAAAGATGTCCGAAATGAAATTTCAGACACAACAGGGTCAAACACCCTGACAAACCAGATCCGGGACCCATAACGAAGGATCCGAAAGATCCGGGACATTACAGCCCTCCCCCCTTAAACAAATTTCGTCCTCGAAATTCAAGGACAAGGCACAAGAACGGGGGAAGACTCACACAAACAAATAAGGATATAACTCCCGCATCTCATCCTCGCGCTCCCAAGACGCCTCGCCGCCAGAATGACGCTGCCAGACTACCTTAACCAGAGGAATAACCTTGTTTCGCAGGCGCTGCTCTCGCCGATCCTCAATGCGAACAGGAAACTCCGGAAGGGACAAATCTGGGGTCACCTCAGGCCAACCGGCATCCTCGAGAACATGAGAATCATCAGGCATGTACTTCCGAAGCATTGATACGTGGAACACATCATACACGGCGGAAAGCTCCGGAGGTAACTGCAACCGATAAGCAACTTCCCCAACACGCTCAACGATGGGGAAGGGACCAACATAGCGGGGACTCAACTTCCCACGCCTACCGAAGCGCATCACGCCCTTCATGGGAGACACTCTCAGGAAAATTCGATCTCCGACAGCAAAGCTGAGAGGTCGCCTCCTACGATCGGCATAACTCTTCTGTCGGCTCTGAGCTGCCAACATCTTCTGCCGAACGAGATGCACCACCTCAACACACTGCTGCACCAAATCTGGTCCGATCAAGGCACGCTCGCCCACCTCGAACCAATCAAGTGGAGTCCGACAAGGTCGCCCATACAATGCCTCATAAGGAGCCATACCGATGCTCGAATGATAGCTGTTGTTGTAGGCAAACTCCACTAATGGCAGATGGTGGGTCCAACTCCCCTGCCATTCCAAGCAACACGCTCGCAACATGTCCTCCAAAGTCTGAATGGTCCGCTCAGACTGGCCGTCCGACTGAGGATGATAGGCCGAGCTGAATGCCAACTCAGTGCCTAGAGCCCTCTGAAAACTCTTCCAGAATCTAGAAGTGAAACGGAGATCACGATCCGATACAATAGAGATAGGGACTCCATGCAACGGAACTATCCGCTCCATGTACAGACGAGCCAAACGCTGCACGCTCCAAATGACCTTGACCGACAGCAACCGCGCCGTCTTCTTCAGTCTATCCACTAGCAACCAGATACTATCCTCCCCACTGGACGTCCTCGGCAAATCGACCACAAAATCAGTGGTCACGTGATCCCACTTCCACGCAGGAATGTCCAAGGGCTGAAGTGTGCCTCCTGGTCGCTGGTGCTCAGCCTTCACCTGCTGGCAGGTCAAACACCTGGCCACAAATTCCGCAACATCTCTCTTCATGCCAGGCCACCAAAACTGCCTCTTGAGGTTCTAGTACATCTTGGCCGATCCGGGGTGCATGGCATACCGACTCCCATGAGCCTCACGCAATACATTACGCCGCACCTGCCCCTCGGCTGGCACATACAATCTACCTCTGAACCTCACAGTTCCATCCTCGCCAAACTCCATCTCGGCCATCGACAAAATACGAGGTAGCTCGGGGTCCGCTCGCTGGGCCTCAGTCACCTGCCGACGCACCGCGGGCGTGACAGTCAGGCTCGCAAGGACAGTCGAACCCTGGTCCTACGGGACCTTGAGCCTAAAAATCATGGCCGGGACCTGCTCCCAAAGCCTCCACTTCCTCAACAACATCTGACTGACCGTTAACCTCCTGCTCAGAGCGTCAGCCACGACGTTCATCCTGCCAGGCTGATAAGACAGAGTAACGTCATAATCCTTCATGTACTCCATCCACCTCCTCTGCCTGAGGTTAAGATCCTTCTGTGTAAACACATACCTCAAACTCTGATGGTCAGTGAAAAGCTCAAACCTCTCGCCGTACAAGTAATGCCTCCAGATCTTCAGAGCGAAGATCACCGCTGCCAACTCCAGATCATGAGTAGGGTAGTTCGCCTCATGTGGCTTCAACTGCCGCGACGCATATGCCACAACTCTCCCATGCTGCATCAACACAGCACCGAGGCCTACCCCGGAAGCATCCGTACACACCACGAAACCACCCGAGCCAGATGGCAACACCAAAATCGGAGCAGTGGTAAGCAATCTCTTCAGCTCCGCTCACACTCCTCCGTCCAGATGAACGGCACCTCCTTCCGCGTAAGCCTGGTCATCGGGGTCGCAATACGAGAGAAATCCTGAATAAACCTCCGATAATAGCCTGCAAGCCCCAAGAAACTCCGAATCTCCGTGACAGAACTCGGCCTCGGCCACTGCACCACCGCCTCGACCTTGGCCGGGTCCACGGAAACACCATCACCAGAAATAACATGTCCTAGAAAGTGCACCTCTCGAAGCCAGAACTCGCACTTGCTGTACTTGGCATACAACTGGTGATCGCGCAGGGTCCACAATACCGCTCTCAAATGCTGCACATGCTCCTCAGCAGACCGTGAATATACAAGGATATCGTCCACAAACACGACCACAAACTGGTCCAAGTACGGACGAAACACCCTATGCATCAAGTCCATGAATGCTGCGGGGGCATTGGTGAGCCCGAACGGCATCACCAAGAACTCATAATGCCCATACCTCGACCGAAACGCCGTCTTCTCCACGTCCGACTCTCGGATCCGCAGCTGGTAATAACCCGATCTCAAATCGATCCTCGAAAACACCTGGGCCGACTGAAGCTGATCGAACAAGTCATCAATCTGCGGCAACGGATACTTGTTCTTAACAGTCGCCTGGTTCAACTGACGGTAGTCGATGCACAGCCTCAAACTGCCATCCTTCTTCTTCACAAACAACACCGGCGCACCCCACAGGGAATAACTAGGACGAATATATCCCTTGGCCAGCAACTCCTGTAATTGCGCCTTCAACTCTCGCAACTCGGCAGCCGCCATCCGATAAGGGGCCTTCGACATAGGCGCCATACCTGGCACCAACTCAATCACGAAATCAATCTCTCGCTGCGGTGGCAACCCTGGTAGCTCCTCAGGAAAGACATCGGGGAACTCGCACACGACAGGAACATCCTCTACCTCAGGACCCTGCCGCTCGACCAAAACCACGGATGCGAGAAAACCCTGACAACCTGCATCAAGCAAACGACGCGCACGAATAGCCGAAATAAGCAAGCAGGAAGAGGAAGACCGAATACCTTGGAAATAGAAGGTGGGTCCACGAAGTTGTCGGAAGTAGACCTTCTTCGAGCCGCAATCCACCAAGGCATGATGAGCCTCGAGCCAATCCATGCCCAAAATCACATCGAAGTCCTGAAGCGGTAACGCATAGAGTCTAGCCGGCAAACTCCGCCCTTCCACCCACACAGGTACCTTCTCGAAGCAGTACGGGGTGATCATGAAGTCACCGGTAGGCAACTCTACCGCCAAGTCACAGGACACCTCGGTCACCGGGTCCTCTATGCTCTGAGCAAAATCCTCCGAGATGAACGAATGAGAAGCACCTGAATCAAACAAAACACGAGCCGCACTACCCAAAATCGAAAGAGTACCTTCCACCAAATGCGACGCCTCAGCCTCCGCCCTGGTCATGTGAGTCACTCTGCCTCGGGATCTCTGCCTCCCCACAGTAGCTGACCGTGACAACTGAGGAAACTGTCCCTGCTGATGGTACTGCTGCGGCTGTGCTGATGACTGCTGGGGCCGAAACTGCTGCTGCTGCTGAAACTCGTGCGGCTGGCGCGGTCTCTGCGGACAGTCACGTGCCATGTGCCCTAGCTGGTAGCACCTGAAGCAAATCACGGGCGCCGAACACGGTCTGCCTGGATGAGAACCACCGCACTTGGGACAACCGCCCCGAGCACCTGACACCGAACCCTGACGCTGGAAAGCTACGGACTGCTGATCACTGGCCGACGACTCCTGCTGTGACTGCCCCTTCTTACCCCGGCGTCTCCCGCCGAGGCCCGCCTCCTTGAGTAACTTCTTGAGCCTAGAGCCAAAGGACGAAGACTCTGGCACAGGAGCCACAGACTGCGTCGCCACGGAACCACCTGCCGAGAGCTGGACGGTACTCTGCTGCTGCACTGCTGACGGCTGGCCAAAACCTGCCTGCACCTGACTAGCACTGCCCTGCCCTCGAACCTTCTGCAAATCTCTCTCCAGTGCCGATGCTGCCTTGCACGCCGCATCCAAACTGGTCAAACCCGACGCAAGAAGATGATGCCTCACCTCTAGCCTCAGACCACCAACAAACTGATCGGTCTTCACCTCCTCATCTGCCATGATATGAGGAGCATAACGGCCCAACTCGATAAACCTGGCACGGTACTGCATCACCGACATGTCACCCTGAGTCAGCTCCATGAACTCACGCAACCTCTGCGACCTGACAAAGGACGGACAGAAGGCACGCTCGAAAGCCGTGACGAACTCCTGCCACGCAATCTGCCGAAGAGGACGAGACTGGAACACTGAACCCCACTCTGACGTCCACCAAGTACGGGCCGATCCCTGAAGACGATGAGTAGCCAACGCCACATGTTCCTCCTCGGAACACTCCATCGCACTGAAAATCTGCTGCACATCATCCAGCCACTCTCTGGCCACCTCAGGATCTGGCTGCCCACCAAAAGAAGGAGGCTGATACAGCAAAAACTCCTTCAGCACACGGCCGCGACCACCTCGAGTCTGATCCTCACCAGCTTCGCCACCCTGCTGCGGATGACCTCCCTGCCGCTGCTGAAACACATACTCAAACATGCCTCGGAAGAAATCGTCCATCCCTGGAGCTCTCGCATCTCCAGATACACCCTCGGAAACTGAAGCCCTGCTCTGCTCCTCTGGACCACCACTGGACTCTCCCTGCTGGGCACGAGCCCTCCTCCGTGGCGCCATAACACACCTGGCATCAAAGAAAAACAACCGGAAATCAATAAAACACACGACCCTAAGCCAGTCGCCGACTGTACAGGACATTCATCGACCTTCTGGACCACTGCAATTCGTTCCAAGTTCCGATATACCTCCACAACCTCGCTCTGATACCAGCTGTGACGACCCGAGAATCCGAGTACCGGAAAGGAACCGGCGCGTCTCGAATCTCGGTCCGCCAACCCACGGGCCCGAAGGCTCGGAAGGGTAGAAAGGAGTGGTGTGGGGGTATAAGAGAAGCTGCAACGACCACAAAGATAGCACAATAATCTAAAATAAAATGCACATAATAATATGAATAAATAAACTACTACAAGGTCCACAGTGTCTCATGTCCAAAGGAAAGTACAGTCACGGGAAAGAAAGTACAACTACACGGGGCATCCCCTGGCGTACAACAACACGGGGCATCCCCCGGAGTACAACTACACGGGGCATCCCCCGGCTCTGGCAGACTGGCGACTAACCCTAGCTAGACGAACCACGCTGAAACTCGGCCGCGCCTACCGACGACCCCGCCTCACCTGAAGAGCAGGGGTGAGCCTCATCTCATTGGCCCAGTAGGGATCCCGCGAATCCCCACCTCGCACGGAAAACGAGGAAGAAGAAGACAACCCTACCAAACAAGAGTACGGTAGAACCGACAAGCTAAAGTAAATAAACGGAAAAAGCCGTCTACCTTAACGGTGCCGTACTACTGAACCTCGGTCCCACAAAACACGAGTCCACGCCTGCCAGTGAACAGGAGCACTACCCACTAGAAGAACGACCGGATGCGTCCCCTGACGTCTTATACCGTGTCACAAGTGTCTAGCTACTACGCCCCTGGCGTGAGACTCAGACACACTCAGTAACCAGAAGTAACCGTAAAACAAGGACTAGCTGAGGTCACGCTCGTCAGCGCGGGTCTGAATCCTCAGCCTCGTGTGCACACTCAGACCGTACGCCCTAGGCCTGTCCTCTAGCTGGTAATTCCCCCTAAACCCGGACTCGGAAGTACGCGGGGGCCCTGCGGTAACCAGCCTACTCACCGCCTCTCGGGTACGCCGCTCAGCCACTCCCAGGCGAGCCAGCACACGCGTGCCGTGGGAAAGCTACGACTAGTGGTAGGGTCACTGGAAGTAAGGACTTAATCCACGGAAACCACCGACCAAACACTAGCACAGACTCTCGATAACCATACGTTAGGCACGGGTGCCGGGGACACGCATGAGGTCCAACCGTCCCTCAAGTCACGCGGCACCCCTACCGAGGTAACTGATTCTCCGGGGAACCCCGGGCGCCCCTGTGGCTCTCACTGGGTGCCCACGGCATCCCTAGGGCCACACGCCACAACCGGGTCCGTAACTCACCCAACCGGAGGTCACGCTACCCGCAAAAACACAGTTCGGGAGAGGGGGATGGTCGCGCTAGGTATCCCTAGCGTGACACCGAAGAACGCGCTAGCTTTGGCTAGCGCGATCTCCAGATCGCGCTAGCCAAGACTAGCGCGTTCAGGTTGAACGCGCTAGCCTTGGGTAGCGCGACATGCAAGATCGCGCTACCCGAACCAGGCGCGTTCCCCACCGCCTTACTGTTCGTCTTCTCCGACGGACACGCTCGGACGACACGGCGCGTTCATCAAGAACGCGCCACTGGACTATAGCGCGACAGCGGGCCGAGCCCGGTTCGCGAACTACGGCCGAAAATCACAAAACCACGCCCATTCACCCCCTTTGGTGAAGGGAAAATAATGGGGGATCACCCCACAACACCCTAGCATGCATCTAGAACCCCCAAATCGATCAAAAACCTCACGAATCGACGGATCCGACGCTCAAACCCCAAACATGGAAATAACCCTCCCGGCATGAATCTAGCCTCTCTCGGTCTCTCCACGGCCTAGAAATCACGGGGAATGCTAGGAAGAGGGTAAGGATCCGTCCCCCTACCTCAAGGAAGCTCGAAATCCACCGAATCACCGTCGAAATCAAGGATGAAGCTTTTACTCCCACGAACGCCCCGCCTCTCGCCGCGAAAAGCACGCCACCGGGACCGCCTTGCCGCCGCCGCCGCTGCCACGCCGTTGCCGGAGTGAGGGGGGCCGCGTCTCGGTCGCCCGGGGAGGAGAAGATCGGCCGCGGGGGAGGGGGGAGCTCTCACGGTTGAAGGAAGGAGGAAGAAGAAGAAAAGAAAAAGGTAAAAGGAAAAGAAAAAGAATTGATATATATATAAAATCTGGAAAATCGGAAAAATCCCAAAAAATAGAAAAATACACCTCCTCGACCGTCTAGACGCGCTGATCGCAACGGTACCACTCGCGGGCTGGTGAACGACCCAGTTCACCCGCTACAAGGTTCCGAAGGATTCGCCGAAACCCGTACGCGGAAATCGGAAAACACGCACGGAAAAGCCGCGGACACACTCCGGGCCTCCGAAACGACTCCGGATCGCGCCGATCCGAACACGAAAGATGTCCGAAACGAAATTTCAGACACAACAGGGTCGAACGCCCTGACAAACCAGATTCGGGACCCATAACGAAGGATCCGAAAGAACCGGGACATTACAACAACAGACTATTGACTACGCCCGCGACCATGGACCATTATGCCACCCGATTGAGCTAGGAGACGGCCCCCTCTAGTCTTGAACAATACTTTGGACTAAGTGTCTCTCGCTGTTACTCAGAGAGGTTCCATCTGTTAATGGTTATGTAATACCCCGGTTTTAAAAATCTAAAATTTAATTGAAATAATTGAATTTTTAATTGAGATAAATGAATTTCAGAATTTAATATTTAATTCCTTAGTAAATAGAACTAGTGAAATTTTGACTACCTTATAAAAATCTGGAAAAATGATAAAATGGTAAAGAATGATTTATGTAACAACTTTGTCTTCTGTGTTCGACCCAATAAAAATCCGTAATGAGGTCTAATTAATGGATTAAGCCTAAAAGTGCACACTTATCTAACCTTAACTTAAAACGCGAAATTAGAACTTAATACTCAACTTAATGACCCCAAATTCTTTTAGAAATTTAATTAGAATTTATTTGAATTTATTAGAAATTATTTGTATTTATTTGAATTAATGGGAATTTATTCAAAATTAAATAGATTAATTATTTAATAAATAGAATAAGTCACATTTCGACTATTTTATAAAAATCCATAAAAATCATATTCTTGTGTAATCCATTTTGTTTAACAATTTTGTCTTCTACGACTAAGCCTAATAAAATCATTAACTAGGCCTAATCAGTGTGTTAAGTCCAATTTTCACACCTACCTAACCCAAATTCGTGTTCATTGTTAACCTCATCTTAAAACATCAAATTAGAACTTAATACTCAACCAAATAAGCTCAAATCAGAGGCAAATGAAAGGCCACAATCTAAGGATCAATAGCTCTCTATTAATCGAACCAAAACCTAACCCTAGCACATGGTGGCGGCCGAGTTTTGTTGAAGTCAACCTTGGCGACGCCGTTTTCCAACACCACCTTGCGTGGTCGATTTCTCCCAGCTCCGAAGTCTCCAGAAGCTCTATGAGCTATCAAAATAAAACTTTACATGTCTATTTTCATTTGGTAGCTGTGGTGTTCGCAGAGGTTTCAGATCTAAAGAGATCTCGGGAGTTTAGTGGCGACGTGTCGGCGTTCTTTCTCCTTCTTTCCCTCTTCCTTTCTTCTTTGATTGAGGTAGGTTCTCTCAGGCTCAAACTGCAAGTAATATATCAAAATGATCAGCATCGAAGTATCTTTCATTTGGCGTAAGAAGCCCCAAATTTCATTGAGCATGTTTAGAGAATTTTGGATCGAAGTAAGAGCATATCTAGGCTTGATTTATGCAGTGTTCTTATGAGTCAAAGCATGATTTCGGGCTGATTTTGAGTTGCATATCTTGATCTCCATATAGCATATCATACATGGATGGAATCAGCATCGAAGTAGCTTTCTTTTGTTATAATAAGTCCCAAATTTCGTTGTATATATTGATAGAACCATACGATTTAGTAGAAGCATGTCAAGAACTAAGTTTTCATGTGTTCATCATAGATATGTTGTGATTCATTTGATTTCTGTTGAAATTCGTGTTTCAAAACTCTTGTTTTATGACCCTAGTATATATATTAAGAACCCTAGAGCATGTGGTTAAGATCCCAACCCATTTAGACCCCAAATGGATGAGTTCTTGCATTTTCCGGAAGCCACGTTCAATTCTGGAAGTGCAGGGGTCGACCCATGGGGTCGACCCATGCTGCCCAGTGTGGGGGTCGACCCATCACCCAGGCAGGCTCCTGGAGTTCCAGGGGTCGACCCAATGGGTCGACCCATGCCTGAAATTTTTCCAGGGGTCGACCCAATGGGTCGACCCACGTGCTGTATGACCCGGTAAAGTTGTATTTTGACCCGAGGATCGATCCGGACCATTAGGGGATCGACCCATTCAACTTAGTCCAATTGAAAACTACATTTTTGAGGAACCAATGACCTATTCATGTAACCCTATTATTTCAATTTACATTGGTCCTTGCATTCAACCATAGTGTAAAAACATGCCGTTTATCATCTCCATTTCAACGTATACAATGGTTAAATAGAAACCCACATAATTAGTGGTTAATTGTGTAACTAAATTTCTTTTAATGCATGCTATTTCACTCATGTGCGAGCTTGTTCTTTACCTTATCATCTTGAATCAGCTTGTTGGCAAATTGCCTTAATGCAAATGATAATAGATAATTCTTGGTATATGAACTTGGTAATTAGGATTAAGCTAATTGTTAAGTTGCTGAATAGTCATTATTATCCCAGTAGAATGGATTGCTTACACACCTGAACGGTACACTGTCAGCCGTTCTTTATTGACCTCGTGGACTAAGTTTTGGTCCAATTCTTGTAATGCGGCCCAAAGTGACTGTATAACCGAGTTTTTGTTTTAGTGAATCCAAGGACAAGTTAGTCCTTAAATCTCATGCTTGTGACAGAAATTCCTCTGATTAATTGGCCATTTAACTTGACTGAATGTCTAGACAATCGTGGGATCTTGTATCCAATAAATCAATGCCAACGCACCGTAGGGGCCCGGTCTGGTCCTGGGGAGAGCGCCCGAAAGTTAGTGAGCCCATGGGATGTTAATGATATGGTGAGGCATTGCACCGAGTGCATGACTAGCTTGTTACGTCTATGACATGAAGAAAATCTCTTGTTACTCTTGTTACTTGATCATGCTTGAAATGATGTTTAAAATACTTGCTTGTTAGCCAATTCCCTATTACTATCTCTTATTGTAAATTCTTGTACTTGTTATCTTGTTATCTCTTGTCATCATTATATTTCTTGACCCTGCAAGATCTTTGTATTACGCTGTTTTATTGCATCGTCTGTTATTTCCTTTATTTAACATGGCATATGAAAAATGTAATTTACTTGTTAATCACTTAAACTATGCCTGATAATAGAGTATAATTCCTACTGAGCTTCTTGCTCACCCTACTTCCAATCCTTTTCAGGTAATGCGGTAAACGGTACGTTGCAAATAGGAATCGGATCAGTGTGATCGAGTGAACTCGGAACCTAGAGTTTGGAGTCTGTCTTTTTACCTTCTTGAGTCTAGCTAGTGTCGTGAGTCTGGTTATTTCTTCTTGTTATTTCCTCCTTTAATTTGAATCCTATATTATAAAAGTGGGTCAAAATTATACTTTTAAATATTAATAAGAGCTCGTATTTTCAATACGTGTGTTTATGGCCTCCTTGTGTTTAATTGTGGTTGTTTATCTTCCGCTCTTGTTATCATGACTGTTAACTGCCACGTTCCGAGCATCGCTTCCCGCTGCTGTCGGTTCGGGGCGTGACAGGTTACGTCTGTCAACCATGGACCATTGTGCCACCTGGTCGAGCTCGAAGAGGTTCCATCCAGTCCATCTAAAGACTATGGACCAACATGCCACTCGCCAGCACTCGGAGAGGTTCCATCTATGACTTGCCTGGCCCAAATAGGCCCCGGCGAATGCTGAGACCTATACAGCCCACGACCTTCACCCCCTACTCTCTCATGACTCTTGTAGGATGGCGCCCTCTGCTCACCAAGGTGAAAGAAAAGAAAAACACACGAAGAGCGCGGTGACCATAGATGTAGGAAAGAGAGAAGATGAGGAGAACCATTCATTACTTCTTTGAGGGGAGTACACAGGGCGGGCCTAATCATCAGACTCAAGCCCATACAAGTCAGGAGTAATGCTCAACACCCCCTTCAAGGCGTACAACCGGTAGACTTTGTACAAGGCCGCCTACCAGTCGCCAAATAACCCCTCTAGAATGCAGCAGAGTCGTGCTCCTTCACGGCCTGTGACGAGCTCACCTCGGGTAAGGGTTTCTCTCTAAGATGCGGATGCTTGGGCAACCCCCCTTTCGGGCTTGAAGAAGACTCTTGCGCTTGGCTCTCCATCCCTCCAGCCAACAGAAGTCTCCCTGAAGAACTGCTGAGACCGCTATCAATCCTGCAAGCCTTGGAGGCCCCGACTTATAGTGGTAAGAGGGCACCCTCGGGGAACACAAGGCGGCCTCTCACTGGCTAGCACAGGCATGCAGACCTCGAGCCTCGCAACGAGTTATGAAGTGACCCCATTTGTAGTTCCACTAACGCCGATGTGACGGTTCGAGAATTGGGACACATATCGACTTCCAAAGCCTAGCGGAAGACGAAGCAGCCCCAGAACCCAAAGGATTATACGAAGAGACGCCATGGCACAGTGGACAAAAGGGGGTTCCATTTCATTAAACAAGGTGAATTTACATTCATAACCACGCCTATGTGGGCGCGCCCCTTAACAAGAAAGAAGAAGAAAAGTAGAGAGAGAAAGGAAGATGATGAGCGTGTGACATCATTACGCAGGCCACTCCTCAGCCTTAATTTGGTGGGGCGCTCAGACTCAGCAGTAGGAGTTGGCTCTCGAGGAGCTCCTCCATGTGCTTGGGGGCTGTCAAAGACGGCCACTAGCTCGTCGGCCACATCTTGGGGGGCTTCTGTAGCCCCTGCACCTCGTACGGGTTGGCGAGAGGCTATAGGTCAGGCGCGGGCACACCAGTTGCCTCGGCAACTGCCTTCAGGGCAGCGGCCCAACCATCACGAAAGCCGACCTCCCTGGCCGAGTGGAAGATAGTGTAGGCCACATCATTCACCTCCTCGGTGTACGCCGATGACTCCTTGTACTGACCAACGACTATCGCCGCCGCCTCTGCCGTTGTCACCTTCGCCCTTGCCTCCTTGGCGGCCATCTTTGACTCGACTACCGCTGCCCTCACCTCCGCGGCACTCCATGTCGCCTCCGCTCGTTGCTGCTCATCTCGAGCAGCTGCCAAGTACTGTTCGAACACCATCCACTCTCTCCCCACTCACGACGAGGCTCCCAAAGTCCTTCCGAGCATCGAGCGTCGAGCACCCTCACTACTCAGGAGTGGGGGGTAGTGAGGAGGGTGTATCTCACTAGCCCATTAAGGGCCGCCTGGTCGGCCCACCACGGAGGCCCAGGCCCCTGGGCCCACTATCCCACGCGTCAGCCCAACACTCTTCCTACTCCAACGTAGGCCCAACGCATGCGTCATACCCATGTGTGTGTCTCCTATCAATGGCCACGACGCACATCCCCGGCAACACATTAATGGCGTGAGGCACATCAGTCCGGTGAGGGGGAAGGGAGGATGCCGCCCACGTTGCTCTCCCTGACAGAGCAATCTCACGTCCCCTCTGTCGAGTCCTACCACATTAATTGCCGACGAACCCTGCCGCATTAATGGCGAAGTTGTCCCGCCAACAGAGAGATGGCGAGCCAACATCTACGCCTCCCTATCTCGTCAGACATGTGAGCTGAGCGACTCACGTTGAGTTTATGTCAAAATTATAGGCCTAACATGCACAATGAGTTATTAAGAACGGGTTTAGATCGAGTATGGATTCGGATACACTAAATTCATACTCTATCCGAATATACAGCGGATATTTTAAACATATCCAAATTCGAATTCATATCTGTTTATTCGAATATTACCTGACTCATCATAAACCGAGTGATGTAGATAATCGAGTTTACGGATATTTTTGACATCTCTAAGCTTCCCTTATCATTGGTTGGTCCACGTGTGGACTTTTGGGCGTCCACATAATGCCAACACTATGAATTCGTGCGAAGTAGGGACAGAAGAAGTTAGTCCCACACCATCCATATGCGATTCACACCCTTTTCTAACATGGTACTGGGGCAAAAGGGGTGAAATCCTTCACTGAGCCAATAACAGTTTCTTGAAAATACTTCTTTTGTCGCCGTATCCCATTTTGTTCAGCTCATGACCATTACATAATTTGAGATACGCCGTGACGTTCGCCTGATATTCCAGCAATATATACTCGTTCAAATATGAGCGTTCTTCAACAGTGCCTCAAAGAGAGAGGCAATATTTTGAGACGGGCGCCCATTAGCTCTAGTCCATGAGCTTGAATTTGATGTGGTCAGATTAACGTTGCTCGCACCAGTTGTTAGTGGATTTAAAAAGGGTTTGAACCCTTTCGTATGAGTTTACGGAGCTTTCTCTACCTCTCATGCTCTAACTGAGGTCATGTAAAGGGCTGGTTCCTGTGCCACTATTCCACCCAGGGATTCACAGACCTCCATGGCCATGGACCTCCTGGTGTCCCCCACCAGAAACCTGTGCAGCCTCCCATTAACATCCACGCAGCTGCATCCCCGTTCCTTCCTCACGCCCCTCTCCGCCATCGCCCTCCTCACCATCCCCACCTCCTCCCACCTCCCCACCATGGCGTACGCGTTGGACACCCCCACGCAGACGGGGCCCTCCGCCCCCTGCAACACTTCCTTCACATCAACATGGCGGTGCCTCCCCAGGATATCGTCGCCTCCACCCACAAAGCAAGAATGGAGCAGAGATCCTATCACCACCTGGTTTGGTTCAAAAGGCATGGACTCCACGAATCTCCGGGCTTCTTCCCACCGGCCGGCGCGACCCAGGAGGTCCACCATGACGCCGTAGTGCTCCAGCCTGGGCTCCACGCCGTACTGCGTCGCCATGTCGTTGAAGACCTTGAGCCCTTCCTCGACCAGGCCCGAATGGCTGCATGCCTGCAGCACGCTGGTGAAGGTGACGCCGTCCGGTCTCAGCCCTGCCACCGCCACCATCGTCTCGAACAGGCGGAGCGCCTCGGCCCCGCCGCCGTGCTCCGCCAGCCCGCCGATCATGGCCGTCCAAGCCATCACGTCCCGGGTCGGCAGCGTGTCGAACACCTTCCTCCCGCTGTCCAGGCCGCCACACTTGACGTACATGCGGAGGAGGGAGGAACCCAGCTCCACGGACCAGGGGCCCCCGCGCCGGCGCGTCATGAAGCCGTGCACGGTCTTCCCGAGTAGCAGGCAGCCCCCGGCCGCGCAGCAGAGAAGGGCCGCCACCAGGGTATCCTCGTTCATCTCCACCTCCACCCAGGCCATCTCCCGGAAGAGGAGCAGGCCCTCCTCCGGGGTCTCCGACATCTTCCCGTAGCCCGCGATGATGGCGTTCCACGTGACGGTACCTCTTTCGGGCATTTCCTCGAACACCCGCTTCGCCGAGGCGGCGCGGCTCTGGGAGATGTACATGTGTAGGAGCGCGGTCTGCACGTGCAGGTCCGCCCCGAAGCCATGCTTCAGCAGGAGCGCGTGGTACGGCTCCCCGTCGCCGAGCCCGGCGGGATGCTCCGACCGCGCGCAGGCCCGGAGGAGAAAGGGGAAAGCGAACTTGTCGGGGTAGAGGCCGCGCCGGAGCATGCGGCGGAACAGGCGGAGCGACTCGGACGGGGTCGGCCCGGCAGAGTGACCGCGAATCATGGCGTTGTAGGCGAAGGCGGAGGGGTCGTCGGCGCGGCGGAAGAGGGCCCCGGCGAGGTCGAGGCCGTCCGGGGCCGCGGCGGGGGACGTGGCACAGAAGGCGACGGCGCGCGCGGCGACGAAGCGATCCCGCCAGAGGCCCGCCGTGACCACCCGGGCGAGGATGCGGAGGAAGCCCGGCATGCCGGAGCAGGCGGCGATGGCGGACACCAGCTGCGCCCTGGTGTCACCTCCGGCCATCCCATCATCTCCTCCCCTGTGTTCGACGACCAGTTAATTTCGTTCTATAAAAAACACAAACAAGGGGTTATAGAGCTCCCAGAAGATCCCATGTCCATTTCAAATTAAATAATATTGAATCATGTTTAATGCACGCCCTGGATTTAGTTTTCATTTTAATGTGGGATCTACCTCTCCTTGCTTTGTTGTACAAACAACATATTCATCGGACGGCCTAAAAACTCTAAAAAATAAGATCGAATTAAATGAATAGTATTGAGTTTAATTTTTTAATTAATTTTTTAATTTTAATATTTTTAAATCGTCTGATGAGGGTATAATTTATATGACAAAATAAGGGGACGAGAGCCCCATGTCATAGTTATTTTAAAACAGCTTAATGTGCACTGTAGATTTTTTTTGACCCATAAGTTGAGCACATTCTCTTATTCTCGTTAATAACACCCTAAATTGGTCTTTGTTTGATTGATATATTGACCTATTTTGAGTCCATTCAATCTATTTTTTAACTCATTAAGCTTTGGAATCCGAATTTCATGAAATTTCACGTTCCGGTCAATTTAACCTGAACGTGGTCTATCGCGCGACAACATTCTCATAAAATCGTAGTCGTCCTATAGACTGCGTTCTTAGAAGAAAATCAAGTCTGGCCAAAACCCATTTCTTATCGCGTGCGATCACCCTAGAGTCCATCTTGGGAAGGATTTAAGTGATTGATTCGATCTTAATTGGTTCCTAACTCTGTTAGAACCTTTCCTAAAATAATTTTTGGAAGTATTGTCTCAATTGGACTCTACTTTCCTTGGTTATCCTCCCAACTCCAAATTAAGGTTTCCTATAAATACATCCTTTTGGTTTAGGGTTCCGAGAAGAAGGATGTAACTTTGGAGGACGGGTGAAGCCATGCTGCTCTAGAGATCCTCTACCTCATCCCTCCTCAACTAGGAAGTAGCCTAGGACTATCATCTCTTTTATTCTTCTATTATTCCCTCACCCTCTCTTCATATCATAGCATGCTTTCATAATTTTTTGTTAATCTAGTTTTTAATCAATCGTACATACAACACACACTTTTGTTTTTCTCCCTCACTAGGGTTTAAAAATCCAACCCCCAAGTAACTACCCTCCAATTGCACATTCTCATGAAATAGAGGATAGATGCTATACTTGTGCAAAGATTAATGAGTTTTTTTTCTTGTTTCATCATTTTGGCAAGTTTAGGCAGAAAATATAGTGTGAGGCCCATACTCTTTGGCCGGCCGCAGAGTAAGGAAGATCATAAATCCACATGCCACACTATGTTGATTGAATGCGTTCCTCTCAAACACCGCGTTCTGAACATGGTAGGTACATAGACCGTGTTCTCATCAGATAGCGCCGAGCACAGTAACCGCGTTCCTAATCAGATTCCGTCTAGCTGTCCTATCTTCTTTCCAAGATAAGCAACATGTTTCTATAATTCTTATATTAGTTTCATGCTATAAATCATTAGTGGGGAACACAATTTCATTTATTTCATCCTTTTTATATTCGCACTAGTAGTACATAGTAGTGATCGATTTTTTACATCTACACCTAGTGTCGATCACGGTGGGACTCTTTTTGTCCATCACGCTGCTTTTCAGCTGCTTTATATTTTTATGTGTTTGTGTGTTTTTTATGTTTTTCTTCCTTATTTTTTCATTTATTTTTCTGTTGCTTTAAGTCCCTGGTTGAACGCGACATATACAGGAACCACACTCTTATATGAATGCGGCAATTGTAGAGACCACGTTCATAACGTACGTGTCCCTTGAGAGTACTGCATTTAGGTGAGTCCTCAATCTGAGAGCTTCATGTCTTATTTTCTTATTTCTGGGTGACTTATATGTTGCATCCTTTCTGTCTTCTGTAATTTTTGGAATCATGCTTTATTGTTTAAGTTGATTGCCATATGTTTAGATTGTGGGTGATGCGGGTTTTCTAGCATTTCTATTACAATCATCCTTTTCCAGAAGTTTTCTGTGCTTTACGTTTCATGGGTTCAGAACGTGGTTTGCCCATAGGGCACATTGTTTAAGTTGATTGCCATATGTTTGGATTGTGGGTGATGCGAGTTTTCTAGCATTTTTATTCCAATCGTCCTTTTCTGAAAGTTTTCTGTGCTTTCTGTTTCACGAGTTCAAAATGTAATTTGCCCAGAGGATGCATTCCAGAATGCGTCCTCTGTGAATGACACGATTCAGTAAGAACGCGGTCCCGTTAGCAACCATGTTTCTATCTTCTGTATGCTGATAGCGTACTGTGCAGAGGACACATTTCTTTGATAGGTGTCTCTTTGTTCAAACACATTTTACACTCCGACTTCGTAGTACCTATTCATATTAATGTTTTCCTATCACTATTTATGGTTGTATTCTTTATTTTTCTTTTCTTTTGCATTTACTCTTGCATCTATAAGGTATCTTTAGCCAGGGAGACCTCCTCTCCCCATACGTTTAGGAGAGTATCGTCCCCTCTTGGTGAAGGAAGGACCCTCCAATTGAGTATTCCTCTCATCGGATCGAAATCTCCTCCATCAAGACTTCCGTAAGTCCCTGATATCGAAAGATTTCCTCTTCGATCACTGGGCAAGTTGTACCATTGAAGTTTCTTGAGTTAGTTGGCCTAAACTTGGTGAAAAGTGTAAAAACCATAGTTGGCATCGGAGTCCAAATCACATTGGAATTAGGATCCTACCTTGATTGAGTGAACTTGGAGAAAAGTTACTAAAACTCACTAACTCATATAAGGGAAGTGCAAAATCGAACGTAAACATCCAAATTGTTTGAAATCTTTGAAAATTTTGTCTTGATTGGATATCATTTGATTCTTGCACAATGTTGCGCTTTGGTAACACAATTAATATGTCTAATTATACTTATGACTATGAGGATGATAAATTTGATTTATCTTACAACTCTCAAGTCTATCACTTTCACCATAATTCTTATAAGAGATATCATTCCACTTTATCACTCATGGAGATTCTTATGTTCATGCTATGGGCAATTCTCAATTCCATGATCCCTCACATCAATTGCAAGCCACTATTCGGAACCATCTCCTTCCATAAATCTCTCCTCAGTCTTGGATACTCTAGCCAATCTCAACCTTCAGCAACTCCAAGTGATTCGGGCTCTTGTTGAGGGCAAATCCACTTCTCCTTCTCATCCTCCTATCTCTTCTCAGGTGGGCCCATCGCCTTCTTCTCATCACCTCTCACGGCTTCAAGGGCCAACTATTCCTCATACCCTTGCTCAATCAGGTCATTCTATGGGCAAGCCTCTTTATCCCTCTCATTCAAGGCCTCCCTCTAAAGCCTCTCAAAGGTCTAAAGGGAAACCTTCCACTTCTCACATTAATCCCCTCCATCAAGCCCTCATTAACAAGATGAATAAGATGGAAGAACAATTGAACAAGGTAGCAAGTGGAAAGGGCACCCCAAAGTCTCCACGCTGGTTCTCCCAACATTTCGTTTGCATCCTTCGAAGATGCCCAAGTATCGCATGCATAATAGCGCGGGAAATGTAACACCCAAGATTTTTCGGATCATGAATCTGTGGGTTTCAGAGTGTTTTAGTTGATCTCGGATCGCGTTTCATGATTAAATCAGATTTTTAACTGTCAGGTCTTCGGATCCCCGTGTAGGGTGAACCGTTGCGATTTTAAGCTCTGGGATGTTACATACACGTTGTGCATTTTTCGAGACTCATGGGGATGATTTTTTCCCTTTTTTATTTTTTAGATTTTTAAAACCCTAAAATAATTCCTATAAATATAACACTTCACCCCCCTCTCTCCTCATTCTCTCATTTCTCTCTCTCTCACCTCTCGATTCTCACTTTCTCTCCCTCTCTTCTCCGGCGGCCGACGGAGGATGGCGAGAGCGAGGCAGAGGTGACGTGGGCGACGAGCGGTCGAAGATGGAGCGAGGAACGACGCAGTGGTGCGGCGTGTTTCCTTCACGAGTTTCCGAGCCTAGCGATGGTTCCAAGATCATTTTCACGTGAAATTGGTGTCCTCAGTGCGGGAAATCATCGATGCAGGTAGGGGGATGGATCCCTGGCCCTTGTATTTAATTTTCCCGTGATTTGTAGGCTGAGGGAGGCCGAGAGTGGGTTTTCCTTCATTTCGGGATGCTTTTTTCATGTTTAGGGTGAGTGACGATTTTTGCTGGATCGGGCGATGTTTCGCAGTTTATTTATGTACATTTAGTGGTTTGGAACCCGGGTTAAGGTCCTCGATATTTTCTCCCTCAATTGGGATCGAGTGGGGCATGGAATGGGACCCCACGGTTGCGGTCGGGTTGCAAGTTCGCCGGCTTCGGTCGACCGACCAGTGGAGTTCAATCGACCAAACCAATTCGCCACGGACGGGCAACTGGTTCACAGACGCGGTCGGATGACCAATTGCATCTGTAATATCCCGGACCTTTCGGATCCTTTCTTCGTGGGTCCCGGATTTGGTTTTCGGAGTGTCTGGCTCTGTTGTGTCCGAAATTTCGTTTCGGACATCTTTCGTGTTCGGATCGGCGCGATCCGGAGTTGTTTCGGAGGCCCGGAGGCGTTCCGCGGGTTTTCCGTGTGTGTTTTCCGATTCCCGGTGTGTGTTTCGGCTTTTTCTTCGGAAGCTCGCTGCGGGCGAACCGGGCGGTTCCCCCAGGCACGAGTGGTACCGTTGCGATCGGTGCATTCCGAGGATTCCGGAAATGTATTTTTCTATTTTTCGGTATTTTTCCAAAAAATCAGATTTTCTATATATTCCCATTCTTTTTTTTTCTTTTCTTCCTTCTCTTTCTTCTTCTTCTTCCTCCTTCCTTCCCCAACCGTGGCCGCCCTCCTCTCTCCCTCTCTCTACCATTCGGACGCGGTGTGCCCCTCCCTGGCTGTTGACGGCGGCAGGGCGACGGCGCGGACGCGTGGGTGGCGACGAGGCGAGCTCGTGGGCGTGCGACAAGCGTGGGAAGCGTGGGGAGGCGAGGTATCTAAAAGCGTTCTTCGCGATTCGTGGGTGATTCGGCGGAGCATTCGCTCCATTGAGGTAGGGTGACGTTCCTTAGCCTCTTGCCGATCTTTTCCGTGACTCATAGGCCGAGGGGAGGCCGAGAGGGGCTTGTTTGAGCATGATTGGAGTTTTTCCATGTTTTGGGGAGAGTCGCCCGATCTATGGATTTGATGCATGAATTCACGTTTTGATGGCCTAGAATCATGCTAGGGGTCCCCGGGGGCCTTCCCCCTTGATTTCCCCCTCTCCGGTGGAGGTATGGGGGCGTGGATGGTGTTTTTGGCCGTTTCCCGCCGTTCTCGGTTTTCCGAGATGATAGCGGTCTACCAGTGGCCGCGTTCACTGGTAGCGGTCGGGTGGGGACCGCCTTCACCAAGGTTTTTGACCGTTGGGGCTCGTTCTGTCGGCAGGCGGTCGCGGTCTTGTGACTGACCGCGACTGCTGGTGGCGGTCAGGGGACGACCGCTTTCACCATGGGGTCCGACACGGTCTTCGAGATGGTTTTTTGACCTTTGGAGTCTGGTCGCGGTCTCCTGGAGACCGCTATCAGGTGAAGACGGTCATCAGGCGACCGCATTCACTTTTTGCGCACCAGGGTGGTCGCGGTCCCAGGAGGACCGCGTGTAACGACCCGAGAATCCGATTACCGGGAAGGCCCGATAACCCGAGACTCGCACCGCCACCCACGAGCCCGAAGACTCGGAAGGGTTAAAAGGATGGTGTGGAAACTACACAAGCATCACAAATAATTGCAGAAATTAAACAGTTATGATATTAAGCAGGAAATGAATTAACATTTTACATGGTCCACAATAAAATAACAACAACAGCAACAGTAGTCCACGACTAGTACAGTGACAAGAAAGAAAAGTACAGCTACACGGGACATCCCCCGGCTCTGACCTCTGGCACTACCTCTGGGCACCCGCACCACGCTTCCGCTGCGCTCCTGATACGCTCCCCGAAGGTGGCGCCTCACCTGAAACACGGTGAAAACACGCAGGGAATGAGTCTCGGAACAAGACTCAGTAGGGATCACTCGAACCCTACCTCGAAAAACGAGAAACCACTACTCTAGCGGTAGAAAGGTACCTCGGAAAGGAAAGCCCTGTACTCTACAGAACTAGACCCTAACGGCACGCAAACCGACACACGTGCCACGGTACGAGAAGACCGAAACTCAACGGTCGAACCGTCAAAACCCGAAGGTCGGAAACACACGACTGACAGTCTGACACTCCGTACTCAACAGGAGTACCACCCACTAGAAGCACAGCCGGTAGCGTCCCCTGACGTCTTACACCGCACCGCAGGTGAACCGCCTGACATGGTAGGTCCTACCCGAGGCGCAAACACCGTACAAGTAACTACAACAAGTGACTAGCTGGGGTCACGCCCGTCGACGTGGGTCCAACCGCCCCCAACCACGTGTGCACACACAGACCGCGCGTCCCTGGTCTGGCCCTCTGACCGGTTTTCCCCTCAGCCGGACTCTGGCTGCAAGACGTGGGGCCCAACGGTAACCGGTCCACAAACCGTCTCTAAAGGTCAGCCCGTACACCACTCCCTGGTGCGACTAGCACACGCGTACTAGTAGGCTACGACTAGTGGAGGGTCACAGAAGGAGTAGACTCTCAAGTCTCGGAAAACAACGGTGCAACTGCAGGTACGAGGAACGCTCCTTGTACCAACACCGACGCACGGTGACCAGCTGACAACAACATCTCCCGGTACACTCTGTACGACGAGAGACACACCGACGCAACCCGTACCCTTGAACGGTCCACACTGGGCCGCCCACGGAAGTACGGTCACACAGGGACCGCACAAGGATTAGAACGGTCATATCAGGACCGTTCCACCCAGGGTCCAAACGACGGATAAACGGCCAACACAGGACCGTTCAAACAGATGTGCGGCCAACTCTTGACCGCACGTGGGTGAGGAACGGTCACCTCCTGGCCGCTCGTCTCCCAACGGTAAAAAGCCTGGACGGTTAGTCCTTAGCCGCACTTGGGGAAGGGCGGCTACGGCTTAGCCGTTCAGGTGTTGTGCGGTCAGGGCCAGACCGCACATCCAACCATAGCGCTAGGGGATGTACGGCCAGCACCTGGCCGTGCAAGGGGTTATGCGGTCAGCTCCTGGCCGCACATCCCAGAGCACTGCACAACGGTCACAACCAACGGTCAAAACCCTTGGGGTTGGGCGGTAGCTGTGGGGCCGCACATTAGGATATGCGGTCCCACGATAGACCGCCCAAGCCCACTGCGCGCCAAGCCTCACCCAAAGCGCGCCGAGCCGATGAACGGTCCGAACGGAACCGCATAGGGGTTGTGCGGCCACTGGTTCGACCGCACATCGCTCACCGGCGAGAAAATGGCGAACCTCACCGGAATCGCCCAATCGGCCTCAAAACAAACCCCACGGAGGGGGAAATGGCGAGAGAAGAACCCCCAAGCCCCCTAGCATGCTCCTACGCCCTTAAACCGTGAAATCGGGGCTCAAAACGATGGATCGGACGAACTCACCCCGCGGCATGATCGACCCTTCCCGGCTCAAAATAAACCCCTCTCGACCTCGTCTCGAGCTGAAACTCACGGGGACGGAAGACATGAGGCTAAGGAACGTCACCCTACCTCCGGTCCGCGACGAAACGCTCCGATCCGAGCTCGAAGTCGCGAAGAACGCCGCTAGAATCTCGCCTCTCCACGCCTCCCACGCTCGCCGTATGCCCGCACGATCGCCTCGCCGCCGCCCACGTCACCGCGCCGTCGCCCCGCCGCCGTCTGCAGCCGGAGGGGAGCTCGCCGTGGCCAACCGGGAGGAAGAGAGGGAGAGGGAGGGAGACACGGTGGAGGAGGAAGGAGGAAGAAGAAGAAAAGAGAAAAGAAGAAAAAGAAAAGAAAAGAAAATGGGAATATATAGAAAATCCGATTTTTCGGAAAAATACCAAAAATTAGAAAAATACATTTCCGGAATCCTCGGAACGCACCGATCGCAACGGTACCACTCGTGCCTCGGGGAACTGCCCGGTTCGCCCGCAGCGAGCGTCCGAAGAAAAAGCCGAAACACACACCGGAAATCGGAAAACACGCGCGGAAAAAGCCACGGAACGCCTCCGGGCCTCCGAAACGACTCCGGATCGCGCCGATCCGAACACGAAAGATGTCCGAAACGAAATTTCGGACACAACGGAGCCGGACGCTCCGAAAACTAGATCCGGGACCCACGAAGAAGGATCCGAAAGGTCCGGGATATTACAGCCCTCCCCCCTTAAGGAATTTCGTCCTCGAAATTGAGAACAACCCAAGGGGAAAGAAGAGGAAGACTCACTCAAACAGATACGGGAACTGCTGACGCATCTCGTCCTCACGTTCCCACGAAGCCTCACCACCAGAGTGTCGTTGCCACACGACCTTGACCAAGGGAATAACCTTGTTCCGCAGGCGCTGCTCTCGCCTATCCTCCACGCGGATCGGAAACTCTGGGAGAGAAAGATCTGGAGTCACCTCAGGCCAAACGGAAAACTCGAGCACATGAGAGTCATCGGGCATATACTTCCGCAACATAGAGACGTGGAACACGTCATGCACCGACGCCAACTCAGAGGGTAACTGCAACCGGTAAGCAACCTCACCGATGCGCTCCACAATCGCGAAAGGACCAATATAGCGGGGACTCAGCTTCCCACGCCGTCCAAACCGCATCACCCCCTTCATCGGAGAAACTCTCAAGAACACATGATCGCCCACGGCGAACTCGAGGGGCTGCCGCCTACGGTCAGCATAGCTCTTCTGCCGACTCTGGGCCGCCAACATGTTCTGACGAACCAGGTGCACAACATCCACACATTGCTGCACCAATTCCGGTCCCGTCAAAACACGCTCACCCACCTCAAACCAATCAAGTGGAGTCCGACAAGGACGCCCATACAATGCCTCGTATGGAGCCATGCCGATGCTCGAATGAAAGCTGTTGTTATAGGCAAACTCCACTAACGGTAGGTGATGAATCCAACTCCCCTGCCACTCCAGGCAGCAGGATCTCAGCATGTCCTCCAAAGTCTGAATGGTCCTCTCAGACTGACCATCTGACTGTGGATGATACGCCGAGCTAAATGCCAACTCCGTGCCAAGAGCTCGCTGGAAACTCCTCCAGAATCCAGAAGTGAAGCGCGGATCCCGATCCGACACGATCGAAATGGGAACCCCATGCAACGGCACGATCCGCTCCACATAAAGACGAGCCAACTTAGGCACGCTCCAGCTGACTTTGACCGGTAGCAACCGCGTCACCTTCGTCAGCCGATCCACCAGCAACCAAATACTGTCCTGCCCAGTCGGGGTTCTGGGCAACCCCACCACAAAATCCGTGGTCACATGGTCCCACTTCCAAGCAGGAACATCCAAGGGCTGGAGAGTACCGCCTGGTCGCTGATGCTCTGCCTTCACCTGCTGACAGATCAGGCACCTGGCCACAAATTCGGCAACATCTCTCTTCATGCCAGGCCACCAGAACTGCCTCCGCAAGTTCCGATACATCTTCGTCGCACCCGGGTGCACAGTGTACCTGCTCCCATGAGCCTCGCGTAACACCGCAGGACGAACCTGCTCCTCCGCTGGGACGTACAGCCTGCCACGAAACCTCGCAGCACCGTCCTCGCCGAGCTCCACATCAGCCATCGCCAAAATCCGGGGCAACTCAGGGTCCGCATGCTGAGCCTCTGTCACCTGACGACGAATAGCAGGAGTGACAGTCAGACTCGCAAGCACTGCCAATCCTGGCTCCTGGGGAATCTTGAGCCTGAAAGATACTTCGGGCACCTGTTCCCAGAGCCTCCACTTCCTCAGCATCAAGGTACTGATCACGACCTTCCGACTCAAGGCATCGGCGACGACATTCATCCTGCCCGGCTGATAAGACAGGGTGAAGTCATAGTCCTTCATGAACTCCATCCAACGCCTCTGTCTGAGGTTCAGATCTCTCTGCGAGAACACATACCTCAAACTCTGATGGTCAGTGAACACCTCGAACTTCTCACCGTACAGATAATGCCTCCAGATCTTCAGCGCGAAGATCACTGTCGCCAACTCAAGGTCATGGGTAGGGTAGTTCTCCTCATGGGGCTTTAGCTGCCGAGATGCATAAGCCACCACTCTACCATGCTGCATCAGAACAGCACCCAATCCGACGCCGGAAGCATCTGTACACACCACAAAACCTCCCGATCCAGAAGGCAAAACCAACACCGGAGCCGAGGTGAGCAATCTCTTCAGTTCCCTAAAGCTCTGCTCACACTCCTCGGACCAGACGAAAGGCACATCCTTCCTCGTGAGCCTCGTCATCGGGGTCGCAATGCGGGAAAAATCCTGGATAAACCGGCGATAATAACCCGCAAGCCCCAAGAAACTCCGGATCTCCGTCACCGACCTCGGCCTCGGCCATTGCATCACAGCCTCGACCTTGGCGGGATCCACGGAAATACCATCACCAGAAATCACGTGCCCCAGAAAGTGCACCTCGCTGAGCCAAAACTCGCACTTGCTGAGCTTCGCAAACAACTGGTGATCTCGCAACGTCTGCAGCACCACACCCAAATGGTACGCATGCTCCTCAGCAGACCGCGAATAAACAAGGATGTCATCCACGAAAATGACCACGAACTGGTCCAAATACGGGTGGAACACCCTCTGCATCAAGTCCATGAAGGCTGCTGGGGCATTGGTGAGCCCAAACGGCATCACCAGAAACTCATAATGCCCGTACCTCGTACTGAACGCAGTCTTCTCCACATCGGACTCGCGAATTCTCAGCTGATAGTAACCGGACCGCAAATCAATCCGCGAGAACACTCGCGCGGACTGCAGCTGGTCGAACAAGTCATCAATCCGCGGCAATGGATACTTGTTCTTAATGGTCACTTCATTCAGCTGTCGATAGTCAATGCACAGCCGCAGACTACCGTCCTTCTTCTTCACGAACAACACGGGCGCACCCCAAGGGGAAAAGCTCGGACGAATGTACCCCTTGGCCAACAGTTCCTGCAACTGCGCCCTCAACTCCCTCAACTCCGCGGGAGCCATACGGTAGGGAGCCTTCGCCAAAGGTCCCGTACCAGGTACAACCTCGATCACGAAATCGATCTCCCGCTGGGGAGGTAATACAGGCAACTCCTCAGGAAAAACATCGGGAAACTCGCACACCACCGCAATGTCCTCGACATTCGGCTCCATCCGGTCAGACACAACCACAGACGCGAGAAAACCCTGACAACCTGAATCAAGCAATCGACGGGCTCGAATAGCAGAGATAAGAAATCGAGAAGAGGCGGAACGGATACCTTGGAAATAGAAGGTCCTCTTGCTCGGATGTTGGAAGTAGACCCTCTTCATCCCACAATCCACCACCGCTCCATGAGTCTCGAGCCAATCCATGCCTAGAATCACGTCGTAATCCCAAAGCTGCAACGCATACAACCTGCCTGGCATACTCCGCCCATCGATCCACACCGGAACCTGGTCGAAGCAATACGGAGTGACCATAAAGTCACCCGAAGGCAACTCCACAGCCAAATCACAGGACAACTGGGTCACCGGCTCCTCGACGCTCGACGCGAAATCCTCCGAAATGAACGAATGAGACGCGCCAGAATCAAATAAAACCCGAGCCGCACAACCCAAAATCTGAACGGTACCTTCCACGAGCTGCGACGCTACTGCCTCTGCCCTGGTCAAGTGCGTGATCTGGCCACGAGCTCTCTGCCTGCCTCCCACACTAGCTGACCTGGGTAGCGGCGGATACTGTCCCTGCTGCTGCTGCTGCTGGGAAACCTGCTGCTGCGGCGGCCTCTGAGGACAGTCGCGCGCCATATGCCCTGGCTGGTCACACCGAAAACAGATGATCGGCGCCGTGCACTGCCTGCCTGGGTGGGTCCCACTACACCGTGGACAAGGTCCTCGCGATCCACCCACCGATCCCTGTCGCTGCAAAGGAAACGGCTGCTGCACACTGCCCGATGAAGCCTGCCCCTGATCCCTGGACTTCTTCTTGCCGAACCCTCTCTTGAAGAACTTTTTGACCTTCGTGCCAAAGGACGCAGATCCTGTCACCGAAGCTGCCGATGCCGGTACTCCTGAACCACCCGACGCAGACTGAAAGAAACCCTGCTGCTGAGTAGCCGACTGCTGGCTGCGACCTGACACAGACTGCCCCTGGCTGATCGGTCCTCGAGTCCTCTGCATATCCATCTCCAAGGAAATCGCAACACGAGACGCCGTCTCGAGATCAGTGGCCCCATTCGCGATCAGATGGTGCCTCAGCTCCAGCCTCAAGCCCTGCACAAACTGCGTCGTCCTCACCCTCTCATGCTCCATGATATGAGGTGCGTACCGACCCAGCTCGACAAATCGGGCCCTGTACTGCAACACGGACATGTCACCCTGCACCAGCTCCAGAAACTCCCGCATCCGCTGCGTAGCAACAATATCTGGACAGTACGTACGCTCGAAAGCACTGACAAAGTCATCCCACTCGATCTGCTCAAGCGGACGAAGCTGAAAGGACGTCTTCCACTCGGAAGACCACCACCTCCGAGCCGTACCCTGCAACTGGTTGTAGGCCAACACCACTCTGTCCTCGACAGCACTCTTTGCAGAACTGAACACCCGCTCCATCTCATCAAGCCAATCACGAGCCGCATCAGGGTCTGCCTGGCCGCTAAAGTAAGGTGGATGAAACTGCATGAAATCCCTCACTGCTCGGCCTGGCCCACCCCTGACTGACGAGCCCTCACCGGCCTCTCCGCCGAACTGCTGAGCCATGAGATGGTACATGCCACGGAGAAAACCCTCGGCCCCCGGAGCCCTCGCAGCATCCGCGGCCTCGGTAGCTCCCGGAACTCTGCTATGCTCCTCCTGGTCCCTCTGGACCCCCTGCTGGATCTCCTGACCTCCAGCCGACTGCCCCTGCTGAGAGCGAGAACTCCTCCTCGGCGCCATCCTCGCTCCTTAAGCACAAGACAGAAAACACAGAAACGGAAGGTCAGAATAAAACACACGGTGCCCAATGCCAGCGTCACATGTACATCATCGTTGTGGACTAGTGGACCAATACAATTACCTATAATTCCCATGTAATTCCACAACCGCGCTCTGATACCAGCTGTAACGACCCGAGAATCCGATTACCGGGAAGGCCCGATAACCCGAGACTCGCACCGCCACCCACGAGCCCGAAGACTCGGAAGGGTTAAAAGGATGGTGTGGAAACTACACAAGCATCACAAATAATTGCAGAAATTAAACAGTTATGATATTAAGCAGGAAATGAATTAACATTTTACATGGTCCACAATAAAATAACAACAACAGCAACAGTAGTCCACGACTAGTACAGTGACAAGAAAGAAAAGTACAGCTACACGGGGCATCCCCCGGCTCTGACCTCTGGCACTACCTCTGGGCACCCGCACCACGCTTCCGCTGCGCTCCTGATACGCTCCCCGAAGGTGGCGCCTCACCTGAAACACGGTGAAAACACGCAGGGAATGAGTCTCGGAACAAGACTCAGTAGGGATCACTCGAACCCTACCTCGAAAAACGAGAAACCACTACTCTAGCGGTAGAAAGGTACCTCGGAAAGGAAAGCCCTGTACTCTACAGAACTAGACCCTAACGGCACGCAAACCGACACACGTGCCACGGTACGAGAAGACCGAAACTCAACGGTCGAACCGTCAAAACCCGAAGGTCGGAAACACACGACTGACAGTCTGACACTCCGTACTCAACAGGAGTACCACCCACTAGAAGCACAGCCGGTAGCGTCCCCTGACGTCTTACACCGCACCGCAGGTGAACCGCCTGACATGGTAGGTCCTACCCGAGGCGCAAACACCGTACAAGTAACTACAACAAGTGACTAGCTGGGGTCACGCCCGTCGACGTGGGTCCAACCGCCCCCAACCACGTGTGCACACACAGACCGCGCGTCCCTGGTCTGGCCCTCTGACCGGTTTTCCCCTCAGCCGGACTCTGGCTGCAAGACGTGGGGCCCAACGGTAACCGGTCCACAAACCGTCTCTAAAGGTCAGCCCGTACACCACTCCCTGGTGCGACTAGCACACGCGTACTAGTAGGCTACGACTAGTGGAGGGTCACAGAAGGAGTAGACTCTCAAGTCTCGGAAAACAACGGTGCAACTGCAGGTACGAGGAACGCTCCTTGTACCAACACCGACGCACGGTGACCAGTTGACAACAACATCTCCCGGTACACTCTGTACGACGAGAGACACACCGACGCAACCCGTACCCTTGAACGGTCCACACTGGGCCGCCCACGGAAGTACGGTCACACAGGGACCGCACAAGGATTAGAACGGTCATATCAGGACCGTTCCACCCAGGGTCCAAACGACGGATAAACGGCCAACACAGGACCGTTCAAACAGATGTGCGGCCAACTCTTGACCGCACGTGGGTGAGGAACGGTCACCTCCTGGCCGCTCGTCTCCCAACGGTAAAAAGCCTGGACGGTTAGTCCTTAGCCGCACTTGGGGAAGGGCGGCTACGGCTTAGCCGTTCAGGTGTTGTGCGGTCAGGGCCAGACCGCACATCCAACCATAGCGCTAGGGGATGTACGGCCAGCACCTGGCCGTGCAAGGGGTTATGCGGTCAGCTCCTGGCCGCACATCCCAGAGCACTGCACAACGGTCACAACCAACGGTCAAAACCCTTGGGGTTGGGCGGTAGCTGTGGGGCCGCACATTAGGATATGCGGTCCCACGATAGACCGCCCAAGCCCACTGCGCGCCAAGCCTCACCCAAAGCGCGCCGAGCCGATGAACGGTCCGAACGGAACCGCATAGGGGTTGTGCGGCCACTGGTTCGACCGCACATCGCTCACCGGCGAGAAAATGGCGAACCTCACCGGAATCGCCCAATCGGCCTCAAAACAAACCCCACGGAGGGGGAAATGGCGAGAGAAGAACCCCCAAGCCCCCTAGCATGCTCCTACGCCCTTAAACCGTGAAATCGGGGCTCAAAACGATGGATCGGACGAACTCACCCCGCGGCATGATCGACCCTTCCCGGCTCAAAATAAACCCCTCTCGACCTCGTCTCGAGCTGAAACTCACGGGGACGGAAGACATGAGGCTAAGGAACGTCACCCTACCTCCGGTCCGCGACGAAACGCTCCGATCCGAGCTCGAAGTCGCGAAGAACGCCGCTAGAATCTCGCCTCTCCACGCCTCCCACGCTCGCCGTATGCCCGCACGATCGCCTCGCCGCCGCCCACGTCACCGCGCCGTCGCCCCGCCGCCGTCTGCAGCCGGAGGGGAGCTCGCCGTGGCCAACCGGGAGGAAGAGAGGGAGAGGGAGGGAGACACGGTGGAGGAGGAAGGAGGAAGAAGAAGAAAAGAGAAAAGAAGAAAAAGAAAAGAAAAGAAAATGGGAATATATAGAAAATCCGATTTTTCGGAAAAATACCGAAAATTAGAAAAATACATTTCCGGAATCCTCGGAACGCACCGATCGCAACGGTACCACTCGTGCCTCGGGGAACTGCCCGGTTCGCCCGCAGCGAGCGTCCGAAGAAAAAGCCGAAACACACACCGGAAATCGGAAAACACGCGCGGAAAAAGCCACGGAACGCCTCCGGGCCTCCGAAACGACTCCGGATCGCGCCGATCCGAACACGAAAGATGTCCGAAACGAAATTTCGGACACAACGGAGCCGGACGCTCCGAAAACTAGATCCGGGACCCACGAAGAAGGATCCGAAAGGTCCGGGATATTACACCGCGACTAGGTGGTAGCGGTCCTGGGTCGACCGCGACCACGGGAGGCGGTCCTCCGGTGACCGCGACTCCTTTTCCTTGTCAATTTGAGTCCTGGATGAGCTAGTCTCGATCCCTGTGCTGACCCGTGGTCCGACTGATGCGGGGCATCATCTGGGGGCTACACATGGGGGTGCCGTGGGGTCCCGGGAGGTGGTGATTTCGGATTGTGTCACCGTGCGTTAGTGTGGGTACAAGGAGCGTTCCTCGTGCCTGTGGTTGCGACGTTATTTTCCATGACTTGAGAGTCTACTCCTTCAGTGACCCTCCACTAGTCGTAGCCTATCAGTACGCGTGTGCTGGTCGCACCAGGGAGTGGTGTACGGGCTTACCCTGAGGATGGTTTTAGACTGGTTACCGTCGGGCCCCTCGTCACATCAGAGTCCAGTGCCAAGGGAAAACCGGTCAGAGGGCCAGACCTAGGACGCGTGGTCTGTGTGTGCACACGTGGTTGGGGACAGTGGATGCACGTCGACGGGCGTGACCCCAGCTAGTCACTTGTTGTGGTTACTTGTACGGTGTTCGCGCCTCTGGTAGGAGCTACCACGCCAGGCGGTTCACCTGCGGCGCGGCGTAAGACGTCAGGAGACGCTACCGGCTGTGCTTCTAGTGGGTGGTACTCCTGTCGAGTACGGAGTGGCAGTCTGTCAGTCGTGTGTTTCCGACCTTCGGGTTTTGTCGGGTTGGCCGTTGAGCTTCGGTCTTCTTACCGTGGCACGGGTGTCAGTTTGCGTGCCATGGGACCTTTGTTCTGTAGAGTACAGGGCTTTATTTTCCGAGGTACTCTCTTACCGCTAGTGTAGTGGTTTCTCGTTTTACGAGGTAGGGTTCGAGTGATCCCTACTGAGTCTTGTTCCGAGACTCATTCCCTGCGTGTTTTCACCGTGTTTCAGGTGAGACGCAGCCCCGGGAGAGCGCGTCTGGGGTGCAGTGTGGTGCGAGTGCCCAAAGGTAGTGCCAGAGGTCAGAGCCGGGGTATGCCCCGTGTAGCTGTACTTTTCTTTCTTGTCTCTGTACTAGTTGTGGACTACTGTTGTTATTTTGTGGACCATGTAAAATGTTAATTTATTTTCTGCTTAATATTATAACTGTTTAATTTCTGCAATTATTTGTGATACTTGTGTAGTCTCTACACCATCCTTTTAACCCTTCCGAGTCTTCGGGCTCGTGGGTGGCGGTGCGAGTCTCGGGTTATCGGGCCTTCCCGGTAATCGGATTATCGGGTCGTTACAGCTGGTATCAGAGCGCGGTCGTGGAATTACATGAGAATCATAGGTAATTGTAGTGGTCCACTAGTCCACAGCAATGATGTACAGGTGACGCTGGCATTGGGCACCGCGTGTTTATTTTTGACCTTGCCGTTTTCGTGTTTTCTGTCTTGTGCTTTAGGAGAGAGTATGGCGCCGAGGCGGAGCTCTCGCTCTCAGCAGGGGCAGTCGGCTGGAGGTCAGGAGATCCAGCAGGGGGTCTAGAGGTACCAAGAGGAGCATAGTAGAGCGCCACCGGGAGCTACCGAGGCCGCGGATACTGCGAGAGTTCTGGGGGCCGAGGATTTCTTCCGTGGCATGTACCAGCTTATGTCTCAGCAGTTCGGCGGAGAGGCCGGTGAGGGCTCGTCAGCTAGGGGTGGGCCAGGCCGAGCAGTGAGGGACTTCATGCAGTTCCATCCACCTTACTTCAGCGGCCAGGCAGACCCTGATGCAGCTCACGATTGGCTTGATGAGATGGAGTGGGTGTTCAGTTCTGCGAAGAGTGCTGCCGAGGACAAAGTGGTGTTGGCCTACAACCAGCTACAGGGTACGGCTCGGAGGTGATGGTCTTCTGAGTGGAAGACGTCTTTTCAGCTTCGTCCACTTGAGTAGATCGAGTGAGATGATTTCGTCAGTGCTTTCGAGCGTACGTACTGTCCAGATTATGTTGCTACGCAGCGGATGCGGGAGTTTCTGGAGCTGGTGCAGGGTGACATGTCCGTGTTGCAGTACAGGGCCCGATTTGTCGAGCTGGGTCGGTATGCACCTCACATCATGGATCATGAGAGGGTGAAGACCGCTCAGTTTGTGCAGGGCTTGAGGCTGGAGCTGAGGCACCATTTGATCGCGAACGGGGCCACTGATCTAGAGACAGCATCTCGTGTTGCGGCTTCGTTAGAGATGGATATGCAGAGGACTCGAGGACTGATCAGCCAGGGGCAGTCCTTATCAGGTCGCAGCCAGCAGTCGGCTACCCAGCAGCAGGGTTTCTTCCAGCATGCGCCGGGTGGTTCAGGAGTACCGGCATTGGCAGCTTCGGTGACAGGATCTGCGTCCTTTGGCACGAAGGTCAAGAAGTTCTTCTCGAAGAATTTTCGGAAGAAGAAGTCCAAGGATCAGGGGCAAGCTTCATCAGGTAGTGTACAGCAGCCGATTCCTTTGCAGCGTCAGGGATCAGTGGGTGGATCGCGAGGACCTTGTCCACGGTGTGGTGGGACCCACCCAGGCAGGCAGTGCACAGCTCCAATCATCTGTTTTCGGTGTGACCAGCCAGGACATATGGCGCGCGACTGTCCTCAGAGGCCGCCGCAGCAGTAGTTTCCTCAGCAGCAGAGGCAGCAGCAGCAGAGACAGTATCCGCCGCTACCCAGGTCAGCTAGCGTGGGAGGCAGGCAGAGAGCTCGGGGCCAGATCACGCACATGACCAGGGCAGAGGCAGTGGCGTCGCAGCTCGTGGAAGGTACCGTTCAGATTTTGGGTTGTGCGGCTCGGGTTTTGTTCGATTCGGGCGCGTCTCATTCGTTTATTTTGGAGGATTTCACGTCAAGCGTCGAGGAGCCGGTGACCCAGTTGTCCTGTGATTTGGCAGTGGAGTTGCCTTCGGGTGACTTTATGATCACTCCGTATTGCTTCGATCAGGTTCCGGTTTGGATTGATGGGCGGAGTATGCCAGGCAGGTTGTATGCGTTGCAGCTTCGGGATTACGATGTGATTCTAGGCATGGATTGGCTTGAGACCCATGGAGCGGTGGTGGATTGTGGGATGAAGAGGGTCTACTTCCAGCATCCGAGCAAGCGGACCTTCTATTTCCAAGGTATCCGTTACGCCTCTTCTCGATTCCTTATCTCTGCTATTCGAGCTCGTCGATTGCTTGATTCAGGTTGTCAGGGTTTTCTCGCGTCTGTGGTTGTGTCTGACCGGATGGAGCCGAATGTCGAGGACATTCCGGTGGTGTGCGAGTTTCCAGACATTTTTCCCGAGGAGTTGCCTGGATTACCTCCCCAGCGGGAGATCGATTTCGTGATCGAGGTTGTGCCTGGTACGAGACCTTTGGCGAAGGCTCCCTACCGTATGGCCCCCGCTGAGTTGAGGGAGTTGAGGGCGCAGTTGCAGGAACTGTTGGCCAAGGGGTACATTCGTCCTAGCTTTTCCCCTTGGGGTGCGCCCGTGTTGTTCGTGAAGAAGAAGGACGGTAGTCTGTGCTTGTGCATTGACTATCGGCGGCTGAATGAAGTGACTATTAAGAACAAATATCAGTTGCCGCGGATTGATGATTTGTTCGACCAGCTGCAGTCTGCGCGAGTGTTCTCGCGGATTGATTTGCGGACCGGTTACTATCAGTTGAGAAATCACGAGTCCGATGTGGAGAAGACTGCGTTCAGTACGAGGTACGGGCATTATGAGTTTTTGGTGATGCCGTTCGGGCTCACCAATGCCCCTGCAGCCTTCATGGACTTGATGCAGAGGGTGTTTCATCCGTATTTAGACCAGTTCGTGGTCATCTTCGTGGATGACAGCCTTGTTTATTCGCAGTCTACCGAGGAGCACGCGTACCATTTGGGTGTGGTGCTGCAGACGTTGCGAGATCACCAGTTGTATGCGAAGCTCAGCAAGTGCGAGTTTTGGCTCAGCGAGGTGCACTTTCTGGGGCACGTGATTTCTGGTGATGGCATTTCCGTGGACCCCACCAAGGTCGAGGCAGTAATGCAGTGACCGAGGCCGAGGTCGGTAACGGAGATCCGGAGTTTCTTAGGGCTTGCGGGTTATTATCGCCTGTTTATCCAGGATTTTTCTCGCATTGCAGCCCCGATGACTAGGCTCACGCGGAAGGATGTGTCTTTCGTTTGGTCCGAGGAGTGTGAGCAGAGCTTCAGGGAACTGAAGAGATTGCTCACCTCGGCTCCGGTGTTGGTTTTTCCTTCTGGATCGGGAGGTTTCGTGGTGTGTACAAATGCTTCCGGCGTTGGGTTGGGTGCTGTATTGATGCAGCATGATAGAGTGGTGGCTTATGCATCTCGACAGCTAAAGCCCCACGTGGAGAACTACCCTACCCATGACCTTGAGTTGGCAGCGGTGATCTTCGCGCTGAAGATCTGGAGGCATTATCTGTACGGCGAGAAGTTCGAGGTGTTTACTGACCATCAGAGTTTGAGGTATGTGTTCTCGCAGAGAGATCTGAACCTCAGGCAAAGGCGTTGGATGGAGTTCATGAAGGATTATGACTTTACCCTGTCTTATCAGCCGGGCAGGATGAATGTCGTTGCTGATGTCTTGAGTCGGAAGGTGGCAGTCAGTACCTTGATGTTGAGGAAGTGGAGGCTCTGGGAACAAGTGTCCGAGGTATCTTTCAGGCTCAAGATTCCCCAGGAGCCAGGGTTGGCAGTGCTTGCGAGTCTAACTGTCACTCCTGCTATCCGTCGTCAGGTGACAGAGGCTCAGCATGCGGACCTTGAGTTGCCCCGGATTCTGGCTATGGCTGACGTGGAGCTCGGCGAGGACGGTGCTGCGAGGTTTCGTGGTAGGTTGTACGTCCCAGCCGAGGAGCAGATTCGTCGTGCGGTGCTGCGCGAGGCTCATGGGAGCAGGTACACCGTACACCCGGGTGCGATGAAGATGTATCGGAACTTGCGGAGGCAGTTCTGGTGGCCTGGCGTGAAGAGAGATGTCGCGAAATTTATGGCCAGGTGCCTGATCTGTCAGCAGGTGAAGGCGGAGCATCAGCGACCAGGAGGTACTCTCCAGCCCTTGGATGTTCCTACGTGGAAGTGGGACCACGTGACCACTGATTTTGTGGTGGGGTTGCCGCGGACCCCGAGTGGGCAGGACAGTATTTGGTTGATGGTGGATCGCCTGACGAAGGTGACGCGATTGTTACCGGTCAAAGTCAGCTGAAGCGTGTCTAAGTTGGCTCATCTTTATGTGGAGCGGATCGTGCCGTTGCATGGGATTCCCGTTTCGATTGTGTCAAATCGGGATCCGCGCTCCACTTCTGGATTCTGGAGGAGTTTCCAGCGAGCTCTTGGCACGGAGTTGGCATTTAGCTCGGCGTATCATCCCAGTCAGATGGTCAGTCTGAGAGGACCATTCAGACTTTGGAGGACATGCTGAGATCCTGCTGCCTGGAGTGACAGGGGAGTTGGATTCATTACCTACCGTTGGTGGAGTTTGCCTATAACAACAACTATCATTCGAGCATCGGCATGGCTCCATATGAGGCATTGTATGGGCGTCCTTGTCGGACTCCACTTGATTGGTTTGAGGTGGGTGAGCATGTTTTGACGGGACCGGAATTGGTGCAGCAATGTGTGGATGTTGTGCACCTGGTTCGTCAGAATATGTTGGTGGCCCAGAGTCGGCAGAAGAGCTATGCTGACCGTAGGAGGCGGCCTCTCGAGTTCGCCGTGGGCGATCGTGTGTTCTTGAGAGTTTCTCCGATGAAGGGGGTGATGCGTTTTGGACGGCGTGGGAAGCTGAGTCCCCGCTATATTGGTCCTTTCGCGATTGTGGAGCGCATCGGTGAGGTTGCTTACCAGTTGCAGTTACCTCCTGAGTTGGCGTCGGTGCATGACGTGTTCCACGTCTCGATGTTGCGGAAGTATATGCTCGATGACTCTCATGTACTCGAGTTTTCCGTTTGGCCTGAGGTGACTCCAGATCTTTCTCTCCCAGAGTTTCCGATCCGCGTGGAGGATAGGCGAGAGCAGCGCCTGCGGAACAAGGTCATTCCCTTGGTAAAGGTCGTGTGGCAGCGACACTCTGGTGGTGAGGCTTCGTGGGAACATGAGGACGAGATGCATCAGCAGTTCATGTATCTGTTTGAGTGAGTCTTCCTCTTCTTTCCCCTTTGGTTGTTCTCAATTTCGAGGACGAAATTCCTTAAGGGGGGAGGGCTGTAATATCCCGGACCTTTCAGATCCTTTCTTCGTGGGTCCCGGATTTGGTTTTCGGAGTGTCCGGCTCTGTTGTGTCCGAAATTTCGTTTCGGACATCTTTCGTGTTCGGATCGACACGATCCGGAGTTGTTTCAGAGGCCCGGAGGCGTTCCGCGACTTTTCCGTGTGTGTTTTTCGATTCCCGGTGTGTGTTTCGGCTTTTTCTTCGGAAGCTCGCTGCGGGCGAACCGGGCGGTTCCCCCAGGCACGAGTGGTACCGTTGCGATCGGTGCGTTCCGAGGATTCCGGAAATATATTTTTCTATTTTTCGGTATTTTTCCGAAAAATCAAATTTTCTATATATTCCCATTCTTTTCTTTTCTTTTCTTCCTTCTCTTTCTTCTTCTGCTTCCTCCTTCCTTCCCCAACCGTGGCCGCCCTCCTCTCTCCCTCTCTCTCCCATTCGGACGCGGTGAGCCCCTCCCTGGCTGTTGACGGCGGCAGGGCGACGGCGCGGACGCGTGGGTGGCGGCGAGGCGAGCTCGTGGGCGTGCGGTAAGCGTGGGAAGCGTGGGGAGACGAGGTTTCTAAAAGCGTTCTTCGCGATTCGTGGGTGATTCGGCGGAGCATTCGCTCTATTGAGGTAGGGTGACGTTCCTTAGCCTCTTGCCGATCTTTTCCGTGACTCATAGGCCGAGGGGAGGCCGAGGGGAGGCCGAGAGGGGCTTGTTTGAGCATGATTGGGGTTTTTCCAAGTTTTGGGGAGAGTCGCCCGATCTATGGATTTGATGCATGAATTCACGTTTTGATGGCCTAGAATCATGCTAGAGGTCCCCGGGGGCCTTCCCCCTTGATTTCCCCCTCTCCGGTGGAGGTATGGGGGCGTGGATGATGTTTTTGGCCGTTTCCCGCCGTTCTCGATTTTCCGAGATGATAGCGGTCTACCAGTGGCCGCGTTCACTGGTAGCGGTCGGGTGGGGACCGCCTTCACCAAGGTTTTCGACCGTTGGGGCTCGTTCTGTCAGCAGGCGGTCGCGGTCTTGCGACTGACCGCGACTGCTAGTGGCGGTCAGGGGACGATCGCTTTCACCATGGGGTCCTGCACGGTCTTCGAGATGGTTTTTTGACCGTTGGAGTCTGGTCGCGGTCTCTTGGAGACCGCTATCAGGTGAAGACGGTCATCAGGTGACAACATTCACTTTTCGCGCACCAGGGTGGTCGCGGTCCCAGGAGGACCGCGACTAGGTGGTAGCGGTCCTGGGTTGACCGCGACCACGGGAGGCGGTCCTCCGGTGACCGCGACTCCTTTTCCTTGCCAAATTGAGTCCCGGACGAGCTAGTCTCGATCCCTGTGCTGACCCGTGGTCCGACTGATGCGGGGCATCATCTGGGGGCTACACATGGGGGTGCCGTGGGGTCCCGGGAGGTGGTGATTTCGGATTGTGTCACCGTGCGTTAGTGTGGGTACAAGGAGCGTTCCTCGTACCTGTGGTTGCGACGTTGTTTTCCGTGACTTGAGAGTCTACTCCTTCAGTGATCCTCCACTAGTCATAGCCTATCCGTACGCGTGTGCTGGTCGCACCAGGGAGTGGTGTACAGGCTTACCCTGAGGACGGTTTTAGACTGGTTACCGTCGGGCCCCTCGTCACATGAGAGTCCAGTGCCAGGGGAAAATCGGTCAGAGGGCCAGACCTAGGACGCGTGGTCTGTGTGTGCACACGTGGTTGGGGACAGTGGATGCACGTCGACGGGCGTGACCCCAGCTAGTCACTTGTTGTGGTTACTTGTATGGTGTTCGCGCCTCTGGTAGGAGCTACCACGCCAGGCGGTTCACCTGCGGCGCGGCGTAAGACGTCAGGAGACGCTACCGGCTGTGCTTCTAGTGGGTGGTACTCCTGTCGAGTACGGAGTGGCAGTCTGTCAGTCGTGTGTTTCCGACCTTCGGGTTTTGTCGGGTTGGCCGTTGAGCTTCGGTCTTCTTACCGTGGCACGGGTGTCGGTTTGCGTGCCATGGGACCTTTGTTCTGTAGAGTACAGGGCTTTCTTTTCCGAGGTACTCTCTTACCGCTAGTGTAGTGGTTTCTCATTTTACGAGGTAGGGTTCGAGTGATCCCTACTGAGTCTTGTTCCGAGGCTCATTCCCTGCGTGTTTTCACCGTGTTTTAGGTGAGACGCCGTCCCGGGGGAGCGCGTCTGGGGTGCAGCGTGGTGCGGGTGCCCAGAGGTAGTGCCAGAGGTCAGAGCCGGGGTATGCCCCGTGTAGCTGTACTTTTCTTTCTTGTCTCTGTACTAGTTGTGGACTACTGTTGTTATTTTGTGGACCATGTAAAATGTTAATTTATTTCCTGCTTAATATTATAACTGTTTAATTTCTATAATTATTTGTGATACTTGTGTAGTCTCCACACCATCCTTTTAACCCTTCCGAGTCTTCGGGCTCGTAGGTGGCGGTGCGAGTCTCAGGTTATCGGGCCTTCCCGGTAATCGGATTCTCGTGTCGTTACAACATCTATGGCGGTCACGATCCTCGGACCGATCGCGACCATAAGAACGCAACCCCCCCCCCCCAACCTCATTCCCAACCTATCTATCGGGGCATTTTTGGCAGGTCGACCGACCCTCTGCTGGTAGGTCGACCGACCCCAAGGGTAGGTCGACCGAACCCAGCCTCTTTTTCTCGTTTTGGCCCCTAGTCAACCCAGTTGAGACCCTTTGGTCGACTTTTGGCCCCATAGATGTCCCGAACACCCCGTGAGGACCGGATTTATATTTTTAGGTGTCCAGAGAAATCATTATACCTCGATTAACGTGCCCATGTAGTTTAGAGAGTTCGGGTGACGTTGTGTGTTCTGGGATTCCTCGTTGTGCTAGATCGAGTCACTGTGTACCGGTGTAGGTGTGGAGGGCTATCCTCGCACGATGTTAGCTTCTTTGGAAAGTGATTTTCATGTGGTCCATCCGTATGGCCAATGACCGAATGTTCTGTGACCCAGCCTGGGATTGGGGGCTTCCTAGTCTCCCTTAGAAAGGGAATGAACCCGGCGATCATGAGCTGCCTCATGAATCCTTTTAATTCTGATTTCTGACTCTTCGACTTGGGTGATTTGACCCCATGGTGCCGTATGGTACAACTAGAATGGAACCTGAATGGATCAAAGGTCTTCTTGGTGAACTTCCTTTAATGAGCAAGCTAATTCCTACATGCGATCTCTATACATTGTGATAGCATGACCATAATTGTAAATATCAACGGTTCCAAGTATTAAAACAAAGGAGATGCATGAAAGTCAGACTAAAGTCTTTAAGGGAGCTATTGTCAAGGAGTGATTGCTATGGATTTCTTTGGATCCAAAGAAAATACAAATGATCCACTCACAGAGGGACTAGTTAGAAATCAAGTCCTAAAATTCAAATTGGGGATGAGACTGAAACCCATTAGTCATTCTCCTACAATGACCAAACTGAGTGGAGATCTCACAACACTGTGGTAACATCAAGTTGTTGAGAGAACTATGTGACACTATAAAAATTGGTGATACTTTCATATCTGTGTCTATCCTTTAGATGTCTTGAAAAGGTGTCTTAATTAAGCTGTAAGCAAAGGAAAAAGTTTAGACTCTGGATGAGTTCAAACCTTATAGACAAGATATTTACAGTGCATCCTTGAAGAGGCCCACTATGTGAGTTTGATTGTGTGACTATAGTTAAGAGAAAATGGTTATTCTCGGTAAACACTCATCAAACATGATATGGGTGTATGGCCATAATTAATGCGCCACCCTTGAAGATCATGGCCATCAATAATGTTATGTTGTCACTAATAGATGCTCTCATGCTTAAAGATCAAGTTCAAGACACAAGTTCACTTCGGTCTTGTGGGAGTAAAAGTCGGTTGACTAAGATAAAGGTTTAAACCTAAAAGGTACCTTTACTGAAAGTAAAACATGTGTGCCTCTCGTTGTTTCCTCATGTTTTCAAACTACGAATTTGTAGGGGAACGTTAGAAAGAAAGAGAAGAGAGTTTCCTTTGATAAGAAAAGAAAATATGTTCTCTAGTATGGAAAGGAGATGATCTTAAGGAAATAGGGCTAGATATATTTTCTTGGAAAGATTATATTGGTTTTGAGCATGAAGGAAATGAAAATTTAGAGTTTTCATAATTCTAGAGGGATTTGAAACAATTGGGGAATTCTCAATCCTACATTGTTCAATGACCATGAGATTTGAGGTTTATATCCTATGGAATTCTATTATCATTAGTTGCATAGAACTAGAGGAGGATATGTAGACCACACATATGCCTACTTGCGTGTAGTGTCACGCCGGGCCGGGTTCAGGCTCGAGCTCAGGCTCGAGGTTGGGATTTGAGCTTTAGGGTTCGAACTTAGAGCTTTGAGCTATAGTTAGGCCTTGGAGCTTAATTTTGAGGCCTTCAGTCTTAGGGTGCGTTTGAGAATATGTGTGAGAATAGATGAATTTTGATGTGAGAGATTATGAAACATGTTGACTCCACTCCAATGATTAGAATTCACTTTCTCTTTTTAAAATCCCACTAAAATGAGCTTTTAAATTTGAGAGAAAAGACACCTTATTGTTCCTATCTCTCTCTAACCTTAAGAATCCACTTTTGAAATGGGAGATCAACTTTTTGAGCATTAATGCATTTGTCTCTCACAAAGAGCATTCCAATGATTGGAAGTTACTTTCATAATCCACTCCATTGGAGTGTCAAGCGCGCCCTTAGTCTCTCTTGATAAACATTTTTATCCGTTGTGAGAGGTTTTTTTTTTAATTTTAAAATTCAAAGGAGATGAAACGTCTTGTTTACTACAAACTTTACAAATGTGTCCATAGATCTCAAGTCGTCTGCATTATTGCAAACACAAGAGATCTGTATGGTGCCCATATCTCCTTCGTTGCTCATGAACCACTTTCACGAGCTGCTCTCCTTCTGTCCCTCTCTCTCTTTCTCTTTCGATCACGAGAGATAGTTGGTGTTCAAGGTTGCGTTCGCAGATCGATATCTTCGGGATCAGTGTGTCCGGACTATCATGGTGGCCATTCTATCGTGGGAGTAGGTCGCCGAATCCCCCAACACATTGGTACGGTGGGGGTATAATCTTCTCGAAGGAGAGTCTTACAGGCGTCTCTACCGATAGGTTTTCTAATTAACCTCGTTTGTTTCAACTTGTGTTACTCTTCCTTGTATGTGTTGATTTGGTCCAATTTCTAGACCGTGTCATCTTTTTCCCGTAAGAACGTGATCATCCCAGGAGTTACTTGTTGCAGGTTTTATATGATTTATTTCTGAGTATTAATTTGTAAACATGCATGCATCTCTATTTCCAACAATTTTCATAGGGACCTTTTTCTTATCCAAATTAATTAAACAAGACGTCAAACTTCCATTTCTGCGCGTTATGTATACAGTATATGTATGATCCATAATCCTCCCACGCCCTGCAAATTTATTCGATGTGTTAGCTGCTACCTAATGACATATTTTTCACGTCATTTTCTCACTGACAGTTGAGAAAATGTATCAAAGCTAACCAGGTTAGGTTACCATGCACGCTGTCGGCAGCTGGAAATTAGCAATAAAAATGTTTCCCGAGAGCCTCCTGTCGGGGGTTCAAGTTGCCAATTTACAGAGCAAAGTATCGTTTACATCAAGTAGACCTAATTCGCCATCACATCTCCTCGGGGATGCTCTGCAGCGCCGGCGTCCAAGGGCTTCCGTGCGCCGCCTTCCCGGCCTCCGACGCAGCCCTCTTCATCATGTGCCGCGCCCGCAGGACGTGCAGCAGCTGCTCCAGCGCCTGAGGGTACGATGCCGGCGGCGGCTGCGCGTGAGAGGAGGAGCCGCTGCTCTTGCCCCGGCTGCCCATGGAGAGCACCACCATCTGCCTCAGCTGTTGCTTGCTCACCACTACCTTCATCCGCACCACCCCGTTCTCGTTGTCCGGGGAGACGACGACGCTGCCGCCGTGCACCCTCGCGATGGCCTCTGCCATGGTGTTCCTCCTCTGCCCGGGGACCCTTGGCGACGTCGGCGCCGCCTGGCCGCCTTCTGATCTCGTTGCTGTGTCAGGCCTCTGGTCCATCTCCTTCCTCCCCATTATTCCTTCCTCTCAATTCTCCTGCGTATGCTGTTGCTGTGTGGAGCTGAGGCCGGAAAGGGTAGCCCCTTATATACAGTAGACGTGGGCAGCCAGCTGAATATATTTATATGGCCACCCCAGTTACGATGCTTTGGCTCGTCATTGAGCTAATGAATCTTTCAATAATATAGAAGAAGAGTTGGTAACTTTAACATGGCCTTCGGACGACCCTACCTCCCCACTCCATGATCCCTGCCATGTGAGGGGTGAAGACCCTGCTCCGCTCACACTCTGTCGCCGTGGCATGGCAACCCGGCCCGCAGCCGCAGGCCCTATCACATAATATAATACGCACAGATAAGACCAGCAAGAGGAGACGACGACTCTTTTATAAGGAAGGTTACGAAGGAGGATCCGTTTAACCTAAAAGCCGAAAGCAACTTGAAATGTAGCTACAACTAGCGCTGTCATGGCTACGAAGCAGGCAGGGGGGTCCCCCCCCTCCTCCTCTCACCAAGAAGTAGAGCTGCATGCGGTTCTACATATGCAGGGTTTTGTGCAGTGCCAGCTGTTAACCAGCGCCATGCACGCATGTCTACCCAGAGTGAAGAGGCCAAGGGATTCCATGATATATATATATATGTCGGCCTGTTAGTGAAGTCGATCTTGCACCCATTCCGATCGTCAAAATTGAGCTGAGCCGTGAGTTTTGAATTTGGGTAACTGCATGCAGGTTAGGGGCGAGTTCAAGAACTCGGCCATTATCTAAAGCAGGAGGATACCCCCCCCCTCCCTCCACCGACTCCTCACATGGAGGCGGCGATGGTTGCGCCTGAAGCGGGATGGAAGAAAAATAAAAGACGGAGGCGCCGCGTATGCGCGAAGGGATTAATGGAAGGTGGTGGTGGTGGGTGGGGTTTGCGCGATTAAAAGAAAGAGGGTGGAGGGAGAAGAAGAAGCTAGCGGTGGTGTTGGGTTACTGGATTCTTCGAGAAGGATGGTGGAGCTTGTACAATGATCGATGGGGGGAGAAGGGGAAGGGTGGCGTACGTTCAGGATCGTGATTGCCTGTATAGCGAGCACATTACTAATCTCGTGTGGACTCGCTGGAAGTGTTATTGGGTATAGAATTTTGCCCACTTCATTATATAAGAGAGAAAAATATGAAACTGTGAAGACAAAACAATATGCAAGTTAATTTTACGCTAACATGCATGGCCCTTTGTGATCCCCCTATCATATTCATCACCAACCATCGTCAACTCAATTGTTGTTGCCTGTACGTAGTAGCTAGCTGTCAGGTTTCTCTTGCTATCAACCCATCATTTGTCATAATTAATCCACCGCATCCCCCCCCCCCCACGCGTTAGCGTGAAACTGAGCATTCTATTTTTTTTAATTCTTAGGGTACTTTTTTGAGTTTGAAATTCAAATTAATTTAATTTGATTTCAAAATAATTTAATTTAATTTGATTCGAATCGAAATCTTAATTCAGTTCGATTTAATTTGAAAAAAATTCTCTTCAAATAAAACCAAACTAAATCGTACTCACCCTTAAATTTGACATTCTTTCACCTTGTTTTTAAGCTATTTGGAAGAGATGCTGCATAATGAAATAAACATGAACAGATTTTTTTTGCGTGCATACCTCCGTGAAAAGTAAATTTGCGTGAAAAGTGAAAACTCTTCTATTTTTGTACCCTCCTTGAGTGAATTAAATATCACATATGTCCTTTGGTAAACTTCCGTTGTCAATGTTTTGTCTCCTAAATCACTCCTTACGAGATTTCAATGGTCTTTTAACAAAAAAGTGGTGACAAGAATATCCATGATATTTCATTCATGCAATGAGGGTATACTTGCACACGCAGATGCTAGATAAATTTTCACGCAAATTCGCTTTTTATAAAGATATAAATGCAAAAAATCCTTTCATGTTTATTTATAGTTACATGTATACCCTCCTTGAGTGAATTAAATATCGCATACATCCTTTTGGTAAATTTATGCCAGAATATCAATAGAATATTTTGTCACCTTCTTCTACGTCACTCCTTAAGAGACTTTAATGGTCTTTTAACAACAAAAAGGTGACGATAAGAAATTAAGAATATACATGATAGTTAATTCACATAGTTAAGGAGGGTATACATGCAAATGTAGTTGGAGGATAGATTTTCAAGCAAATTCACTTTTTATAGAGATATACATGTAAAAAAACTTTTCATGTTTATTATATTTTATTTAAATGTATACCCTCCTTGAGTGAATTAAATATCTCACATTTGTCCTTTTGGTAAACTACGGTCAGAATATTAATAGAATACTTTGTCTCCTTGTACGTCACTCCACGAGAGATTTTAATATCCTTTTAACCAAAAAGTGATGATAAGAATATGCATGATAATAAATTCACATAATTAAGAAGGGTATATGAGAAAGGTAAAATCTATCCGGCCGATGAGACTCACTAGTGCCAGACCTGCATTGGCCCAGGCCCCGCGAGATGCAATGTAGACCGCCCGATAGTCTATATCTCATACTCGGCGGCCCAATAGTCGTCAGGCCATAAGGAGCATCAACACGAGTATCTCGGGCTCCGGACGACTCTCTGGTAATCTAACGTTACTCCCGCCATCACTGAGCTCTACTCTAGTAGGGACGAGCTCGCATCTAGAGCGCCATGAGACTCACCTCAAGGGCACACTGTCCGGATAATTGGGCGCATAATGGGAAACTCCTCACGATCGTGGAGGCGTTATTCCACGACTCACGCCTTTCCCGTCTAAGGGATGAACATACACACGCAAGAGGACACACACGACAGGCATAGCTGGCGAGACACCCAGACATACATGAATACACGTAGAGGAGAAGGAAGAGATACTAGAATGAGTCAGCTTCCGAACATGTCACAGGTCCAACGAGCACTCTCCGAGCACTATGTGGCGAGCATCTCTAGAGACTCCACTCCGACTCCCAGACTTGATTATTTTGCTCCCACGCTCCCTTCCTCTCTTCGACTCCTGCTGTTCCTCGTCTCGGCATGATCTTGACTTAAGCATCGGAGAGTTGTCCTCAAGGATAGCGCCTATGACTCTTTATGACGACATCTTTCTAGTGTTTGCATGTTTCCACGGGTGACTGGACGTCCTTCTCTAATCAAACAAATCTTAAAAGTGTGATATAAGACTCAGGATAATATTTTCCCGTCTCTACAGTATACATGCAAATGCAGATGGAGGATAAATTTTCACGCATACTCACTTAATTTTTATTGAAAAGGCTCATGTTATCCTCGAAAATCTACGCAACTTACTCGATGCAAAAATGGGGAGAATCCACTCGCCTCCGTCCATCTGCCTATTGCTTTTCTCCTCGTCATAAAAGATTTGTATTCAAGTTCACGACCACTTGAAAATGTTGAAAAGTAGTCAGAAATTCTAATAAATTAGAGCCTCTCTCATAAATATCTCCAAAGTCCACACTAGTTTCAGGCAGTGTGTGTGGGTTCCTGTTATTTTATTGCTCTGATGAGTCGATGATAGTAGGAGAGAGGGTCAAAAACAAAAATCTTAATTTCCTGCCGAGAGAACAACTACAATTAGTTGGAAAGATGCTGTTAGGATCAAGTCCCAATTGCTGGGTCAAAATCTAAAGCAGATAGTGAAGGTGAATCATGTTGTCCTTATTTGACATCGTAGAACTCCACGTCTATATATATATGTTATGAGCGGGCCCAAGAGGCTTCAAACAATCATACGTGGGCTGTCGAGCATTGATGCCACTGTGTGAAGCCCATAATCCACATAGTAAACTCTAGCCGTTGCCCTAAAAAAAAGCTCGAGCAAATAGCGAAAGGTGGACCGTGTTTCCTTCATTTGACGTGACGCAAAACCCCACATCCATACGTGCATAGTGTGGGCCCGAGGGGTTTCACACGGAGCAGATGGTCCCTACGGTGAGATGGGCTGTCAAAGTAGTGATGTCAATACGAGTGAATCTCACAATCTGCATGATAATAAGGAGTACTTCATGAGGTTGGTGTTAATTCTAAAATTCCAATTAAGTAGACGATAGTCACAGCTGTTTATATCTCTCTTTCCTCCCATTAGCGAACCTCTGGGTGCTGGTTTGCTGTACATCAATTATGCGGGTCTTTATGTCAGGTTGATAAGCACCCATTCAAATGTTCATATCTCTGAGAGCCCCCACATGGGTCCATAAGGGGATCCCTATCTTGATCTAACAAAGGTGGGTCCGGATTGGTGGATAGCAATTTGAATAATGGTAGTTGATGTGAACTGAGATGACTTTCCACTGATCAAAATTCGGAGTCAGCTAATTAATTAAGGGTTCGCTCCAGACGTCAAATTTCGTTCTTATGAATGATGAATGTGATGGCCATGATGATGACGGATCAATTTCGTATGATATTTTGATGTTTAATGCTTTCCATTAATTAACCCGAAATAATAATGCCACTAAGCCTGACCTACAGCTCAAGCTAAGACTGCGTACATGTAACACCGATGGATAATATTGTTCACGGATAGAGTTTTTCTACTAGATTTAAGCATGAAAATCGAAGAGAATCAAACGGTCAAGAAAAGTAAACTCGGGTCGAAGTGCGTAATCATTTTTTTTAGAGTCATTCTGCCCCTACTCCGGTGCAGATAGACTTTGCGATGGAACTTTCCCCAATATACGGCGACTCAAATCGATGGCGATGTGAAGATACACTCTAACTCGCATTGCCGGGGGCAAACACCAATGTGAAAGGAGGCTCTTGTAAGAAGAAGAAGATGATGGGAGAGAGGAGTTCGAGAGAGATAGTCGTCGGGTGAGAGAGAACCCTAAATTGTGTCTCTCACATGAAAATGACTCTCTTCAAATACCCTATTAGGAAGTGACTCTTGACTTAATCACACTCATCCGCCCAAAGAGGCAAATTTGAAGAGATGCGAAAAGAATTCAAAGGACGCTCGGTCAAACAGTCAAAAATAAAAAAATAAAAATAAAATAGTTATCGGGAATCACTTCAAATACCCTATTGCGTGATCGAGTCACACTCATTCGCCCAAAGAGAAAAATCTGAAGAGACGCGAAAAGAATCTAAAGGACGCTCGATCAAAGGGTAAAAATAAAAAAAATAAAAATAAAATAATTGTAGGGCCATAGCAATTAAGACAAGATAATGCGCGGGTACGTGAGAAAGAGGGTGCAGGTCAAAGAGCCAGCTACGTCAAGGTAAATTAATTCGCGCGTACGTGAGAAAGAGGATGCGGGTCAAAGAACTCACTAACCCAAATATATCGACCTTCGTAATTTTCTCAAAAAAATATACAAGAAAGATAAGGGTCCAATTAAAAGTAAATGGAAACGTTCTCTATTTTTTACTGTGAGACAAATCAACGTAAAGAGAAACTCGATCAAACTTTTTAAAATTTGAAACATAGATTCTAACAAACACGATATTAATCGCTACAGAAGAATTGAGGTTGGAATCTAACATGTGATTATCTATCTGCCCGCAGGTGTGCGGGAAACGTTTGGGCGTAAGCTCATGTAAGTTTATTGGCTAAAATCTCTTACCTCCCTCACAAGGTTTTCAAAGCAGTGGTTCTTTAATTTCTCGTGGAACATAAAACCACGCAAAATAATTAACCAACCTTTCGAATAATATCACAAGGTTTGACGTCCGGTCGATGATTTCGATTGACTGGGACCGACCCAGGCGCGATACAAAATGTTGGGTTGGTCAAAGTTGGCCGATTGGGCCCTTCTACAAAAGCTTGTTCAACAAGAGTGGAAGTTTTAATCGATGATTCTTTAATCAAATTATATTTTTACATATTCTCTGGAGTTTAAGTTCCCTTATTAATTATTCCGTTATCAAAGAGACCCTGGAGAGATGTAATCGACCGGCCAATTGATCCAAAACCTTAAATTGTTTGAAATTATGAAAAATTGAACACAAGTATAAACTGAACAAAGTTGGACTTAATTGGTGTCATATTCATCAACGATTTGAGATGGATTGGGTTGGATCACCGGTGAGGAATAAAAAGAACACGTTGCCCAAGACCACTATATATATATATATATATATATATATATATATATATATATATATAACAAAGTCTTTAGATCAGTGTTATCAAAATCAGACCGGATCGGTCGGTCGGATCGGTTCGATCATGAACCGGCTCAGGAATCGGTCCGATTAAAGTCGGTCCGGTCTAATGTTAAAAAATCGGATAAATCGGACGAACCGCGCGATTCGACCGATGAACCGATCCGAATCGATCTGACCCGATTCACCTTTTGAAACAATGAATGTAAAAATATTTAGATATTCAAAATAATATTTATATGTGAATAAAATTATCTTATTATTATTGATTTGTTATTATTTATCATTTTATTTTAGATATATTTGAAGTTTAAATGTTTAAAGTTTAATGGAGTATAGATGCCAACTGTGAAAACGGTTAATCATGACTAATAGAATATTATAAAATTTTAAAGTCAATTTATTTAATTATATTATTATTATTTTTTTACTTATATAGTTACATAATCATGACTAATAATTATGTCTGTATATTTTTTTTGATCATTATATCTTTTTTCTTATCGTCTTGGACTATAGAATCGGGTCAAACTATGTATCAATATTATGATGACGTCTCGATTCAAATCGATTTGATTGAACGGTCCAATCGATTCGAACTGAATCACCTCGTTAGTAAGTTCGAGCATCAGTTTGATTCTGATAACATCACCTTAGATGTGCAAATCAGATTCTGTTGCCCTGGGACTCAACCCATGTCCAATAGGTTTCCAGAAGAAAAACATATAAAAAAACCATTAACCATACAGTTGAGTCAGTTGCTCTGCTATTACTCGCAACACAGCCAGGATAGAACAAGCGATCTGTATTCATAAACAAAAAAGTTTCCAATTCCCAGCACCAATTCTGATCAGATGGCTCGAGCATGAACACATGACACAAGTCATTGCTCATCAGAATATCAGATCTTTCACATAATGCAGTTCTTCAATTGCAGGAGCAAATCAAACTGATTGGGGGGGGGGGGGGGTAAAGCCATGCATGTAATTAAACCTCTTTAATCCCTTCCAAGACAACATGCCCATGATTAATTAATATCAGCAATATACGGATCGTGTGGTGGGGGAGTGCTTGTGTGATGTGTCGATGTTAATTGCATTTAATTTATTATTTGCCGACGCCCTGGTATTTGAGGATCTCGCCGACGAGCTCCCCCTTGCCGGAGCCGACGTACCTGCCGGAGAGCTCGCCGTCGCGGAAGAAGAGGAAGGTGGGCACCTCGACCACGTCCATGTCCCTCAGGAACCGCATGCAGCTGTCGTTCTCGTCGCCGTTCATGCGGGCGAACACCACGACGTCCGCCATGGACCTCGACAGCCGGATGACCGTGGGGTACACCTTCACGCAGGGGCCGCAGTGCTTCAGCCCCACGTCCAGCACCAGCATCTTCCCCTCCGCCCCGCACCGCGCCACCAGCGCCGCCGCCTCCTCCTGGCTGCGCACCTGCTCCACCAGCGAGTGGTTGTCCCCGTAGTAGAGCACGTCCCCCACCAGCTGGTCGGGCCCGATGCCTTCCTCCTCGTGCACCTTCTCCATCCCACGGTAGAAGCTGAAGTGGGGCACCTTCTCGATGCCCTCCCGCTGGCACAGCGCCCGGGTCGCCTCCGACTCGTCCCCCATCACCAGGATGAACTCCACGTCGCCGCACTTCCGGCTGAGGTCCACCATGGTGGGGTAGATCTGCCGGCTCGGGGCGCTGTCGCGGGCCGCGAACTCTACCACCACCAGCTTGTTCTTGGCCGCCCGCAGCGCCTCCTCGAACTCCTCGATGGTGTGCACCTGCCGCACCCGCTCGTCGCTCCCCACGCCCCCGGCGGTGGTTGAGGAGGCCGCCGACGCCGCCGCCCTCGGGGAGCACATGGACGCGGCCCGCCGCCGACAGTGTCGCCCCCCGACGACTCTGGGTGGCGCTGCAGTTGTTGGCCTGACGGTGGAGGCCGAGGAGTAAGCTGGGAATCTGGGAAGAAGCAGGGAGGAGGAGGGAGAAGAGGCAGAAGGAGGAGAAAGAGGCGGTCTGAACAGGAGGTTAGCCATGGCAGCTGCCATTTGGTGTTGGTGGGCAAGAACAAGGAGAGATCCCGCACAGCAGTTATGGATTTGAGCAAATGGAGGTCAACCCAGGTGGCCCTGGAGAGCTAGCGCCGCTCTCTTCTGGTGGAAGATGAGGGAGGAACAAGATCGAAGATAGCTTCCGGCCGGGGGTCTTTTGGAGTGTTGATAGCCACACGCTGTCATGTGGTTCCCATCTCTCCTTTGTTGGGCTGAGCCTGATATTTTCTTCTCCCTCTTCTCTTCTCAGACGGTCTGCACTATTTTATTTTATTCAGGGTGGTGACACAAATTTTGTTTAAATGATTGAAATTTTTGTAGGGATTATTAGAGTGTGAAATATTATTATTAGTATTATTATTATTATTATTATTTTACGATATCTAGCTCAAGTTGAATATTAAATATTGAACAAACCTTCAACATTGGATCATCCAGTATTAATCGAGTTCAATTCTAATTTTTTTGAATAATGAATTATCTTAATTCATTTAGGGTTATTTACTAATCGGGTGGAGTTAACGCACTCGACTCTGAGAGGTCTGAGCTAATCGACCCCAATTAGTGAGATTGTATGTTAGTGAGAGGCGGAGCTCATCACTCTCTCTCTCATCCACTCCTATCCTGATCGGACGTCAAACACCCGCTTAATGTGTATTAAGTTACACCGTTAAATACGAAAAAGTAAATGAAAAAGGATGTATGTCCTCTCTCTCTCTCTCTATATATATATATATATATATATATCTTAAATAATTAAATAGAATAAAAATAAATCTTCAGCAATTAGCTAAATCAACATGACCGAATCATTGAATAAATACAACCCATTTTCCTTCTACTCATTGAGGATACTCGATGTTGCATCCAATGGTCCACGGCTCTTTGAAAAGGGAGAGAGGGAGGCGAAAGATGGAAGCTGATTTTTCCTTTTTTTTTCTTCTTTCTAGTCACATCTGCCCTGTCCCTTCATTTCTGATCGTTCATTGTATAGAGCATAAGGGCCGGGGAATGTCTCTTTCAAACATTATGTGGGAGTATGATCACGTACGGTTCTTTTTCAAATGTTAGGTGAGACGTTCGTTACAAGAAAAAATGAAATTAGTGATGAAAATTTTTTATTTTTAATCGATCTCTAATTTATCGTTAAAAACTTTAATGACAGATTAACGATTAATTAATGACCGTCATTAATTAATGAGTAATTATTAATAATTAATATATATTTTATTATTATTCCGTCCTTGATCAGTGATGAAAATTAAAATCCACAGTTGATCAATCATAGATTAGCAACGAATTTACGGCAAAATTTCAGAGACGAATTAACGGCAGAATGTATATTGGTCGTTAATAATTATTCGTTAATTTAGATCAATCGTTAATCGATAATGAATTCATCGCTAATGTCTTCAGTGACATATTAAAGACCGATTAGAGACAGAATTTTTTCATCATTAATTTCTCTTTTTTCTTGTAACAATGTCTACTAATTCAATTAATAGGGTTCTTGCAAAAATATTAAAAAAATAAAAAATCAAACAGAAAAATGTGTATTCCGGAAGCTGTCGTTTTACTGATCAACATGGATATTTTCTCTCAACCAGCATGGCTTATTTGCGGTTGAGGATTACTGCCCAAGCAAGAAGATGCGCAGACGTATATCAAGTCTTGCTCTGAATAGAGGGAAGAGGGTTTGATATTTCGTGTCATTTTACCACCCTTTCCTAAGTTTTTACCTACCAACTTGCTGTCTTCCCCTTAATGACGAAGGCAAACCTTTCCTGTCGTTTACATAAGGATAGGGTTGGCTAACACATCCGGACGAACCGACTCAGTTATGTCTGATCCGACTCAGACCAACTCGAGTTGAGTCACCCAATGAAACCATTGGTGGCTAGTGTTGACTCGTACTATATTGGTTGATCCAGGCCGACCAGGTTTACCCCATATACGACATGAGTCATCCAACTCTTCGTAAGGATCTCAATATGGACCAGGCTGAGAAGCCCGAGCTGAGCCTGGATATATTTACTTAAATACAAATAATGTAATAATATTTTTATCCCTTTTACTCCATCCTTACTAGGTTAGGATCGCAGCCAATACATAAAAGAATTGGCCTATTTTGAGCGATTTTGGCCCGATTCAAACCGAGTCAGAATATTTTTGATTATATTTTTTAATTTCTTAAAAAAAATTAAATCGATCAAGTTAGGGACTAGAATACGATTAGCCCTTGTCGATCGCACTCCGAATCGGCTGATCCAGATCCGGTGGGAGGCTGAGATGCTGCCACGGCCAGGTCGATTGCAGCAAGGGGGATGTGTGCCACTAGGCCGGGCCCAGTTCACCTCAGGCCCGGCCCATAAGTATAACGGGCCGGCCGGTCCGGGTTAAGATCGATTTTGGGCTTTCATTGCCCGGCTGGGACTTATTTGAAAGTGGGCCGACCCTTTCATGCCTCCGGATTAATCTGAGCCAGTGACACTCTTATTTTTTATGCTAATGCTTGATGTGAGATTGATCCTGACAAAATCTAGGCACTTAAAAAGTTCGTCATTCAAATATATGTGCATTAAGGTATGTGCGAAACTGGATGGTGAAAAAAAATCTAAGCACTAAAATGTCTTGCCAATTTCTCTTTAGGTCTTGTCATTTTGTCACTGGATACTGTCAACAATGAATGACAATTTGGACCACTCGATCATTTTAATATAATGGAGTTTATTTTGTTTAAGTATCATAAAAGAAAAAAATATTTGGTCTAGCATCATAGCAGGAAAATATACGATGAAAAGAAAAAAAAATCTCAAAAATTTGATCTTTTAGACCAAAGTTTGACGTACTTGTCCGGTACGCTGCGCACCGCACGTATCGAAACGTACCAACCGAATATTAGTACGAACGACGCGTGGTACGTAAATGATACTGTACTTATATCTGTTTAACTATTATATATTTTATTTATATTTGATTGGTGTTGGTAGCTTAGTTGGGGCGCTTTTTCTACTGAATTTTCACACTTCTTAAGGGAAAAAAAGTCAATAAAAGAAGTCCATTGTCAGAGATCATATGCGTCACTCTCTAACCAACTAACCTGCATAAGATTTTAATGTGTATTTTACTATAACAAATATTTATTATATAATTCATAGATTGTGATACAATACGATACGATATCGTACCGTACCAATAAAATATCGATACGGTCAGTATAACTCGGGCCATCAAACCTTAGTTTAGACCTTCTCAAAATTATCATCCCATTTGTCACCAATATTTATTTATTATCTATATTTTGTTCAAAAGTTTTTTTCCTGAAATTCTCTCTCTCTCTCTCTCTCTCTCTCTTCTTCATCAATGAAATTGTGTCCCATCATGAGAGGAGTATAACTGAGCTAATCGAGGCATGTTAATTAGGTATTAAGATGATATAAACAAAAAGGGGGTTAACAAATTATTAACATTATTGATTACGTTTAAGCTCCACATATTCATTAATAAGTCCAAAACATTGTTTAAAGATCTAATTAAATACATGGGCGAGTCAAGTCAAATCTGTTTACATGTTATCCGTTAGCAAACAAGTTCGCCATTAATTCTAGGTCATCCCGGGTTGTGAAGGGCAAATCCAAAAAACTTGCACTGTTTTTGTCAATTGACAGCTTGATGCCAACCTCTTCCACACAACTTCGTGATCACCAGCTCGATGCCATGGGTGATGGGCCAGCTGCTCATCTTTGTTCGGTTAGGTTAATCAGCCAGCTTGCAGGCTGTCAAATGATGCGAATAATATCAAGATTCGAATACGATTCGCATCCGATTACCCGTATGTTTATCTGAGAATAATAATGTTTCGTGCAACACTCCAGTAATTATATCTCGAGATGTTGCACATGTAATACTCTTTATTTTTTAATTTTTTTTTTGAGTGAATATCACGTCGAATTAGTTTGATGTGTTATTCACGTCACCGACCGACGTGACATGAGAATTAGGTTAAAAAAATTCTCCCTATGAATAGTAAATTGAGCCAAATTTTACTATTCACAGAGTTTGAGTTTTATTTTTACAGATTCCTCATGTCACATCAATAAATGACGTAAACGACACACCAAGTTAATTTTAATATAGTTGACAGCTGCACCCATGTCATCCAAACGGTCAAAGAAAACAAAAAACAAGCACAATTAATGCCGCGTCTCATGATCATCAGATCATCAGTGGGAGGACAATTAAAGAATATTTTCCATACGAGAATCGACCACTATTGTCTGGGTGAAATGCACCCCAAACACATGACCAAAGCTGACCTATGTCTCTAGACACAAGGGGCCCCTTTGTTAACCGGATAGCGTTAGCGTGCTTGACCCCGGGGGGTGGAGCACGTTAACCGACCCTTGTTAGCGACCTTGTATGTGAGAGGGAGGCGGGGTCCACCAGAGAATTCTCTCTTATCAGTTGCGCCGTACCCCCGACAACTCCAATAACAAAGAGGCCCCAGAAGTTCCTAAGCAGATTCGGAGCTGCATTCACCATTAGCATTAGGGCACCATATATATCCACTTGCCCATTCCCGTGGAATTAGATAAAGAGATGTGAGAAGGTCGTAGGGGGGGCATACTGATGGCCAGCAACATATGAGGGTGATCCACTGTGCCAATCACCTCCGAGACAGCAGCATTACGATCAGCCATGGTATCCCAAATTGCAGCAGGAATGTCAGAGCTAAGAGGAGCAGCACCAACCCATACATCAAGTCAGAAATGAGCAGAGGAGTGTGCACTAGAAATCACCACCCGATGATTAGTATGGATGAGCCGAGCAGCCCGAAGCCATGCTTGCTAGTCAGGTGACTCGATAGAAGAGAAAGTAGCCTCAGAAAAATGTATATTATGGAAGTGTGTGGCTCTGAAAAAGGAAGCTCATAGCCAAGAAGATGAGATAGAAAGCCATAATAGTTTCCTTCTTAGACAAAGCTGCATGTCCCGAAGAGGGATGAGACCTAAGCCGCCCTGCATTGTCGACTTGCAAATATGATCTTAAGCAATCCAATGACTCTTGGGCACGCCTTCATAAGAACCCAAAAAAGAAGTTTGCAAGAAGCCACTAGATATCTGAGATAGTGCCTACAGGGAAAGACAAACCCAACAAAGTATATAGGGGAATAGAGGGTAGAACATGTTTGATGAAAGTAACCTGACAACAACCTATGAACAAGAAAGTAGACTTCCATGATTGAAATTTGGCATGTATCCTCACTATCACACGAGAGAAAAGAGCCCGCTTGGTGCGCCCTTCATGAAGCATAATCCCAAAGGGACTATTTGACATCCGAGTAAGGTAACTCGATAGATGAGAGAGAGAGCGATGAGCCCCGCTCTCTCCTCACACCTAACTGCGCTAACCGAGGTCGGTTAGCCCGCTCGACCCCCCGAGATCGAGCAAACCGCACCCGGTTAACAAAGGTGCCCCAACTGTTTAATAGGCAAAACTTTCATATTGTACCCGTGATGGAAGGGGTCGAGCGCGCTAACCGACCCCGGTTAACAAAGATGCCCGAACTATTTAATAGGCAAAACCTTCATATTGTACTCGTGATGGAGGCGATGGATTGCTGCATCCTTGGAGGGAAGGAGCAGTGCACAATGTAGCTGCTCTTGGAATTATTGACAAGCTGGTTGGAGGAGGACTCATAGGTACAGATAAATCTCATGAGATTTCTAACCAAAGAAGCCTCACCATTCGTGAAAATCAATCTGCCATCAACAAAGAGAAGGTTGGTGATCGGTGGGCAACACCTTGGGACTTTGAAGTATCCCACTTTATGAGATAAGTACAACTCGTTTAAGCCCTTGCTAAATGCTTCTTCGGCTATAAGTAGAGGAAGCAACCCTGATAACCTGTCATTAACGATGTGCAAGATAATTTTATAAGCAAAATTACAAAGATTGATAGGTCGAAAGTTGATGCGGGACGGATGACGATCGGGCTAAGATGTACGACCGACTCGTTGTGCGGCCAGCACTAGCACACTAAGGCAAGTCGGGCGGCTGACCACCGTGGTATTCTCCGGGTGGAGACGTCTCTCAACAGCGACTCTCTTGAGCCCGACGATCGTCCCTTGCGAGGGAAACGTGAGGATCGCGGCGATTAAGAAACCACCGTCGCCTAGGGTACCGATTCGAGTTCGGTGCTCGACTGGAGCTATGGAACGGGCGCTCACAACTCACACTCACGGTGATTTTGCAGCTAGCTAACGGCCCTATTCTCACAAACGCAGCAATATAGAAAGCACACTAAATCAGCAAATGTAGATGTCGGAACGAGCACGTACCTCCACGACTAGGCGTGGGGAAGAACTCCCGGCCGATTTCCGAACAACCCCAATACACAAATGATTAACTTTACAATTTCAGAACTGAACACCCACTCCACACAGGGAGGTATCGGGCTACAATTGATAATTTTGGGTTGCTGGAACCCGGGTTGACGGGCCACACTCGCAGGAGGCGAGGGACGCGTGCCGGAGCCGCTCGGGTACGCCGACGAAAGCCGACCCGGTTCTGTCCACGCTGGTCACCCTGCGCAGCGAACTTGCGGAGGCCGGTACGGCCAGATCCGATACCCGATCGGAGCGCCGTTTGTTGGAGAATGTCGGCGACAGGATGTAGTTTCTTCACTCCGAAGGGCGCGATCAGATCTTTTCAGATCTGGGCGCAGTAACGTTTCTTCTCAGCTTCTGGTTTTGAGCTCCCAGAACGACGCAGCGACACGGTAAAATGATGGAAAAATAGCTGCCGGTGTCGGATTGAGACGTTCTTTGTGGGAGATTGTTGGCGACGTCAAGAGAAAGACGTACTCTGAAGATCCCTCACAGATCTCGACCGGATGAGTCGGGGAGGACTCTGGAAGTCGGCTCTGGTTTGGGGCCGGATCTGCTTAGATCTCTTGCGTGATCTCACGAGAATTACTGCCACGAACAGCATGGTGTTCAGATCGAGGCAAGATTAGCGGCAACGCGAAGAGGACTCGAAATCCTACGATCTCTCTTCAGGAACCAGCTTCAGATGGCGTCGGGGTTGGGCTGGAGAAATTAAAACACAGTCATCTCCAGATCTGGGCAGCAATCAGGGACCGATCTGTGCGCCTCCACGAAACGAATTACTGCTGTCACTCACGAACTCCGATTGACGCGAAACCAGCGCTGAAATTTTCCTAACTTGCAGAGGTATCACTGGGATGTTTTTTGGAAGAAGAAGATAAGAGGAAGAGGGGGATACGGGGTCGAGTCCCACGACCCAATTCTGTCCAGTCACAGGACAGAACCAAGGGAGTCACACCCAAGGAAGAACAAGAGAATCACTCTCTTAAACACACTTTCTTTCATAAAACTTTCATTCACTTGTGCACAAACACTATACATGCCTTTAAATAGACAATGGCAAGGGGTAGAGGGGAGGGGGCTGCGTGGGATTCAAGAAGGGCGAGGGGGGGTGCGCATGGATCATGACACTTGGTGAAAGGGAAAGGGAGACAAGGGGACATGGTTGCTCACCTACCTTTGAAATTCAAGGTAAAGGTGGTAGGTTGCAACCAATTTTGTATTTTACCAGCAGCCATTTGAATGCTCCATGTGGTAAATGAAGGTGGAAAGAAAAGAAATTCAAACAACTAGCCTAATATGACAAAATAGGGGGCGCCCCCTACTTGGGCCTCCAATTGGGCCATTTGGCCATGGCTTAAGCCCACTCCATCATTCTTGTTTAGCCCTTTCCATAGAGCCCATGAGTGAAGAGAGCCCATTCTAGATAGCCCAACCTAGATAGCCCATGTAGGAAGGAAGCCCAATTGGGCCATGCATGGATTATGGATCCATTACAATGGACCAAGGCCACTCATTTCTTAAGGAATGCTTAAGGGCCTTAACCAATTGGCCCTTTAAGAGCCTTACAACCAGCCCATTATGTAAACCCAAGTAGAATGTTCATTACAAGCCCAATTTCAATGCAAAAAGAGTCCAAATTGAAGTCAAATTGTCACCAATTTGAAGGGAAGCCAATGTAGTCCACTTGGCGCTCCGCGTATGGCACCGTCGGTTCGCCGACGTGTCACTTGATCGTCCTGGTGTCCGCATCAATTCTCCCCGGGTGGGAGGAACTCGACCCCGTCGAGTAAGGGTCTCGAAGCTTGAGCACTCCGCATGTGATCAAGACGTTGATCATCGTGGGGCATCCTCGTCAATGCACTATGAAGTGGTGGTATGCTCCATTCCTGGTGGTGATCACCTGCTCATCCAGTATACAATCTATATGCGTGCGTTGAGGCTGGAAGAGGTGGACTCTCGGGTGAGGGGTCACTCCCAATAGAAAGATAAAGCTCGAAACTCACTAGGGATCACCGCGGGTTCCGATATGCTACCAGACTAGAAACATGGAACGTCGAACTGACACCATAGTCATACGGTAGTTCAATAACATACGCATTTGAACCCACTTGTTTCGTGACTCGGGAAGGGCGGGTATCGCGGGCCTAGAGTTGCTTTACGGCCCCAAGAGGAACCGTTCAGGTATGACCCTGATCATGACGTACTCTCCCTTTTGAACTCACGGACATGTAGCATGCATCAGCTAATTCCTTATGCGCGCATGGCTGGCCTTTGATTGGGACACGACTTATGCAAACCATATGCATGAAAGAAAACAAACCGTAGAAACAAACACACACATGACCTTAGACATACGTAGACAAAGACAACAAAGACAAAGACAAAGACACAAACACAAGGGACATATGGAAGAAGACCCGTTAAGGATGACGGTCATCGTCTACATACACTAAGTGTAAGGAAGGACTAGCCCACAACCGGATGTCATGAGTTTCATCCCTCGTCAACCGTCTCCGATTCGAGAAGACTCGTCCCCGGATATGAAAGAGTGGGAGGATCAGGGAACGGGTGACGGGAATATAATCCGGACGTCTAGTGTGAAGCACGACAAGAATGAAGTCCGGATATTGTCTCTCGTACGCATGGCAGAAACCCAACCATACCGTGTCAACATAAGGTGTCGACAATGGTACGGTAGTCACTAGCGGCTGCGCTACCGTAGGAGAGACGGGTAGGAGTGGAATGGTGGGGTCCTCTATTGGGTCATTCTCGAACCCCAAAACATCAGTGAGATACTCCTCGGCCAATTCTTGATCAGCCTCGTAACTCACTATAATAGGCCCGGGTGAGGCATCCTCCGACTGGTTGTCCTCTAAGGTAGGAGAATGTGAAGGACACGGGTCGGAGAAATGGTTAACCCCAGTATAGGGGACCACATGGGTGGGCTCCGGGAGTGGTGGTGGACGTGAGTCCGGAGGTGGAACGGATCGGTGGAGTTGGGTGGTTGGAGACACGGAGGTAGTCGGGTGTATGCCATCGTGGAAGACAAACTCGCCGGGTAGGTGAGGTGGGTATAAAGTGCAAGTCCTCCTATCCCGGTCGAAGGTTGCTCTCCTCTCTTCCAACCAATCTTGCCCTAAAATGATGCATGGGCCAGCAAGTGTGCCGACCTTGCACCATGCTCCATCGAAATAAAGAGCGGTGCCGAACCTCCATTGGAACTCTACAAATGCTAAACCACCAATGAGAACAATCTCTCCGGTCTTAGATAGTGATTCAACTATGTCTTGTGAGACACATTTAGACGACACCCTATTGATGAAGTCGATCTCCGTATGCAACCCATTAGGTAAGATGGCAATGGACACGATAGGTCGCTGGAACGACTCGGTTGCTGACATAGGGTCGGGCATCGGGCCATGAAAGCATTGAGTTCGGCCACCAAGGGTGACCAATCGGACCCATGGTCTCGGGTGATGGCCATGGTAGTGGCGGGTAGTGGACATGTAGACACAAACTACGATAATGCGCCTAGACCTAAACCAAGACTCGGTACGTGGCGGAGCTAATCGACCCGAAGATCACTCGCGCAAGTGTGCGGCCTTCCCGATAGGCGTAGCCTAACGTTCGGACAACACCTTTTGATATACCGAGTAGAGGAATGCAAATGCAACCTTGGACTTAAATGACCCTAGACTTAAACGACGCTCTGATACCAATTTGATGCGGGACGGATGACGACCGGGCTAAGACGTACGACCGACTCGTTGTGCGGCCAGCACTAGCACACTAAGGCAAGCCAGGCGGCTGACCACCGTGGTATTCTCCAGGTGGAGACGTCTCTCAACAGTAACTCTCTTGAGCCCGATGATCATCCCTTGCGAGGAAAACGTGGGGATCGCGGCGATTAAGAAACCACCGTCGCCTAGGGTACCGATTCGAGTTCGGTGCTCGACTGGAGCTATGGAACGGGCGCTCACAACTCACACTCACGGTGATTTTGCAGCTAGCTAATGGCCCTATTCTCACAAACGCAACAATATAGAAAGCACACTAAATCAGCAAATGTAGATGTCGGAACGAGCACGTACCTCCATGACTAGGCGTGGGGAAGAACTCCCGGCCGATTTCCGAATAACCCCAATACACAAATGATTAACTTTACAATTTCAGAACTGAACACCCACTCCACACAGGGAGGTATCGGGCTACAATTGATAATTTTGGGGTTGCTGGAACCCGGGTTGACGGGCCACACTCGCAGGAGGCGAGGGACGCGTGCTGGAGCCGCTCGGGTACGCCGACAGAAAGCCGACCCGGTTCTGTCCACGCTGGTCACCCTACGCAGCGAACTTGCGGAGGCCGGTACGGCCAGATCCGATACTCGATTGGAGCGCCGTTTGTTGGAGAATGTCGGAGACAGGATGTAGTTTCTTCACTCCGAAGGGCGCGATCAGATCTTTTCAGATCTGGGCGCAGTAACGTTTCTTCTTAGCTTCTGGTTTTGAGCTCCCAGAACGACGCAGCGACACGGTAAAATGATGGAAAAATAGCTGACGGTGTCGGATTAAGACGTTCTTTGTGGGAGATTGTTGTCGACGTCAAGAGAAAGACGTACTCTGAAGATCCCTCACAGATCTCGACCGGATGAGTCGGGGAGGACTCTGGAAGTCGGCTCTGGTTTGGGGCCGGATCTGCTCAGATCTCTTGCGTGATCTAACGAGAATTGCCGCCACAAACAGCACGGTGTTCATATCGAGGCAAGATTAGCGGCAACGCGAAGAGGACTCGAAATCCTACGATCTCTCTTCAGGAACCAACTTCAGATGGCGTCGGGGTTGGGCTGGAGAAATTAAAACACAGTCATCTCTAGATCTGGGCAGCAATCAGGGACCGATCTGTGCGCCTCCACGAAACGAATTACTGCTGTCACTCACGAACTCCGATTGACGCGAAACCAGCGCTGAAATTTTTCTAACTTGCAGAGGTATCACTGGGATGTTTTTTGGAAGAAGAAGATAAGAGGAAGAGGGGGATACGGGGTCGAGTCCCACGACCCAATTCTGTCCAGTCACAGGACAGAACCAAGGGAGTCACACCCAAGGAAGAACAAGAGAATCACTCTCTTAAACACACTTTCTTTCATAAAACTTTCATTCACTTATGCACAAACACTATACATGCCTTTAAATAGACAATGGCAAGGGGTAGAGGGGAGGGGGCTACGTGGGATTCAAGAAGGGAGAGGGGGGGTGCGCATGGATCATGACACTTGGTGAAAGGGAAAGGGAGACAAGGGGACATGGTTGCTCACCTACCTTTAAAATTCAAGGTAAAGGTGGTAGGTTGCAGCCAATTTTGTATTTGACCAGCAGCCATTTGAATGCTCCATGTGGTAAATGAAGGTGGAAAGAAAAGAAATTCAAACAACTAGCCTAATATGACAAAATAGGGGGCGCCCCCTACTTGGGCCTCCAATTGGGCCATTTGGCCATGGCTTAAGCCCACTCCATCATTCTTGTTTAGCCCTTTCCATAGAGCCCATGAGTGAAGGGAGCCCATTCTAGATAGCCCATGTAGGAAGGAAGCCCAATTGGGCCATGCATGGATTATGGATCCATTACAATGGACCAAGGCCACTCCTTTCTTAAGGAATGCTTAAGGGCCTTAACCAATTGGCCCTTTAAGAGACTTACAACCAGCCCATTATGCAAACCCAAGTAGAATGTTCATTACAAGCCCAATTTTAATGCAAAAAGAGTCCAAATTGAAGTCAAATTGTCTCCAATTTGAAGGGAAGCCGATGTAGTCCACTTGGCGCTCCGCGTATGGCACCGTCGGTTCGCCGACGTGTCACTTGATCGTCCTGGTGTCCGCACCAAAAGTCCAAACAAACCGTGGGTGCATCAACCTAATTAGGCACGAGAGCAGTAATAGAAGAAGTAAATATATGAGGAAATGCATGACAACAAAAGAAACCCTATATGGTAGCACAAACACCATGACAGATAATAACCTAGCAAGCATGAAAGAAGTAACAATACTAAACTAGTCTGACAAAGATACCAGATGTAGGTCAAGTGGATTTGTTGAGCACTTACATCCCACATTTCAAGTATCTCATCACACAAGCCCTCTAGGAGAGAGCCAGCCAGCCACCCCCACCCCCCCAAAAAAAATCCAAATTCTGTTAAGATGGTAATGCTTTTGTCAAAACAATTAAAGAATTAAAATGCGGCAACTTAAAAAATTGAGGTGACATTCTTAATAGCATAGTTTTTAAATAGGCAATAGTTTTAAATAGAAAACACTCCCAAGCACCCTATCATGAACCATAGACTAATTTTTGTCTCAGATAGCTATGCCTATAGATGTCCTATCAATGAATAGTTTCACTCGCCTCAGAAAGCTAACTAATCCCTCCCCCTGACACACTTTTATAGGCCCCTATTTGATAGAGGGTTATCCCTGAGTTAGCCTCATTTTAACCTAGAATTAACTCTTTCTTCAATTTGATACCCAGAATATGTTAACCCGAGACAAAAGGGAGTTAGTCTTGGGTTTGTAATTAAACCTAGCTCCCGAGCTTCATTATCCTAACCCACCCGTACCCTCACCTATCACGTTTCTCTCTCTCTCTCTCTCTCTTAGAGTAGTAGCCATGGACGATGAATGCTGCAGTGACAGGGACCCTTGTGTTGAACTTCGGTGGGATACACATTGACCTCGTGCCTACCATCTCCGGCATCTCCGCCAACACCCGCTTGGGTGATCACTGCGGTGACGACCCCCTCGTGGTGAGCTTCGGCGAGATGCTCACCGACTTCGTGCCACCGACTACACCCAGCACCCCTCCCGGTGATGCCCCCTGCCATGCCTCTCTATCTCTGTCTCTGTCTCTATCTCTCTATCTCTCTCTCTCTCTCTCTCTCTCACACACACACACACACACAAAGAGCAGCAGCCATGGACGATCAATGCTGCAGTGACAGGGGCCCTCGTGCTGAACTTCGTCAAGATACTCATCAACCTCGTGCCTACCATCTCCGGCATCTCCGCCATCACCCGCCTAGGGTGATCGCTGCTATGATGGGACCCTTATGGTGAGCTTCGACGAGATGCTCATCAACTTCGTGCAATTGGCAACACCCAGCCTTGTCGTCGATGACACCCTCTGCCCTAGCTCTCTCTCTCTCTCTCTCACTGGGAAGACGTTGATATCGTAGCATGAAGAGTGTTGCAAAAAAATACTATTCATGTCCCAAGACAATGTTCAAATGAAAAATAATTGATGGCAGCTTATATAATTTTTTTAAAAAGTATAAAGTTAACCCACTTGAGTTAACCCCCTCTATTAAAGTAAAAGTGAGTAACCCTAGGATGATTTAATCAGATTAAGTCAACATACATTTGTAATGACTGGGGTTTTCAGATCAGGAATTCATGGGTTTCGGAGTGTCTCCTCTAGTTTCAGATCGTGTTTTGTAATTAAATCAGAATTTTGGACATCGGGCCCTCGGATCCTCGAATGTGGTGAACCAATATGTTCTTGGGCTATAGGGTGATCCAGTAGAGTTGTGCATTTTTCAAAGATCGCAGGGGTGATTTTTTTCCCATTTTTCTATTTTTTAAATTTTAAAACCCCAAAATATTTTTTATTTAAACCACCCTTCACCCCACCCTCATTCTCTCGTTCTCTCCCTCTCGCTTCTCTCGTTTCTCTCCTTCTCCCCACCCATTCTCTGGGCGGCCGACGGAGGACGTGGTGGATGAGGCAGTGGGTGACGGAGGTGGTGAGTGATTGAAGATGGAGCGAGGAATGAGGTGGTGGCGTGGCGGAGCTCGTTCGCAGGTTCGCGAGCTCAGAGTTGGTTCGAGGGGTGATTTCGCATGGAATCAGCATCCTCGGTGTAGGATTTCATCGTGAGTGGTAGGGGGACCGATCCCTAACCTTCGTATTTATTTTTTCCATGATTTGTAGGTCGAGGCGAGACCGAGAGTGAGGTTTCGTTCATGTCGGGGTGGTTTTCCATGTTTAGGATGAGTGACGATTTCTGTCGGATCGGGTGGAGTTTTCCTATTCATTTACATGCTTTTAGTGGTTTGGGAGCCGGGGCAAAGTCCCCGATATTTACCTCCTCGATCGGGGTCTAGTGGGGCGTGGATTAGAAGTTAGAACCCCTCAGATGGGGTTTCGCAGGGAGAACGCTGGAATCTATTAATCGATAGGGGAAATCGGTCGACCGATCCTGGGTTCACCACGGGAGGGCGACCATTCTGGAACGGTCGACCGACCCAGAGGGTTGGTCGACTGATCCAGGGTGCCGATCAACCGACCCCTTGGGCCGGTCGACCGATCATCAGTTGAATGGTCGACCGACCCCATGGGTAGGTCGACCGAAATTCAATTCCCTCACCCTTGTTGGCTGACGGTCGACCCGGTTGAGACATTTTGGTTGACCTTTTGGCCCGTGGATGTCCCGAATATCCCGTGCGGACCGAGTTCGTGTTTTTGGGTGTCCGTGGGAGTCATGATACCTCGAATAGCATGCCTGTGTGATTTTGAGGGTCGGGGTGACCTCGTGTGTTCCGGACGTCCTCATTATGCTATTTCGCATCATCGTGGGCCCGAGTTCGTGCAGAGGGCTATCCCTGCAAAGTGTTGATTTCTTCGGGAAGTGATTTTCCGTGTAGGCCATGAGTATGGCCCATGACCATGAGTTCTGTGACCCAGCCAGGGGTGCTGGGGGTTTCTTAGTCTCCCTTAGAGAGGAAATGAACTCAGCGGTTATGAGCTGCCTCATGAGTCCTTGTGATCGTGATTTCTAACCCTCGGCTTAAGATGAATTAACGACATGGAGCCGTATTGTACAACAGCCCTGGGATGAGTCGCGTAACTCGTTGGTCGATAGTTTAGCATGTCTAGTTAGCTATCTTGAGTCCGGTGGCACTGAGCCACCCTGTATTTCGTGGTAGTTATGATGGGTGCGTGCATAACTGATAGTACTATGGTGTTTCCTTTACCTAAAGTTTACACGTTGAGTGACCCCCCACTAGACAGTGCTTTCTTGGGCGCGTGTGCACTTACCCACTGGGAAGAGGTGGAGAGCAGACTCGACGAGATGATTTTTAGGCTGGTTACCGTAGGTCCCCTTACCTTTGCGCCCGAGTCCGGGGTAGGGGGAAAGCTATCTAGAGGACCTGACTTAGAGTAGTGAGTTTGTGTGTGCACACGTGGTTGGGGGTTTTGGACACATGCTGACAAGCATAACCCCAGCTAGTCCTTGTTCTGTGGTTACTCGTGTACGGTGTCACAGTTACCGTGTTGAGACAAGTGGGTGACACCCGAGGCTGCGCATTAAGTCGTCAGGTTATCCCGTCACGCGAGAGGTGACTCTATCGACTCGAGGTTCTAGTCTCTAGACAGATAGGTCGTGGTTCTCCGAGTGCACTTCTGTGTGTTTTTCCCGACGTTGAGGTTAAGGGTTCCTGACAGAGTCGTCGTGGTTTCACCCGTAGATAGAGTAGAGTTCACGATGGTGAGGTCGTGACCGTACCCCTAGACCGTGTGGTCTGGGTAGTGGCCTTCGTCAGTGAGGACAGGCCTACACGACAGAGGTGTCGTGGTGTTTCCTTCATTAGCGTAGCCATGGTTTCATCGGTGGTTTGGCGATTCTGGCTGCGAGGTCGGAGTTTATTTTCCGTTGACAATATGAGTAGCTTAGAGAGCTATGTGTCCGCCGCCTTCTTCTGCTACTATTATTGTTATGATCACTGCTGTTGTTGTTACGGTTTACCACTGTTGTTTCGTGGTGGGGATCCGCGGGATCCCTACTGAGCCAATGAGATGAGGCTCACCCCTTTCTTTTCAGGTGTAGCAGTTCCTCCTCGAGGTTTGGTGGATGGGCGTAGCGTTTGGTAATTGCCAGCCTATGAGAGCCGGGGCGTGGCTGGCGATTTAGTACGCTTTCTTTCTTGTAAACTGTACTTTGTGGACTGGACTCTGTAGTTAATGTATTAATTGAAAATATAATTTTTTTTGTTATTTGAACAATTAATTTTATAATTTATTTTTACATTATTTTAAATTCTAATGTACCTCTGCAATACCCAAAATAACTCTTCCAAGTCTTTTGACCCGTGAGTGACGAGTCAAAATTCGAATGATATCAGATATTTCTCAGTATTCAGATTCTGGATAATTATGACATTTATCCTGACCCTCTACTAACTACGGGAGTATAAGTCCACATGGAAATAAAGCCCCACGTGGTCTATACTCCTTTGGAGCCCACACCAAAAAAAATATAGAGAAACCACACTCCACCACACCAACTACTCCTAATTCCAACCTGTAAACACCCGTACCAGATTCTTCTGATACCCACGAGAGTTGTAGTGCGCCGCACGTGAAATCTAATCCCCGTCCCCACCCTAAAGTTTTACTCGAGCAGCCTCATAAGCTGCTCGCCGCTGCACACAACCTAAAAGTCAGTGGGATCAAACCCCACTCTGAGACCCCCCCCCCCCCCCCAACTCGGACTCGCCCCGACCCTGCCCCTCTCTTCTTCTTTATCATTAGTGCTTTAGCTCCCTCACAAAAGACTATTTAATCTCATCTCCGGAACGTGTTGTGCGGGGGAGGGGAGGGGAGGGGGGAGGGACGCAATAACACGTAGAAAAACAGGAAATCTGACCTGGGGTTCCGTGCTTCTCGTCTTATAATGTTATCCCCCAAATCCGATCTTTGTTGTTGGTGGGGGAGGAGGAGGAGGAGGGGGGGGCGTCGGTACGTGCGTCCAACCCACCACTTGAACCCCCAATGGGGCCAGCGAGGTCGATGAGTCCGACGTGCCCTTTTAATTTTAGTTTTATTAGTTTTGCTTTGTTTAGGGGTGGGCGGTGCCAGCAGAGAGATGCGGACAGATATCCCCCTTGTCCATGTGGTGGGCTTGGCGAGGAGGAAAGAGGAGGAGGACTCCGGACTCCCTCCCTCAACAACAAAAAACAAACAATGGACAACGGACAAATGCACGGATACTCCCGCTGGTAAGCGCAGGCCAAGCAGACAGCAACGGTGGAAACGCCAAAGGTGGCACCGGGGCAGCTTCTATTTTACTCTTATTATGGGTGTCTCTCTCTCTCTCTCTCTCTCTCTGTGTGTGTGTGTGTGTGTGTCACTCACAGAGAGAGAGAGAGAGAGAGAGAGAGTATGTCACTGAAAAGGCCGATGATGGACTCAACATCCATTATATGCATCAATGGTCTCATTAATCCACTCTCTCTCTCTCTCACACGCACACACACAAACAGTCGAGTAACCCGAGATCAGATAGCCGCCATTGTGCAACTCCACATGAGTCGTTGGTATAAGTACGGAACGTCGGACCATCATATTGTGAAGAAGGATTTATTGTGTTCCGGGTGCGTCTAACTTCATTCAATGTTTTCATTTGAACTATAATAACATGGTTTTAAAATGTTAACACACATTTCAGACATCATGCCATCCATGGTCAAACGTGGGGACGCAAAAATCACTCAATGGGTGGATCGGTAGCGGCGTTCTCATGTCCATTTTGAAAGCAAGAAGGGTTAATTTTAAGCTTGTTCCTTGTGCATTTTACGTCTGTATTAATTATCTTTAATTGAAAGTGTTTTGGAAGTGGATGCATGAACAATGAATTGCCAGCTAGTATCATTAAGTCTACATAAATTTTCTTGTCTCTTAATTTTTTTTAGCACAGCGGGAGGGGAGAGATTGAGAGAGTAATGTGTGTTTATCTCTATATAGGATGGAGGGGGAATAGTCCAAGGAACTTTGGAGGAAGGTGACGAGAACCACAAAACCAAAGCATTAGTGAAAGGCAAAGGAAGATCTCAGCCAACATTGATGAGATGATCACAAACCACGCGAGGAGGAGAGTTGGGCAAACTCGCTGAATTAGGAAGCAGCTTGTAGGACTGGATCAGAGTGTCTCTAGGATTTCAAAGAAGGACATCCTTCAAACTCGAAGCATATATATATATATATATATATATATATATATATATATATATATATATATATATATATATATATATATATATATATATATATATATATATATATATATATATATATATATATATATATATATATATTGTGAGTACCCATCGATCAAGTGATCGCTTTCCGATCAATAATTCTCATAAAATATTTAGTATAATACAACAAAAATATTGCTCTCAATTGCAAACGGATGGAGAGTTAGATTGTAGGACACAAGACGAGCACTGCATATGCTTGTTTGCCCTTATTCCGGATTATTCAAGAATAATAATTATATCTATGTATATACAAATAGATATATATACCCTTGAGTATATATGATCGTATAATCGTACAAACATCATATATGGACTTTTGCAGATGCTACTGTTGCATATGCTGCACTTTAAGTTATTTTGATATATAGAAAGCTGATTAAGGGGGGCCGAAGATGCGAAAGTATAGAGCCTGAGAAGAAGCATAGGGGTTCGGGTACAAAGCTCGAGAAGAAGCAGCCTAAGATACCCAAGGTTTGGTCGAGTGTTGCGATCAAGTTCTTGAAATAGCTCGTGTGCACCGGGTGCTCGAGGGAGAAGTCGTTCATGCTATCGATTCGGGGCCCCGTGAAGGGGTCATCTTTGGCTTAGCTGTCCCTTGGGGTGAGCCCTGAGTGCTTGTCTTGAGTCGGCTATCGCTATTAGTGTTCTCGTCTGTCTGAGAAGGAATGGATGAGTTGGCCGCATCTCCAAGGGCCGAGGGTGCGTGCCTCTGATCGGCCCTATTTAGGGTTTGATTTTATGAAGGTAGGGATGCAGTACTTGGCCCAAGAGTGTCGGAGGAACCCCGCCTCCGTGATTGTGCCACGTCTTTTAGTGACTTTCTTACGCATAAATGTTGGCATCGACACCTGTAGGTCGGGCGGAGATTTGGAAGTCATTCTTGGTGACTTCTCATTGGGTTGATGGTTACCTTCCACCTGGGTAGATTAGTCCTGGATGCGGTAAAAGACTCGAGCGAGCATATATACCCACACCTTATATCGATCGTGAGTGTGCCTTTCTGAGCCTCTACAAGGAAGCGGGAACTGTCCACCTTTTGGAGTGTACCTTGCTGAGCTTCAACCTGTGCAAAAGTTCTTCACCGGGGTGAGGAATCCCCAAGAGAACCATATGATGCTTAAGTCAATAAGTGAGGGAGGAGAGGGGAGAGAGATTCTCAAGAGGTGGAGGTGGCTCAAGACAAGATGAGTGGCGTAGGCGGGACAATTTGGCTATAACGACACCGGACTTCGGATTGTGTTTCCACGGGTTTCGACGAGTGTCTAAGAATATTTGGACTTTAAATAATAGATTTTCAGATCCCCAAATGGTAATTATAAAACTAATTTCAGACCTGGCGTGACAGGTGGTCACACCTTTTTCGAAACTTTTTTGGGCTAAAAATATAATTTTTAGAATTTTGAAACTTAAAATCTAATTTTTAAAAATTTTAAAACCTAAAAATATCTTAAACACATGTACACGGCAAGAAAATACACTATTTGCGACGAACAGAATTCGTCACAAATCCATCGTAAATAATTTTAGCGATAGATTATTTCCATAGCAAATCCACCGTGAATTTGCGACTGAATAAACTCTAACTCAAATCTGCTACTAAATATGATTTCGCCATCTTTTATGTCGACTTTATTTTTGACGCTAATTCATCGCTACTCTGTGACAATTTATTCGTCGTTAAAACATCACAGAATCTCCTCAGTATCTGCCTCTAATGTCTCTCAAATCCGTCGCAAAATTTTAAATTTTTAAAAATTTAAAAAACATTCCGTCACTAATCACTCGTAAAATGCCCTCAAAATCGGCCTCTACTTCCTCTCAAATCTATCGCTTAATTAAATTATTTTTTGTGGTTGATTCTTCTTAAATCCATCACAAAGAAATGAATTACTATTTTTTATAAATAAATCCGTCGCAAATATCTCTCAAATCCATCACAAATGTCTATTTTTTAAATAAAAATTTTAAAAATTTTAAACTTTTTTAAAAAACATGTATTTACAATTCCATAATACATACAACAACTAAAAAAATATATTTATACACACTCAACAACTAAACACACTCAACATCCACAAATTTTTAAATACCAAATTAAAATATTCAATCAAATATAATAAATAAATTATACAATTTTAAAATCACATCAAAAAAATATCAACAAAGATCGTCATCCTCCTCGGCCTCCTCGTCATCCTGTGGTGAACGCATAGTAGGAACCGATATTAGACATTCCAACAAAAAAATTATTAGATATATGTATATGAAATAAATTTTATAAAAAATCAATAACTTAAAATTCAACGGGATAAAGTTTCAAATATTGAGCCTCCGAACCCAAGTTCTTTAGTTTTTAACTTAAGTTAATTTGGTTTTCAACGTAACTTAATTTTTAAATGAAAGATTTGAGCGTCATCCTCAAACCGAGAATTTGATTTAGATTCCATCAGCTTCCACATGTCACTCATATATATTCAGTCATGTTGGAATAATCAGGAACTTCATCAGATCGATATTTAAGATATTGAGCCTCCGAATCCGACTTCTTTGATTTTCAACTTAAGTTAATTTGTAAATGGAAGATTTGAGCGCCAAATCTAAATCGGGAATTCGATTTAGATTCCATCAGCTCTCACATGTCACTCATACATTTCAGATCCTGTTAGAACAGTCAACACATCCATGAAAGCGATATTTAAGATATTGGGCTCCCGAAGCCGAGTTCTTTGGTTTTCAACTTAAGTTAATTTGTAAATGAAAGATTTGAGTGTCGAGCTCAAATCAAAAATTTGATTTAGATTTCGTTAGCTCCCACAGGTCACTCATACAATTTCAGTCGTGTTAGAATAATCAGGACGCCCATCGAACTGATATTTAAGATATTGAGCCTCTAAACTCGAGTTCTTTAGTTTTCAATTGAAATTAATTTCTAAATGGGAGATATGAGCGTCAAGCGCAAACCGAAAATTTGATTTAAATTCCGTTAGCTCCCACGGGTCACTCATACATTTTTGATGATGTTGGAACAATTAGGACATCCATCAGACCGATATTTAAGATATTGGGCTCCCAAATCCGAGTTCTTTAGTTTTCAATTGAAGTTGATTTCTCAATGAAAGATTTGAGCGCCTAGCGCGCCCAAACTGAAAATATGATTTGAATTCCGTCAGCTCTCATCGATCACTCATACATTTTTGATCATGTTGAAATAATCAGGATATCCATCAGACTGATATTTAAGATATTGGATCCCCAAACCCGAGTTCTTTGATTTTCAACTTAAGTTAATTTCTAAACAAGTTCTTTGGTTTTCAATTGAAGTTAATTTCTAACTTGGAGATATGAGCGTCAAGCCCAAACTAAGAATCCGATTTAGATTCCGTCAGCTCTCACAGGTTATTCATATATTTCCAGTTGTGTTGGAACAATCGAGACCTTTATCGGACCGATATTTAAGATATTAGGGCCCCGAAGCTGACTTCTTTGGTTTTTAACTTAATTTTTAAATGGGAGATTTGAGTGCCGAGCCTAAACTGGGAATCTGATTTAGATTCCGTCAGTTCTCACGGGTCACTTATATATTTTCAGTCATGTTGGAACAATCGGGACCTCCATCGGACTGATATTTAAGATATTGGTCCCCTGAAACTCGAGTTCTTTAGTTTTCAATTGAAGTTAATTTTTCAATAAAAGATTTGAACACCGAATCCAAACCGAGAATCTGATTTAGATTCAGTCAGCTCCCACAAGTCACTCATATATTTTCGATCATGTTGGAATAGTTGGCAAATCCATCAGACTGATATTTAAGATATTGAGCCCTCGAACCCGAGTTCTTTGGTTTTCAACTTAAGTTAATTTGTAAATGAAAGATTTGAACGCCGAGCCCAAACTGAGAATCTGATTTGGATTCCGTCAGCTCCCAAAGGTCACCCATACAATTACAGTCATGTTGGAACAATCAAGACTTTCATCAGACCGATATTTAAGATATTGAACTTCTGACCTCGAGTTCTTTAGTTTTCAACTGAAGTTAATTTCTCAATGAAAGATTTGAGCATCAAGTCCAAACCAAAAATCCGATTTGAATTCCGTCAGCTTCTACGGGTCACTCATACATTTTAGGTCATGTTGAAACAACCGGGACATCCATCAGACATATATTTAAGATATTGGGCCCCCAAACCTGAGTTCTTTGATTTTCAACTTAAGTTTATTTGTAAATGAAAGATTTGAGTGCCGAGCCCAAACTGGGAATCTGATTTGGATTCCGTCAGCTCCCATGGGTCACTCATATAATTCCAATTGTGTTGGAAAAATCAGGATGTCCATCGGACCGATATTCAAGATATTGGACTCCCGAACAAGAATTCCTTAGTTTTTAACTGAAGTTAATTTCTAAATGGGAGATATGAGTGTCAAGCCCAAACCGGGAATCTGATTTAGATTCCGTCAGCTCCCATGGATCACTCATATATTTTCGGTCATGTTGGAACAATTGGGACCTGCATCGGATCAATATTTAAGATAATGGGCCCCCGAACCAAATACTTTGGAGATAGAGGGTGGGTGGCGCGCGACGATGGCGGTGGGTGGAGGGCGTCGACAATGATAGAGGGTAGCGACACCCTAAACCTACTCTGATACCATATTCAGAGAGGAAAAATGGATTAATTCATGCACCCTCCTGGTTTAGGGTCTTAAGCTAATTACATGGTATAGTCACCAGAGTGTCACTCTAAGCTAACCCTCACCACACTATCACACTTTAACATAACTCAAGGGTTTTGCTTCCTTTACGACCTACCACCGGTGAAATCTCAATTACTCATTTACAAGGAATCAACTTATTTAGACAAACCTACTATCATAATAGTCAATCACCGGCTCTTGAATAGAAACTCTTACAATAGGATTGATATTTAAGATATTGGGCCCTCGAACTCATGTTCTTTGGTTTTCCACTTAACTTAATTTATAAATGCGCTACACATACAAGTAATTGATAATTCTATACTTTTGAATTATGAATAGGACTATTAATTAAAAATTGTAAGAAATGTTGTACTCACATGAGAAGGATGTGATGAGGTCGACAATGAAGGATGGTGAGGAGACACCCGAAATGAACTAAAGTACATGGACATGACTCTCGTCATAGTACTCTCCACCGTCTCGGAGATCTGCATGTGCAGTGACTGCCCTAGCTGCGTCTACACCGTCTCTATGATCTGCGTCTGTAGTCTATCTATGATCTACGTCTGTAGCATCTCTGTGATCTCCGTCCACAGCGATTGTACCACTTGCGCCTACACCATCTCCGTGATCTCCGATCGCAGTCTCCGCGCCAGCTCCACCATACGTTTGAGGTGGGCCCCGGAGTAGGCTAACGTAGTGGCACCGAACATGCTGCTAGTCAGAACTAAGCACGAACCATGGGAAGATGGGATCATCAGGCTAGTATCCAAGCTCTCCCCAAAGCAGGGGATCTTAGGAGTTAGTGATGAGTTTCTCTCTCCTCCTGGCTTCCCCCCTCCCGCTCCCGCGCCTCCCCATCCTGCCCTATCCCTCGCGGCGGTAGCTCCGACTGGTGCGTCTTCTCCGGCCATGGCTGGTGGGGGGAGACCATGTGCCTCCCCCTTCCCTTTGATGTCCGGCGATCAATGACACCCAAGAGGGGGGTGAATTGAGTGTTTACAAACTTTTAACAAAATCTTGCCCAATTTAAACAAGTGTGAATAATAGCCATAATGAATTTTAGATCTATGTGAAAATTCTCAGATCTAATAGAATCTATCGCACTCAACCGATCTTAGGTACGATGGCAGAGGTGGGAATCTGGAGATTCTACTCACGCAAGATGTTATCTTCCTGACAAGGTTTGCCTTGCCGATCCTAACCCACCTTTTAATATACCCGAGATCTAATATGAGAATGATAAATAATGCTAGATCTAACTCAAATAATACAACCAAATTAATCTACGTGTGTGCTACACAGAATGGGAATAGAAGAAAAGGAACAAACCACACAATGAATAGTGATTTTTAGGTGGTTCGGATGCAACAACGGCAACCTACGTCCACCCCTCACGATCTATGAGGATACACTATCTTGTAAGAGATTACAAGATTAAACACACACACACACACACACACACACACACACACACACACACACACACACACACACACACACACACACACACACACACACACACACACACACACACACACACACACACACACACACACACACACACACGTGAGGAGTTCGAAACTCCCAGGAAGGTGCACAAGCACCGAATCACGAAAAGATGTGAAGACTAGAAGAAACATACACACATGGATCTGCGTAGATCCACACACACACAAGTATTTAAATGTTACAAGATCACACACTTGAAGCTTGATGAAAAATAAGGGACAAACACAAAATGGAAAACACAGATTTAAGCTCCCCCTTAGTGGATGAAGATGATCTTGGATGAAGCTTTCTCCTCAGCTGGATCTTCACTTGAACTGCTTTCAGATGATCTTGGGAACCTTGCTCTTGGATGAAGAACTCTTGGATGCAACACTGTTCACGGAGCTACAATAGCAGCTCTCTTCCTCCCTTTGATAGCCTTCTTGATCTCCTTAAGTGATTAGGGTTTTTGACCCCAATGTGATGTTTTTACAGATCTTGGATGGTCAAGAGACAAGTCAGGAACCAGATCCACAAATCATGGCATGTCTGGTGACTTTGGGATTAAACAAACCAAAGGAAAGGGGCTTCCCACGTTGAAGAGCACAAGTCAATAATTGCTGCCTCGAAGCTGGCGGTCGACCGGACTACATGGGGCGGTCGACCGGAATTTTACAGAAATGAAACTTTCAACGTCGGGATAACCGGTCAACCGACGCCTGACCGGCGGTCGACCGTGCACTGGAAAAACTTGCAATTTCAAAAGAGTTAGCCAATAATTCATAGTCCATGAACAAATTATCTTATGACCATGTCATGTTCCAATCATTGTGAATTGCTTGAACTTATCTTGGGCATTTCTTGAAACATGGTAGGTTTAGGCATTTGCTTGATTAAAGAAGGCTTTGAAAGTGGTTTAAGCAAGTTATTGCTTAGGTTATAATATCGGGGTTTTGTTATCATCAAAATCATCTGGAGAGACTCAACAATCTCTCCCTTTTTGATGATGATAAGACTCTAGATTACAAGAGTAATGGCATGCTTTAAAAACCACAGTGCGTACGGGTAGTGCATCAAACCAAAGATTATTCATCGTACAAGGCAGCGCACACCATTCAATATATGCAAGCCATTCAACATTTTATTTGCCAAGATAGATGGGAAATGAGAAATAAGAGCAAATCACTTTATATCAAAAACCAAGTGCATTCATTTCATTACAAGGTACATTGATGCTTGAGATGAATGCAAGACTCTAGACACATGCGACAAAACAAATGCAGAACAATGCAGAACTGACACAATGATCCTCACCAATGATCACGCATACAAACATACAAACATACTGACATAAAATATATAAGACCTGCACTACGACATAAAATATATAAGACCTGCACTCTGCACTACTACTTCTTCCCCTTTGGCATCATCAAAAGGGGATAGGATAGACGAAAGATGAACCCTTGCCATCTATTACACTTGGATTTCCATATACAAAATCAATGAAACTTGATACTCCATCTTTGAACTCCTCAGACACCACCCCACCAACTATTCTATGATACATCCATGGTCGATCTACTGACATTTTCTCTGCACTAACTCAACATTAATTGCCATTAAATATAAGCCCAACCCTTTCCTCACATCGTTCGACATAGACAATTTCAATAGGAAGGGATTACTATTTAGGTTACCACTTTTAACTCATCCATGAATGTTTGATCGCACGATCACTTACTATATGTGCTGTATAGTTTGCTAAAAATTTCGACAGCACCTCCCCACACTTCTCTAGTATACCACAAATATTTATTGATTATGAAATTTTCTTAAACACTTACTAGTAAGTGGTTAATAAAATACCCAAAATCAATAAAGGTATACCAGAGAAGAGTGAGAAGACACAACCAAAATTTCCAACAAACCATATAAACACATAGTAAATGGCCACCTAAGTGCGATCAAACATTCACAAACTATCCGAACGGGACAATTCAAGACTTTGAGTTAGATGCATACATTCTCATTGGAAAAATGAGAACAGACACATCAATCCCAAAGTCTTGAATGGGAAGAGCCATTGACACAGGCTAACCATAAGGTTAGGTTCCACCCACACACCTCAGCTCATACTCCCACCCCATATAATGAAATAATATAAAATTAAAGAACATCTCACTCATCATTATTCATACATCAAATTAAACAACATCTAATGTAAAAAACATTCAAATGAAGAACTTCAAAGCTAAATAATGTAAATAGAAGAAACCACCAAGGAGAGGACACAAAGAAATCCCCCCCCCCCCCGCCAAAAAAATAAACCATACCCCTCCCCTGGACAGACCGCCCTCCCCTTCTCGCCCCCACCGAAGACCCGCCCACATCGGACCCCCTCCCTTCCCCCATGGGACCGCGCACGCCTCCCCTCGATCCCCTCCCCTGCCCTGGCTCTCCCCCTCCCTTCCCCCATGGGACCCTGCCACCCTCCCCTCCACCGACTTAGACCCTTTCTCCCTCCCCCTCCCTCTCCCTCCCCTCCCCTCCCTTCCCCCACGGGACCCACTCTCCTGTCCCCCACGAAACTTCAAAGCTAAATAATGTAAGGTTGTATATAAATAGAAGAAGCAGCCAAGGAGATGACACAGAGAAATTTTCCCAAAAACCTTCTCCCCACCCCCATCGAACCCCCTCTCCCCCCTCTCCAGCCCAATAACGTAGAAAGAAAAAAAACAAATCCCATCCACTCACCCATCGGCCCCCCTGCTCCCCCCTCACCGGCCCTGCAACCCACAAATTAAAAAAAATTAACAAACTACTCCCCTCCCCATCGGCCCTGCAACCTACAAATGGGGGAAAAAATAGACTCTTCTCCTCCCCCACCGGCCACCCTACAACCCATTGGACCTCCCTCCACTCTCCTCCCACGGTCGATCGACCCTACCTCCCCCTACCTACTGCCAACCCCCCTTCACCTCCTTCTCCCTTCTACATCAAATAGAACACCACCCCCCCACACACACACCCCAGACCCGCCCCCCCTCCCTGGCCGCTTTTCTGTCTCTCTCTCTCTCACACACACACATGCAAATCAAAAAATATATATTACATCAAAAAAAATATTGCATTAACATTACATGAATTTATATTACGTAAAAATAAAAAAAAAATACAAAAATAAATGTAAAAAAGGGGTCGTCAGACTCAGAAAAAAAGAAAACTCCTTTCCCACCGACCGACCTGCAACCCACTAGACCCCCTTCCGCTCCCCCGCCGGGCCCCACCCTCCCCACTGGACCCCCCTCCCCCTCCAGGCCCCCCTCCACACCCTCCCCACTGGACCTCCTCCCCTCCCCTCCCTCATTGGAACCACCCTCCCCTCCCCAATCGGTAGATTTTTCCCAAGTTGGGCTCCCCCTCCCCTGCCCGGCCCCCCTCCCCACCCCCCCACCGGACCCCCCTCCCCTCCCCAATCGGGAGATTTTTCCCCAGCTGGGCCCCCCTCCCCTCCCCCATGGCTGCCCTCCCCCACCAGCCCCCCTCCTCACCCCCCTATTGGACATCCATCCCCAAGAACTCCTCGAATCCCATTCTCTCTAACCTGGCCCGCTGAAAATCCGACAGTGCAAGGTACACCACCTGAACCAGTGCCCATGAGATCCGTGTCCAAGTAATGCCTTGCAGAACATTTTAGCAAGATTGATCAAAAATGTGTTTAGGTTAAAAAATTGAAACCGAGAAAGAGCTAAGGAAGATGGGTCTCGGGTGGTCTGGACGTGGTGCACCCATGCACCGCGACCTAAAGAACGTGGCACCTGTGGCGATCGTGTTCTCAGGTGCACCGGCGATTACTCATCCCTGTCCTTGGAGTGGGTGTCCAAGAGTAGTTTTGACCTACAATCAGTGCCTTGAGGCACATTTGTCCTTCCTCTCCCTCTTTTCTATCATTCAACAAAATTAAAACTTAAAATTCTTCTGGGCTTACCTCGGGCATGTGCCACTCCACTCCGGCGCCAGGTTCTCCTCTCGCCACTGCTGCCCCTTCCCCAGCCTCTTCTTCTCCTCTGCCTTCTGCTACCGGTGCCGCCACTGCCACTACACCTTCTCCCACCAGCTTCGCCACAGCCCCCACTTCTTCTCCCGCCAGTGCCTCCTCTTGTTCTCCTTCTTCCCTTTGTTCCACAGGCTCCGCCGCCGCTGCTTCTTCCTCCACATGACCCTGGTGTGGTGTTTGCCTCGCCATGTGCTTCACTCTCTTTCAAGCCATGGAGTTGGGGTGGGGAGGTTGCTAGGTTCTTGCTCTAGGAGAGGGAAAGGAATAGGTTTGAATGAAGTTTAAATGAGTTTGAATTGGTCGTTTCCATTTTGTAGGGTTTAGAAGTGATCGTGGTATCCACAAAGACCGCATTCACGAGGTAGCGGTGCCCCAGGAAGTCACGTTCTTCCAGCCTATTGCGTCACGGTGTCTTGTACTTCGGATTTCCCATTTGGCTATTCCGTAATATTTTCGTTTACACTGTTAGTTTATGTTGTTTGGGTCACATGTTTTATGCTATGTTATAGTTGTTTTATATACATGAAAAAATTAAAAAAAGTAAAGAAAAGAAAAAATAAGAAAGAGAATAAAACATAAGAAAATAAGAAAAGAAAAGAAAAAGGAAATGAGCTTATCAAAGCATCGCCTGCATAGGTAAGTTAGATAAGTAATCTCCATCTCTCCTTGCATTACTATATGTTAATCTACGGTATTATATTATCTCAAGGACTGGCTAGTTCTCCATATGTTTTGGGATCTGATGTTCCCCTTCACAAAAAATCATGATGATTTAAGCACATGCGGTTAATCACTAGATAGGCTATTGGGTTGACTAAGTCAGAGGACTAAGGACTCTATCTCACACGTCGTGGTTGCGGGAAGACTAGCTCTAGACCCTGATTTGTTTAGTCTAGCAATATTATCCTTGGGTATTTTCTATTTTCTCTTTCTTTGCATTCATTTTGGTGATTTCTTTTATTTTAACACAGCATGCATCATGTTATTTTGAACATTCATGTCTCATGATTCACCATAAAAATCCCTTTGGCTTTGGTCAATCACGCTTAACTCCTTGGTTAAGAGATCCTTATTCCATTTCGAATTTGAAGGTCTCCTCTGAGCCGACTGTTTGGTCTTGTTAGGCAGCATATTCTTGTTTGGAATTTCCTTCCCCCATTCATCTGATTAATCAATTAATATCGCCTTTTGATCCGCTCATTAGTTGTGAACTGCACGATGGCATCACTTTCCACCGGGCTGCTGACAACTCCTCCAATGAGTGAAACCTGCACACCAATCAGGACTATGGTGCCTCCCTGAGTTGGAGGTTCATCGTCTCTATTCTCTCTTTTGTTTCTTTTCTCTATCGTTCTAAATAGGATTTGTCTGTCCTAGCTTGTCCTTGTGGTTGTTCAGAGTTTTTCGGATTATTCCTATCACTTATCGGTCGTAACGAGTGTCTTTTTCCTTGATACTCATTTTTCATTTTGCTTCATCTTCATTTTTCATGTCACCTCCTCTCCATCTCTACTCACTCTATTGCAAAGCGGATATCAATGAGGGACATTTGTAGACACCTATTTTACACTTGCGAGTTGGACATTCTCTGATCCATTTTATTGATGTTCCAAATTGTCCATTACTATTGGCCCATTTTTTAGAAGGTCTTTGAGCCCATTCCAGTTCATTTTCTAACCCAATAGGCCCTATTTTCAAAAATTCTTGAAATTAATGATCTGGTCAACAGAGTCTGATCGTGGTCAATCCACCGACTGCGTCCTTCAGATCGTGGTCCCTCGACCAACCGCATTCTCAGAGGATTCCTGCTTCAGTAGGACTCCGTCTTCTCCAATCATGGATGCCCTAGAGTCTTAGTTTGCCGAAATTATAGGGGTTTGTTTTTAACCTAGGAAGGTCCTAGAAGCCTTAGAGTCTCTATCCAACCTAATTTTTTAGGATTTGAAGGCTTAGAATTCCTAAACCTAAAGCTTATACCTTATGGCCGAATTAGGGTTTTCCCTCTCTGTAAATAGGTCCTCTCATCCTAGGGTTCGCAAGGGAGGGCGTCTAGAGCTTGCCAAGAAGTGCTGTTGATATCTACACTCAATCTTCAAGCAAGGACATTTGTTTTCCTCTTTCGTTCTAGTTTTCCTTTAGTGTTCTTTGTGTTCTTCTCTAGTCTTCTTCTAGTTCTTCTAATTCTCATCCCATAGCATACTTTCATTTTAATTTCTTTGTTCACTATATCTCTCACACACACACACCCCTAGTCTTTTCTGGCTCCAAAGAGGGGTTAAAAATCCAAAACCCTCTAGGTAAGGCCCCTTCCTTTTATGAGGTTTGTTTTTCCCTTTTGAAGGATAGATACTTCGTTTAATCAAAGGGCTAATTGGGTGTTTTTCTTTGTGTGTTTCGTACTCCCAAGCAGGTACAGACAGTAAACGGATGTAAGGCCCTCGCTCTTTAGTCGGCTAAAGAGAGAGGAGGAAGAGAACCCGACACCCAACATTCTGTGATAGAACGCAGCTGACCCAGGGACCGTGTTCATCAGGTTGCAGTCGCTACGGAGACCGCATTCAGCAGCCAAGGCTTAACTAATCTTCTTTCTGACTGAACACTTCTTTCCAAGGTACGTAGCATAGGTCGGTAAGTCATTACTGTTATTTACGTTACTAATCCTTGGTGATGATCACAGTTACTTTCTCTTTTATTTTCTGTTCCTTGCATTTCGTTTCATTTTCATTCACGCCCGTGCATTCCCCCTTCTCGATGTCATCTCAAGTGCTTACAGGAAGGACCCTCCAATTGAGTACTCCTCTCATCGGACCGAAATCTCTTTCATCAAGATCTCCGTAAATCCTCAACATCAAAGGATTCCCTCTTCGATCACTAGACTAATTGTACCTTGAAGGTCCCCAAAGTATAATTGGCCTAAGCATAGTGAGAAAGAGATCTTAGTTGGCACGTGATCTGAATCAAATTGGAACTAGGATTCTACCTCTTGAGTGAGATGTTAGTTGGCACGAGATCCGAATCAAATTGGAACTACGATTCTACCTCTTGAGTGAATTTGAAATCTTGATAAAAAAATCATCTAACTCACATGGAAATCATAAATCAAGTATAAAGCATCCACTTGTTCGAATATCTTTGCAAAACTTATTTGAAAACCTTAATGATTTGATTGCATTATGATGCTACATTCAGGTAGAAATTATAAAATAGTTGACAATAGTTATGATGGCTATGAGGATGGTCCATATGACATGTCATATGATCCTCCAAATCATGCATGATCCCCATCTTAAACTCTATGAGGAATATCTTCTGGCCTCTTCTTTTCACGATAACTCTCATGTCCATGCCGTGGACATTAATCAAGGCCAAAACTCTCACATAAGGTCCAATTAAGCTACTGCCGGAGAAGCATCCCCTTCCACTAATCTCTCCTTTATCTTAGGTGCACTAGCCAACCTTACCCCTGAGAGCCCCATGCTGTCTAAGCCATGATTAAGGGGAAGTCGACTGCTCCCTCTCCCCAAGATCCATCTCAGGCCATGAGTGGCTTGCAAATTTCTTCTTCCAAGGACCAGGCGGGCCGACAAGCACCCTCATCACACCTCCCCTCACAGCCGCCAAGCCCAGCTAGCTATCCTACATACCCCAGTCCAACCGGGCTATTCTGTTGGTAGGCCATGGTATTTCTCTCACACTAAGTTTCCTTCACACAAATAGCTCACGTGCACTGGGTGCTTAAGGGAGAGGCCGCTCGTGCTGCCCATCAAGGGGTCCCCTAAAGGTGTCATCCTTAGCTTAGTTTCCTCTTAATTGGGGTGAGCCCTGAGTGCTTGCCCTGAGTCGGCCATCACTGTTTGGCGCTCCTGTCCATCCGAGAAGGGACAGATGAGTTGGCCGCTTCTCTGAGGGCCGAGGGTGCGTGCCTCTAACCGGCCCTGCTTAGGACCTGATTTTCTGAAGGCGGGGATGCAATACCTGACCCAGGAGTGTCGGAGGAACTCTGCTACTGTGATTGTGCCACATCTTTTAGTGGCTTTCTTTCACGTAAAACCGTGGCGACGCCTCCAGGTCGGGTAGAGATCTAGAAGTTGTTCTTGGTGACTTCACACTGGGTTGGTGACCGCTTTTCACCTGGGTAGACTGGTCTTGAATGCAATAAAGGGCTTGGCCAAGCGTACTCACACCTCACATCGGTTGTGAGTGTGCCTTTCTTAGCCTCTCTACGAGGAAACGGGGACCGTCCACTATCTTGAGTGCACCTTGCCTCGACCTGCACAAAAATTCTTTACTAGAGTAGATATCTCCGGGAGAACCCTCTGTTACTTAAGTTAGTAGGCGAGAGTGGAGAGGTGAGAGAGATTATCGAGAGATGAAGGTGGCTCAGGACAAGGTGAGTGGTTAAGCGTGGGCATGACAGTGTGGTCATGGTTCCGGGACTGGAGTACTGTTGGACCTTCCTCTAGAACTGATCTCACCGATGGAAGGATGGGCCTTGTCATGTTGCCTAGCCGTCTTCCCATACCTAGAGGAGACCGTTGAGACTCCATTTTATAGACGAGGAGTGAAAGGAGAGGCGACTGTGTCGATGGATTTTATGCCTTCTTCTGAGGTGACTGCACAACCTTAATTACGTGATAGTTGAGACCACAATAAGTGTGAGGAAGTGGAGAAAATTGTGGCACCGTGCAGGGAAGCGGGATATACTGACATCAAGTTATCATTATGGCGATTTTCTCATGACTTCTCATTTCTTAAATCGTTATCCCGGGCGAGTATAAGAGTGATAACGGGCATAACGTGTTCACGACCTATAGCTAAAGCGCTATTCTTACCTGTTGCCTTCCAAACAAACGAGCTAGAGCGGGGCTACAGGTCAAGCCTTAAAGCGAGTGCAGTAACCTGTCTTTACCCTCCAGCTAGTCCTAAAAGCCAGTCTTTCGCCATTGCTTTTCTTTCTGTTGCCTTTCACTCTTCTGACTTCCTTTCCTTTGACGAAGGACCAGATGCATGCATGACGCAGATCGGATGGGAGTGAGACACGAGACAGTCATCCACGGGTGCCCACACAACATGGACGAATGCTTGGAACCCATCTTTTCTTTGATGCATGATCCCTCTCGCCAGCCGGATCTTTATAGACATGAAGGCTAAATTTTCTTTACGTCGGAGGTGATGGCGATGTGGGGGGTAGGGGAGATCGTGAGGCGGCAGAGGAGCAGTGGCCGAAGAAGAACACGAACGTATGAAGGGAGGTCTGATCTCCCAGATCTCCACTACGTCCAAGTCGATCAAGCTTCCACTATCGTTCTGGAAAAGAGGAGAAGGGTGAGAAAAAGGAGGAATCTTTGGCGGGACGTGCAAACGTCGAGCAGATTATGATGACCGTGAGAGAAAGGAGGAATCTTTGGAGAGAGTAAATACAATTTAAGGTGACGTTTGGGAAAATATTTTTAATATATTTTAAAAATAAATATAACTTGAAAATTAAAAAATCATAAATGATATCATTAATGTCACTAATTAAAATTTAAAATCCAAAAACTTTATTAATTATGGTGTAAGTTACTGTTCATTTTAATTTTAATTTTATTTTAAATTTCTAAAATATTTTTAACATATTTTATAATGTGAATATATCATGAAAATAAAAAAATATAAATAACATCTTTAATGTCACTGATTAAAATTTTAAAACCAAAATGTCATTAATGAAGATTTAATGTTACAGTTATTTTAATTTTAATTAATTTTAAATATTTTAAATTTATTTTATAAAATAAATCTACTGTACAAATAAAAGATTTCATAAATAAGATCCTTAATGTCACTAATTAAAATTTAAAAGTTAAAAACACCTTGCCATTGCACTTCTAATCACACTGGTTAGATCACATTTAATGATTGGTGTGGGGTTTAAACATGATTAAATAAGATTTTTGGGATAGGTTAATCATAAAATCTGCCAAAATGGTTATTGGGAGCTTATGGAGATTTGTATTCTATCCTCTCCTTGTGTCTTTATCTCACTTAATAAAAAAAATAGTGGAATTCTTCAAATCGAGATGTTACGGTGCATTTGGAAGACGAGTATTGCTCTGTGCACCGAATCCGATGCACAAAGTCATGTCAACGTGTAACATTTGTTCTCATTAGCCTAAACAAAAAGTGAAAAGATAATTTTTACGTAGAAAGGACAACCTGTGTCAGAATGGTACGACCTGTTTTTTTTCCGTATTAAAAACGGAGCGCACTCGGCGAAAAAATACATGACTGAAATATTTTGTAGAAGAATGAAATATTTTATATTTGAGTGAAATATTTTGTTACAAGAATGAAATATTTTATTTAAATTCAGAAGTAAATCAATGAAATCTTTTGTATAAATAAAATTTTTTATTTAATGAACGAAACATTTGTTATCAAGATAAAATATTACAGAAATGAAATATTTTGTTACGTGAACGGAATATTTATTATAAAGACAAAACGTTGCAGGAATGAAACATTTTATTATAAGAACGAAAGTAATCAGATACTTTAATTCTATATCAAATATTTTATTCATATAATGAAATAATTTATTCTTTTACAAAATGTTTCAATCACATATTTTCTCGTCGAGTACATTCAATCTTTAATGCGCGAAAAAATAAGTCGTACCATGATGACGTAGGTTACCATTTCTCCGTAAAAATGATATTTTCACCTTTTTTTTTAGGCCAATAAAGATAAATGCTACAAGTTGAGTCCCGTGAGATCTTCTTTCTCTGAAACGACCGTGAGATGTTCTTAAAACTAGAGTTATGATCATTTGGCGTATGGTGTATGTGCTTAGTTGTTGGCTACATGCACGTGAGAAGGGGATCTGGGCGGATGGGCCCCTTTTTGGTGGATTGGAATCCCACGGTGGTTGAGGTATTTGCGCCGCAGTGGTCGATTTGATGCAACAATTTCTACCCGTTCCTAAACCGTGAAAATTGTTTTCATCTTAATCATTCTGATAATAGTAGACAGTGACGTTGGAATTACGGTATACAACGAATGCACGACGATAAAAATCCACATGCTACAAATCAAACATGACATGATTGTGTCGACGACAAACGCAATAACCGATCAAACGAAAGTTCGAACGTCAAACACGTACATAAAAATAACACAATAAAATAGAAAGGTATGGTTAGAGAATTTAGTCGAAATGCACGTATCTTTAGACTATCTTTAGAGAAGCAAGTATTCCCACGATATCGATGCGTTAAGAATTGTGACGATCTTCCCCTCCAATATGATGGCTACGGCGATCTCGTATACGCACTCTCGGGAGATCACACCTCGATTATGACGACTACAACGATCTCGTGGACGCACTCTCAAAAGATCGCATCTCGAAAACAACCTCGTATATCAGTTTCCTTTTCTCACGAGCAAGAAAGATCTAGGGTGAGAGAAAGAGAGAACAATCACTTTGGAGTGCTCGCAGTGGCTATAAGCCGATTCTCATCCTCCAAAACTCCTAGATCAAGGGTTTTTATCCTTAAAAAGAATGGTTTCACCCGATTACCCCCAAGAGTCACCTCCATTAGGGAAAAATCCACTCAAACCCCCCTTTTTGTAACTAGAAGCGGTCGATCGTCCCCAGGCACACGGTCAGCTACCTGCATCTTTTGAAACACTCTTGCCCGAGCTGGGAAACCCGATCGAACACGCCGATCGAAGTGGTCAACTGCCTCATCCAAAAGTAGCCCTTAGCAAAAAAAGAAATCCAACGCACGTGTGGCGGCTCAGTTCGACTCGACTCGGCATGCGCACATGAACACGTGTGTGGTTCACCGAAGCCTCTCCTTATTCTTTGGAACTAGATTCTTATTTTTTTAGAGCAAGACTTGAGAGAGCACACACCAACTTCAGGAAAGTGACATAGTCTAGATCCACTAAGTCATGCAAGAAATTAGATTTTTCTAATAATGAAAAAAAGAAATCCAACGCACGTGTGGCGGCTCAATCCGACTCGACTCGGCATGCGCACGTGAGCACGTGTGTGGTTGACCGAAGCCTCTCCTTATTCTTTGGAACTATATTCTTATTTTTTTACTGCAAATATCTTCGAGCAAGACTCGAGAGAGCACACACCAACTTCAGGAAAGTGACATAGTCTCGATCCATTGAGTCATGCAAGAAGCTAATTTTTCTGATAATGAAAAAAAAGGAGGAGCAAAGTTATGCAGGACTTACCCTTGCTAGCTAATACAAGATAAAAGATAATCAAAATGAAATTAGAATCTAATGGAGTGGCATCCTACTTTAACAAGGTGGAACACCCCCGGTGCATCATAAGACAAAGATGCCCAAACTATCCAGAAACAAGAGGAGTGGGAGGAGCAGGCATAGTTGGTGAGTCAGCACGCAGTGTGATCAGCTTCCCTACAGATATGAGCAAAAGTAAGAGACATGGAACGTTGAAGTTACTGAATAGCCCCGGTAGAGTCAAGATGGAAGAATCAAATTCCACTCCACGTCAACAAAACCAGTAAGCTGGTATAATCAGAGTCGACTCTCCGGTAGAGCGAGTGCCTCCACTTCCAGACTCTGGCTGGATATCATGTTGGTGCGAGAAAGCAAAAAGGAGATCACGCAGAGAATTCCTCGGCACCCCCACCATCGGTGGCCAAACCTGCATCCCTTTTAAATGCGCCATCCACGTTGAGCTTGACTTGCATCCGTGCTCGCATGGTCCATCTGATAGCAACCAGGTCCCTGCACTTTCCTAGAGGTAGGCGAACACCCCACGCTGCAAGGGTAAGAATCTGGTGGCGAGATCCGCAGAGTCGGTAACCGTTGCCCGGTATATGACTATGACCCAGAGGGGGGTGAATTGATAATAAGAATTTATTCGACTTAAGTAGATAACTAAAAAATGCAGCATAGCTATTTAGTAGTAAACGACAAAGTTTATACTGTTTCGGTCATGATTTCATGTCACACCTACATCTAGTTCCTCGTAGAAACACCCGAGATTCTACTAATCTCGCCAAGATAAAACTACAATGGACTGTTTTCTTAGGTGTTCAATTACACCTCAGGTACTCTCTCAATCAAAGTCCCAACTGAATTTATAGATATCAGCCAAACCTTTACAGAATACAGTCCTTCTACAGGACATCCTTACTCGCAAGCAAGTATCACTACCTTTACAAGGAGATAGTAGAAATAATTAAATAGAGTACACAATCGGTGCCTCTAAATAGGCTTATGGTGTAGAATATAATTCATTGAGTTCGAGATAAAAGATCAAAATAGAGATATACAATATTAAACCGCAAGAAACCTTCTAAAGAGTTAAATCAGAGAAATACATAAGACCATAAAAGATCAACAAAGAGAAATTCTAAAAGACTGCAGTAGTTAATTTGTTTTGCGCTGAGGCCTTGAGTAGGAAGAAGAGTTGTAGATGATTTACTTGTTTTTCTCGATTCTTGTGAAATCCTTGCTAGAGTTTGCTCGAGAAGATGCCTTGTTCCAGATCTTCCTATGATTTTGCTTATTTAGTCTGCTCAAACATACTGCCGTTAGACTTACTCCTGGAGCCGTTAGACATGGAATAATTAACGTTAGACTCTAAAATATAATCGTTAGTCACAAAGAGCAGTGGGCATTAGGCTCTTAATATATTTGTTAGAAACATGCATCTCGAAGCTTCTATTTCCTTCAGCAGACCTCCTTTGTCTTCATTGGTCAGTCAGATTGAAGAGAAGATTCATATGATATCCTTAAGTCAGAATATCTTTCCACGGTATGTCTAGTCTTTTGACCGTCACTTCTCCAAAAAGTAATTTCTAGCAGAAGAAATAATTTAAGTAGAATATATTTCTTCTTTTGATTTGACTTTGAAACGTGGTTGTACAGTCTCTGTGTCATCATCCTTCTTTTTGTTTGCCTTTACCTGAAATAGCGTAAAGAAAAGCTCGACCTTTGTTAGGTCATCAGACGAACGTGATACGAGAAGAGAAGACTTGCATGACTGGCAATAAATGTAAAGAAATTTTTTATATGTTCTACAATAAATGTCTGTACGTGTACATTAATTACTTTTGGAATTCAAATCTTATTACGATAGTTGAGAATAGAAGTTAAGATAGTTGATATTTTGTCCTTAATTAGTTCAACTTTAAGGCCTCGATTTATAAACATTTGTTGAGATAGTTAAATGAATGATAGACTAGATGATGCATTGATATGTCTTTCGATAATAGTTGTTTTACTGATGGGCTAAATTTCTAGATAGTTGAATGTATCGACTATATTTCCAGATAGTCGAATGTATCAACTATGTTTTCAAGAACTCGAATGTATCGACTATGTTTTCAGATAGTTGAGTGAATCGACTATGTGATCGTTTAATCAACTAAGTTTTTATATAGTCGAGTGAATCAATGTGGACACCGAAAATTGCACACCCAGATGTCCCGCTCGGCCCCGCATCAACAACGGCGCTGAGTGAAGAAGCCCTGGAGAGGCGGGTCGTCCGGACTCCCCAAATATGCACACTCCCGTGAAGCCGTCTCCGGAGTCACGACAGTGAAGAGAAATCAACCACCAAGAGCCCCACAATCTATGGGCCTCGAAGAAAATCAAGCGGGCCACAACTCGTGCTCACAACGGACTCAAAACTGCCTATTTAGCCGTTCAACGGCACGCCCAGTTTGGCCTTCAGCGGCACACCCCCGTGGGGTTCAACGGCATGCCCCTGATGGCCCTTCAGCGGCACGCCCCAAGGCCGTCCAGCGACACACCCAGGCTGCCATTTGCCGGCACACCTGGCCAGCACCCTTCAGCGGCACGCCCGTGCTGGCCTCCAGCGGCACGCCCTGGATGCGCTCCACCGGCACGCCCTTTGGGCTCTCCAGCGACACGCCTTTTGGCCCTGCCAGCGACACGCCATTAAGCCTCTTCAACGGCACGCTCCGGCAGGTGAGATCTTGCGCCCATGCCCTATGGATCTTTGGCGCGCAGTGGGCTGTCCGAGGTGTCGTCTGGGGAGAGGGTCACGCTGCCTATCCCCCTGCCACCAAGGACGAGGGAGTCAACTCCCATTCAATGCCCGTCGAATCGTTCCCGCCTTCGGACGCTCGCCGTTGCTGGGGTATAAAACCCCTCTTCTTCGCTGCAAGAAGGAGAGGAGGAGGCCAGCCAGATAGAGACACGCAGAAGAGAAGAAAGGAAAAGAAGAAGAGAAGAAGAAGGAGGAAGAAGAGGGAAGAGAAGAGGAGAGGGGGGGGGAAAGCCTCCGCCTCCTCCCGGCTACTCCGTCCGCCGCCGCCCGAGCAAAGAGAAGAGAAGGAGGGGGAGGAGCTCACGCTCCGTCCCTCTTCCCTATTGTATCCCGTTCCCCCTCCCCCACGCAATATTTGCTTTTCGTTTTTCTCCTCTCTCTTTCCCTTTGCAATGTATGTGGCCGTTTGTGGCCCCTTTTCCTTTTGAATAAAAACCCCTTTTGGGATCTTCCGTTGTCTCCGTTTGTTCGGGTATTTTTGCTTGCGTCTGAGCATGCTCTTCCTCCACCTTGTCTTCCCCATCGGTTTGGCCTCCGGCGGCGATCTTTCCTCCTTGGCCTTCCCGCTTCCTGAACACCCCACATCCAGCAGCCCACCCTTGGCCTTTAGCCCTCTTTCCCCTTCCGAACACTCAACGTCCAATAGCCCTCCTGTGGCTCTTCCCCGATACGCCCTGGGCGACCTTCGCCGGCACGGCCCCAATGGCCTTAACCGGTACACCCTTTTCAGCCCTCCCCGGCACACCCGTCCGGCTCCTTGGCCGGCACACCCCATGGTGGCCCTCAGTGGCACACCTCCCCCTTTGTGGGGCTCCAGCGGTACACCCCGAGCTCATCCTTGGCCGATACGCTTTGGTTGGCCCCAGCCCACCCCGTCTAGTATTGGAAGCCTTCCGTTCTTTGTTTACTTCGCATTTTCCGAGGTTCTAAAAAGGTGTTGCTGCCCTCGGGCGCCCACCTCCAGTTGTCGGGTTCCGCCACTCCGTGTGGGCGCGTCCCCTTTATCTCCCTTACGCTCGGGTTAAGGGGAGATGTTGCCGAATTTTCGTTAGAAACTATAATACATTAAAAGACAAAAGACAGCAACAAACAAACGAAAAGAACAACGGTGAAATGCCTTAACCAAAGCAAAAAGAACAATGCAATCAATTCAAAGAGAACCAAATCGAACGACAACTAAACAACTTGAACACTCATCCTCATGGGAGAAAGAATGAAAATTAATCAAGAGAAGAAAAGAAGAAACCCAAGCAAACTTAATGAAACCAAGAGAGAAGAGGAAAAGACATAAGAACGGAGGGGGAGTGGGTTCCCCATGCCCTTCGCCGGTACGCCCCTCTAGCCACCCTTGGCCGGCACACCCTTCCCCGGCACACCCCTGCCAGGCCTTCGCCGGCACACCCTTTCCGCCTTCGCCGGCACACTCCCTGCCGCTTTCGCCGGCACGCCTGCCGCGCCCTTCGCCGGCACCCCCCCTGCCAGGCCTTAGCCGGCACACCCATGCCGCCTTCGCCAGCACACTCCCTGCCGCTTTCACCGGCACGCCTACCGCGCCCTTCGTCGGTATGCCCCAGCCCAGCTTCCCCGGCACACCCGCCTCGACCCTCCGCCGGTACACCCGTCTCAGCCCTTCACCGGCACACCTCCCCCAGCCATTCTCCAGCGGTACACCCTCTTTCAGCGGTACGCCTTCCTCTTGGCCCTCTAATGGCCCATTCTCTCTCCAAGAAAATATGAATAATAATAATAATAATAATAATACTAATAATGATAATAAATAATAACAAATTCAAAAAGAAAATGAATAAATAAATAAGGATGATAAAGAAATAGGCAATAATAATAATAATGACAAAAGAAATAATAATAACGATAAATAGACAAATAAATGGTAACCAAAATAAACAAATAATAATAACAAACTTAACGAAACACGACAAGCAAATGAACGATAATAAAACAAATAAAAATAATAACGGACCCAATAATAATAATAGTAAATGAATAAAGCACAAAAATAAATAAATAAATAGTAATAACGAACTCACTCAAAGATATACATAAATCAACAAATAATAATAGTGAAATTTTAAATAACAATAAAACAGTGAGATCCACATTGCAGCCCCATCTCTCCTGCGACCCGGTGCTGAAGGAACAACAATGCCGCCCTTGTGGGTTGGGCCTGTGCCTTGGGAGTTATCCCGAAATGGCCATGGCCTGACCTCACCTCGGGCTGACATTCCGATTAAACCGGACTCATTTCTCCGACCGGATCCCTTCCGAGCCGCTACTAAAATTGCCGCACGTTCGACAGACATTTGAACGGGTTCACCTCGATTCCCGCCGCGTTTCTATTACGAACCTGCGTCCGAACATGAAAAGGCCCGCGAGCGACCTGCATAGCCGGGGGCTCCTACCCCGATATGGCTGTGAGCCGGCATTGCTCCGGGCCAATAGCTCATCAATTCCGGCCCGTTCCTATCGGGATTCGTTCCCACCCTTTCATCGAAATTACCGTAAACTCGGCATACATTTGTACGGGGTCGTTCACGCCCATGTCGTACTTTCAATATGGGTCTTTGCCCGAACATGAAAAGGTCCGCAAGCGACCGACAGAATCAGAATAGAACGAGACGGCTCTCGCCACCCCCGGACTCCTTCCGTGAGAATATCAATAAGACCTCCATGGGCCACACTCAGACCTCGGGCCTGTCTCGATCATGGTCATCGTCTGGCTCATATCCTCGGTCTATAGCCCGCTCCTTTCGAACGCGTTTCGGTTTTGAAATCCAGTCCCGGGACTCTCCCCCGTTGCCCCCGGGCACCGGGAATATTAATGATGCCCACGCAAGCCCTGTTCAGACCACGGGAGGCGCCCCCAACATGGTCCTGACTCGATCTCGCACCGGGCCAACAGATTCACTGGTTTCCGGCTACAATAACCGAGATTCAACCGAATGTTTTCAGTGTCTCGAAATAATAAACTTGCTGTATCTCGGCATGCATATGTTCCAGGTTCCCCCGTGACAATTACAATATTCTGAAGCTGGGCCCCCGTCCGAATATTAAACGGTCTCTCAAGTGACCGACATGTTTCGAACGCCCGCTTCTCCGGGACACAGGGCTCTTCAGCCAATTCAAGGGATACTCCCTCGCCGCCCTTTGGCACCGGAAATATTAATGACGCCCATGTAAGCCTTGTTTCGACCGCGGGGGGGCCCACCGCAACATGGTCACAGTTTGCTTTGCTTCGGGCCAACAGGTTCACCGGTTTCCGACCGCTCTAACCAAGGTTTAACAGAAGATCCTTGTGGAGAGGGTTTCTTCAAACAACAAGGAGCTCGAGACGGACACTCGTCCGAACATTAAATGGTCAGCACATGACCGACATGATCTCAAACGGTTTTCTTCTCGCCCTTGCGCGAGGACTTCGATACCTCCTGATCGACCTTTTATACAATCAATCTCTTGGCCATGAGGCCCTGAATCTCGGCGATTAATCAAGGGTGTTCCCTCGTATGGGGGATGTAAATGACGTCGTGACCTTTATGGCGCGGCGGGTTTTGGTCCCGACACGAACCACACAATCGTCTGACGAAGTCAGATCGAGCGCACCATGGGCTCTTCGGAGCCCGAATAAATTGTCACCTCGGTGACTGGCACGCCCACGCACTCAATAAACCGAATAAACCAAAAAGAGAATAACAAGTGCCGAAAAGTGCGTCCACAATCAACTATGTGAACGTTTAATCAACTAAGTTTTCAGATAGTCGAGTGAATTGACTATGTGATCATTCTTAGATAGTCGTAGATTTGACTAAGTTTTTGGATAGTCGAATGTATCGACTATGTGAACTTTGTACGATTAAGTTACTCCAATCTTTGCGATGACTATATCTAATAATTGCTTCATCAAGATTTATAAATGATTCAAAACTAAGTTATGTAGTGATTAAGTGAAGCTTATGCTTATGCTTTGTCTAAATAACAATTATATTTTTCACGAATTCAAGTTTATCTAATTCGGTGCTGAGGATGGTAAATCCGGTTTGGCCCCTGGACAGTCCAATAGCGGCAGGTCCAAATCGGATCCGTCCCCTTAGCGTGCCCAAGAGGCGCTCGAGGTGAACGGCCAGCCAAGGCGTAGCCCAACCCAGCTTCGACATTGGATTCTACAGCATGGGAAAGCACATTAGTCGTTAGAGGACCCTCCGGCGACCGACCATTGCCCCCTACCACGTCGGCCCTGACCCCATAACTAGCGAGTACGCCCCATGGGTGCCGTAAGACTTGCCCCAGGACCAGCCGACGCCGGGGTAAGCGCTCTCCAACGGGAAAGTCCCGCCGCTATAGCGGAAAGGAGTTGCTCCACTACCTACACCTTCCCTATCAAGGGATAAGGCTCCCCACTCCACGACAACCCCTATAAGAAGGGAAACGATAGAGAAGAGACACACGGTGGATGATTCTGCCAAAACCTACTACACAAGAGAATAGAGCTACTAGCCCTACTACACTACGAGAGGGAAGCCTGGACGATCTACGCTAAAAGGGAAGCTCTCCTCCGAGACCTTACCACCCGGCGAGCACTCACCGAGTGAACACTGGGAGTGGCGAGCACTCGTTTCGAGGATCTACACGGCCCTTCAGCCCTCGACTGCGATTTCCTTCTCTCTCTCTCTCTCTCTCTCTCTCTTCTCCGTTCTTCATTAATCCGTTGCTGACTTAGGCATCGGAGGGTTGTCCCCTGGGGTAACACCCTGGACTCCTTCTGACGCCCTTCTGGCTTCTGGTGTTTGCAGGTCTCCATGGGTGCAAGGTGACTTCCCCAACAAATAAATAGAGAAGGTGGTACATGACATAGGAACCATTTTCTTGCCTCTACACTTCTTGGCGCCGTCTGTGAGAAGCTCGAGAGAAAGGCTATGGCACCCCGTGAAAGCCTCCGCAACGCTAGCAACCGGGGGCGCGGTTCCCACCAGGGACCCAACTCCTGTTGGGGGTCACAGGAAGCTTCTTCCACTCATCCCCAACGTGAGGTCACCCCAGGTGACCTAGACGAAATCCGCCAGCAGATCCGAGCCCTGACAAAATTCTGTCAGGAACTTCGGAACCAACGAGAGGACGAGAGGGGCCAAACTGGGGAGAACCCTCGCCAAGTGCGAGAGGCCTCCCATGCCTCGGTCGCAAGGACCCGACGGTCGCGCAGCCAGCCCGAGCCAAGGGTGCGTTGCCCATTACACTCCAACCCGGAGATGGATCGTCGGCTCCAGCTCTTTGACGAGATAGAGGACAAAGTCTGATATCTGGACGACGTCCTCCTGGCAGCCAAGAATCGTGGCCTGATCGACGATGACTTGGACTTCCATGCTCCCTTCTCTAGGGAGATCATGGAAGCCCCCATCCAGCCAAAGCTCCAGTTGCCGTCGTTCACCTCCTACAATGGCACCACCGACCCAGCCGACCACATGCATAGCTTCGAGTCTGTAACAACTCGAGATCCGAATATCGGGAAGTCCCGATATCCTGAATCTCAAATCGCCACCCACGAGCCCAAAGACTCGGGAGGGTTAAAGGGATGGTGTGGAAATACACAAGAATCTAAAATAATTGCAGAACTACACAACTAATATGAATAAGCAGAGAACAATAAATAACATTAATCAAATTACATGGTCCACAATATAACATCAGTCTAAAATATGACAATAGTCCACAACTAGTACAGTCCAAAGAGAAAAGGTATAACTACGTGGGGCATATCCCGGAACTGGAAACTGGCGACTAACCCTGGGCACCCGAGCTACGTGGAGCCTCAGAAGCGCTCCCCTGAAGCCTCGCCTCATCTGAAACGCGGAGAAACACGCAGGGAATGAGCCTCATAACAAAAGGCTCATTAGGGATCACTCGAATCCCTACCTTGCAACACGAGGAACTGTACGGAAAGCAGTCAAAGGCTAACGCTAGCCGAACGTAAAGTGAAGGCCAACAAAATAAGTAAACGGGAAAGCTCAGCCACGACAAGTACCGACCACACGGCACGCAAACTGAGATAACCTGATAAAACACTAAGAGTCACTACCTGACACAGACAGGAGTACCAACCCACTGGAAGCAAGGTCGGATGCGCCCACTGGCGTCTTAGACCGCGTCTCAGGTATCCCCCTCAATGCACCCTATTGGAACGGGGAACCGTACAAGTAACCACAAACAAGAACTAGCTGGGGTCGCGCTCGTCAGTGCGGGTCCAACCGCCCCCAACCACGTGTGCACACACAGACCATGCGTCCTAGGTCTGACCCTCTGACTGATTTTCCCCTCAGTCGGACTCTGGCTGCAAGACGTAGGGCCCAACGGTAACCAGTCTAAAAATCGTCTCTCAGGGTAGCCTCGTCACCACTCCCTGGTGAGACCACTCGCGTGTCGGAAGGCTACGACTAGTGGAGGGTCGCTGAAAGAGTAGACTCTCTAGCCAACGAAAAATAACGTCTAAATCGGACAAAGTACAAGGACCACTCCTTGTACCGACACCGACTAACGGTAACACAAGCCAAGAACACCACCTCCTGAAACCCCACGGCACCCTAACACGTGGCCCCCACATGATGCCCAGTATCAATCAGATCACGGGTTGACACGTGGATCGAGGTCCACTCACCCGGGACTCGAAACGGCAAGGAAAGAACTATCGGTCAGATAACACATAGTAAACGGTCGGTTGATGGACCGCCTCAGGGATAAGACGGTTCTCCACAAACCATTTGACAGGCTGGGATGGTCACCGACAAACCGCTCATAAACAGACATACACGGTCTGCCTTGGACCATGTAAGACACAAGCGGTCCCTCTTGGGGCCGCCTCAGAAGATAAATGGTCTCCCATCAGACCGCCTAGCCTCTGGACTACACGGGACACCAAACGGTCGTCCTCAGACCATTCAGGACATAAACGGTCCAACGATAGGCCGCTTGAGGAACTAAGCGGTCCACCTTGGGGCCGCTAAGCCACCCAACGGTACAAAATCAAAACGGTCACCCTGTGACCGTTGGGGACTGAAACGGTCTCCCTTGGGACCGCCAGACTGGGTTAAACGGTCATATGATGACCGCTAAGGCCCAAAACTGTTCAACGGTCTGAACTCAACTATCAAAATGCCTCGAAGACCACGCTGGCCACGAGGCAAAAATGGTCGGCCACTTGGCCGCCCCAGGGCTAAATGGTTTGTCGTGGGACCGCCTACCCCACCGACACTCCAAAGCTGGAAACGGTCCACCTGGGGACCGCCCAAAAATAAAAATGGTCTAGATAAGGCCGCTTAAGGCTAAAAAAGGTTACTGTTACGACTGCGTACACTCTGTGTAACTGAGAACGGTGGGAATGGCTCAAAAATGCCGTTCCACGCCCCATTCACCCCCGGGTGAAGGGGGAACAAAAGGGAAACTTGTTCCCAGGCCCCCAATGCAATGTTTGATGCCAACAAACCATCAAATGGCGGATTAAAATGCTAGATCGGTCACTCAAACCCCAATTCATAGTTTTCCCTTCCATGCTCAAAATAGCCCTCTCTCGACCTCACCTCGGCCTACAAATCGCGAGGAAGGTAAATGCCGAGCTAAGGATTCGTCACCCTACCTCGGAATCGCCCGAAACGCGACGGATCGCCGTCGATCTTCAAAAACTCGCTTGAAACTCTCGTTCTTCCCGAGCTTCCCACGAACCACGCACGCCGCCGTGATCGCCACACTGCCACCGCCGTCGTCGCGCCGTCACCTCGCCGCCGTCTGTAACCGGGGAGAGGGTAGCCGCGTCGTCGAACGGGAAAGGGGGAGGAGAAGGGCGTCGGTCGCTCACGGGAGGAAGGAAGGAGGAAGAAGAAGAAAAGAAGAAAAAGAAAAGGAAAATAAAATGGGATATTTATAGAAAATATGGATTTTCCAAAAAATACAAAAAAATAGGAAAAATATACCTCCGCGATCCTTGGAACACACCGGTCGCACTGGTACAGTCCCGGAGTAGGAGAATGTAACGGTTCACCCGATACAGGGTTCCGTAGGTCCTGTCAGGAAAAACACGTGAAAATAGCAAAACACGTCCCGGGACTCCCAAAATAGATCCGGAACCCTCGGATCCAGATCCGGAAAGTGTCCGAATAACTCGGGGCATTATAGCCCTCCCCCCTTAAACAAATTTCATCCTCGAAATTAAAATGAAGTACGGGGAAAGAAAAGGAGACTTACTCGAATAAATAAGGGAACTGTTGACGCATCTCATCCTCACGCTCCCAAGACGCCTCACCGTCAGAGTGCCGCTGCCACACCACCTTAACCAGGAGAATAACCTTGTTCCGCAGGTGCTGCTCTCGCTGATCTTCAATACGGATAGGGAACTCCGGTAGAGACAGATCGGGAGTCACCTCGGGCCAAACGGAATCCTCCAACACATGAGAATCATCTGGCATATATTTTCTCAGCATGGAGACGTGAAACACATCATGCACCGCAGCAAACTCCGAAGGTAGCTGCACCCGATAAGCAACCTCGCCAATGCGTTCCACAATGGGAAAAGGACCAACATAGCGGGGACTCAACTTCCCACGTCATCCAAAACGTATCACTCCCTTCATGGGAGAAACCCTCAAAAATACATGGTCACCGACCACAAAACTGAGGGGTTGCCTTCTCCAATCGGCATAGCTCTTCTGCCGACTCTGCACCGCCAACATGTTCTGACGGACCAATTGCACCACATTCACGCACTGCTGCACCAGCTCTAGTCCTATCATAACACGCTCACCAACCTCAAACTAATCGATTGGAGTCCGACATGGTCGCCCGTACAACGCCTCATAAGAAGCCATACCAATGCTCGAATGATAGCTGTTGTTGTAGGCAAACTCCACCAATGGTAGATGGTGAATCCAACTCCCCTGCCACTCCAGGCAACATGACCTCAACATGTCCTCTAGCGTTTGGATGCTCCTCTCTTACTGAGTGTCCGACTGAGGATGGTACGCCGAGCTAAAAGCTAACTCGGTGCCTAGAGCTTGCTGGAAACTCCTCCAAAATCTAGAAGTGAAATGCGGATCTCGATCTGACACAATGGAAATAGGAATTCCATGCAAAGGTACGATCCGCTCCACATACAGACGTGCCAACTTGGGCACACTCCAGCTGACTCTGATCGGTAACAACCGAGCCGTCTTATTCAGCCTATCCACCAGCAACCAAATACTATCATGTCCACTCGGAGTCCTCGGCAATCCCACCACAAAATCAGTGGTCACGTGGTCCCATTTCCACGCGGGAACCTCCAAGGGTTGAAGTGTACTACCATGTCGCTGATGTTCTGCCTTCACCTGCTGACAGGTCAGGCACCTGGCCACAAACTCGGCAATATCTCGCTTCATGCCAGGCCACCAAAACTACCTTCTCAAGTTCTGATACATCTTCGTCACACCCGGGTGTACAGTGTACCTACTCCCATGAGCCTCCAACAACACCGCACGTCTCACTTGCTCCTCGGGTGGAACGTATAGCCTACCTCGGAATCTCACCACTCCATCCTCGCCGAACTCCACATCGGCCATAGCCAAAATCCGTGACAACTCAGGGTCTGCATGTTGAGCCTCTGTCACTTGACGACGAATCGCTGGCGTGACAGTCAAGCTCGCGAGAACAGCTAACCCTAGCACTTGAGGAACTTTAAGCCTAAATGTCACGGCTGGCACTTGTTCCCAGGGCCTCCACTTCCTCAACATCATTGCACTGACCACGACCTTCCTACTCAAGACATCAGCAACGACGTTCATCTTGCCCGGCTGATAAGACATGGTGAAGTCATAATCCTTCATATACTACATCCATCTCCTCTGCCTGAGGTTAAGATCCCTTTGCGTGAACACATACCTTAAACTCTGATGGTCAGTGAACTCCTCGAACTTCTTGCGGTACAGATAATGCCTTTAAATCTTCAATACAAACATCACAGCAGCCAACTCGAGGTCATGGGTAGGGTAGTTCTCCTCGTGTGGCTTTAGCTGTCGAGATGCATACGCTACAACTCTACCATGCTGCATCACCACAGCACCCAACCCAATCCTGGAAGCATCTGTACACACCACAAATCCTCCTGAACCAGAAGGCAACACCAACACCGGTGCTGAGGTGAGCAACCTCCGAAGCTCCATAAAGCTCTGCTCACACTCATCAGTCCAGACAAACGGCACATCCTTCCTCGTAAGTCTAGTCATCGGGGCTGCAACACGAGCAAAATCCTGGATGAATCTCCTGTAATAGCCTGCAAGTCTCAAGAAACTCCGAATCTCCGTCACGGACTTCGACCTCGGCCACTGCATCACTGCCTCGACCTTGGCTGGATCCACGGAAATACCATCAACAGAAATCACGTGCCCTAATAAGTGCACCTCCCGAAGCCAGAACTCACACTTATTGAGCTTCGCATACAACTGGTGATCTCGCAAGCTCTGCAACACAGCCCTCAAATGGTACACATGGTCCTCTGCAGACTGTGAATAGACAAGGATGTCATCCACAAACATGACCACGAACTGATCCAAGTAGGGACGAAACACCCTATGCATCAAATCCATGAACGCCGCGGGGGCATTGGTGAGCCCAACGGCATCACCAAAAACTCATAATGCCCATACCTCGTGTTGAACGCAGTCTTCTCCACATCAGACTCACGAATCCGCAGCTGATAGTAATCGGACCGCAAATCAATCCGTGAGAACACTTGCGCGGACTGAAGCTGGTCGAACAAATCATCAATCCGTGGCAACAGATACTTGTTCTTAATGGTTACTTCGTTCAGTTGTCGGTAGTCAATGCACAACCTCAGACTACCATCCTTCTTCTTCACAAACAACACTGGCGCATCCGAAGGGAAAAAGTTAGGACGAATATACCCCTTGGCGAGCAACTCCTGTAACTGCGCCCTCAACTCTCTCAACTCAGTGGGAGCCATAGGTAAGGAGCCTTTGATAAAGGTCCCGTACCAGGCACAATCTCGATAACAAAATTAATCTCCCGCTAGGGAGGTAATCCAGACATATCCTCAAAAAAACATCGGGAAACTCTTACACCACCGGAATATCATCCACATCCGGCTCCGACTGGTCCACCACGACCACAAAAGTGAGAAAACCCTAACAACCCGCATCAAGCAAACGACGAGCCCTAATAGCCGAAATAAGAAAGCGGGAAGAGGAAAACTTGATACCTTGGAAATAGAAGGTGGGTCCTCAAAGTTGCCAGAAATAAACCTTCTTCGAACCGCAATCCACCAAGGCATGATGAACTTCGAGCCAATCTATGCCCAAAATCACATCGAAATCCTGAAGCAGTAACGTATAAAGCCTGGCTGGCAAGCTCCGCCCTTCCACCCACACAGTACCTTCTCAAAATAATACGGGGTGATCATAAAATCACCAGTAGGCAACTCTACCGCCAAATCACACGACATCTGGGTCACCGACTCCTCAATACTCAGCGCGAAATCCTCCGAGATAAATGAATGCAATGCGCCCGAATCAAACAAAACTCGAGCTGTACAACCCAAAATCATAATAGTACCTTCCACAAGCTGCGATGCCTCTGCCCTGGTCATGTGTGTAATCTTGCCTCGAGACCTCTGACTGCCCACACTCACTGACCGGGGTAGTGGCGGATATTGCCCCTGCTGCTGACGCTGCTGCTGTGGTTTCTGCTGCTAAGGGTACTGCTGCTGCTGCGGCCTCGAAGGACAGTCACGCGCCGTATGCCCTACCTGGTCACATCTAAAACAAATCACTGGCGTCGTGCACTGCCTAAGCTGATGAGAACCGTTGCACCGGGGACACGAGCCCCGCGAACCACCAACTGATCCCTGACGCTGATAAGGAATCGGCTGTTGAACACTACCCACAGATGCTTGTCTCTGATCTCTGCCCTCCTTACGCTTCTTATGGAAACCTTTCCTAAAGAACTTCTTGACCTTCGAGCGAAAAGACACAGATCCTGTCGCTGACGCCGCCGGCACTGATGCTCCCGAACTACCCGTAGCGTGCTGAAAGGTGCTCTGCTGCTGGGTAGCCGTCTGCTGGCTGCGTCCTGACTGGGACTGCCCCTGGCAGACCTGACCTCGGATCTTCTGCATATCCAGCTCCAGTGATGCCGCCACACGGGAAGTTGTCTCCAAATCAGTGGTAGTGTTCGCCATCAAGATATGCCTCAGATCCTGCCTCAAACCCTTGATGAACTGCTCGGTCTTCAACCCCTCATTCTCCATGATATGGGGAGCATAATGACCCAACTCAACAAACCGGGCCCTGTACTGCAACATTGACATATCACCCTGAACAAGCTCCAGAAACTGACGCATCTTCTGCATACCAACATAAGATGGATAGTAAGTACGCTCGAAGACCCTCACAAAGTCCTGCCATACAATCTGCTGAAGAGAACGAGACTGAAAGGACGTCTTCCACTTCGAAGACCACCAAGCTCGAGCCGAACCCTGCAACTGGTTACAGGCCAACATCACCTTGTCCTCCTCAGCACAGTTCATGGAACTCAACACTCTCTCCATCTCATCAAGCCAAACTCGGGCCACATCTGGGTCTAGCTGGCCGCCATAGTAGGGAGGATGGAGCTGCAAAAAGTCCCTCACTGCATGGCTAGGCCCAGCCCAGGACGACGAGCCCTCGCCAGCATCTCCGCCGAACTGCTGAGACATGAACTGAAACATGCTCCGAAAGAAATCCTCTGCCCCCGGAACTCTCGCTGGATCAGTGGTAACTGGTGGCACTCAGCTCTGCTCCTCCTTCTCCTCTGTCGACTGTCCCTACTGAGAGCATGGCCTTCGCCTCGACGCCATGCTCACCTGTTGTAAAAGACATAAGACACGGAAAACGGTGAAATCAATAAAACACACGGTGCCCTAAGCCAGTGCTAACTGTACATCATCATTATGGACAAGTGGACCACTACAATTATTTATGATTCTTATATACATCCACAACCACTGCTCTGACACAAACTGTAACGACCTGAGATCCGAATATCGGAAAGACCCGATACCCTGAATCTCAAACCGCCACCCACAAACCTGAAGACTCGGAAGGGTTAAAGGGATGGTGTGGAAATACACAAGAATCTAAAATAATTACAGAACTATACAGCAAATATGAATAAGCAGAGAATAATAAATAACATTAATCAAATTACATAGTCCATAATATAACAGTAGTCTAAAATATGACAGTAGTCCACAACTAGTACAGTCCAAAGAGAAAAGGTACAACTATGTGGGACATACCCCAGAACTGGCAACTGGCGACTAACCCTAGGCACCCGAGCCACGTGGAGCCTCATAACCGCTCCCCAGAAGTCTTGCCTCATCTGAAACGTGGAGAAACATGCAGGAAATGAGCCTCATAACAAAAGGCTCAGTAGTGATCACTCGAATCCCTACCTCGCAACAAGAGGAACTGCACGGAAAGCAGTCAAAGGCTAACGCTAGCCGAACGTAAAGTGAAGGCCAACAAAATAAGTAAACGGGAAAGCTCAGCCACGACAAGTACCGACCACACGGCACGTAAACTGAGACAACCCGACAAAACACTAAGAGTCACTACCTGACACAGACAGGAGTACCAACCCACGGGAAGCAAGGCCGGATGCGCCCACTGGCGTCTTAGACCGCGCCTCAGGTATCCCCCTCAATGCACCCTATTGGAACGGGGAATCATACAAGTAACCACAAACAAGAACTAGTTGGGGTCGCGCTCGTCAGTGCGGGTCCAACCGTCCCCAACCACGTGTGCACACACAGACCATGCATCCTAGGTCTGGCCCTCTGACTAGTTTTCCCCTCAGCCGGACTCTGGCTGCAAGACGTAGGGCCCAACGGTAACCAGTCTAAAAACCGTATCTCGGGATAGCCTCGTCACCACTCCCTGGTGGGATCACTCGCGTGTCGGAAGGCTACGACTAGGGGAGGGTCGCTGAAAGAGTAGACTCTCTAGCCAACGGAAAATAACGTCTAAATCGGGCAAAGTACAAGGACCACTCCTTGTACCGACTAACGGTAACATAAGTCGAGAACATCACCTCCCGGAACCCCACGGCACCCTAACATGTGGCCCCCACATGATTCCCAGCATCAGTCAGACCACAGGTCAGCACGTGGATCGAGATCCACTCACCTAGGACTCGAATGGGTAAGGAAAGAACTACTGGTCAGACAACACATAGTAAACGGTCGGTCGATGGACCGCCTCAAGGATAAGACGGTTCTCCACAAACCGTTTGACAGGCTGGGATCGTCACCGACAAACCGCTCATAAACAGACATACACGGTCTGCCTTGGACCATGTAAGACACAAGCGGTCCCTCTTGGGGCCGCCTCAGAAGAAAAATGGTCTCCCATTTTACCGCCTAGCCTCTGGACAGCACGGGACACTAAACGGGCGTCCTTAGACTCTTCAGGACATAAACGGTCCAACGATAGGTCGCTTGAGGAACTAAGCGGTCCACCTTGGGGCCGCTAAGCCACCCAACGGTACAAAATCAAAACGGTCACCCTGTGACCATTGGTGACTGAAACGGTCTCCCTTGGGACCGCCAGACTGGGTTAAACGGTCATATGATGACCGCTAAGGCCCAAAACTGTTCAACGGTCATAACTCAACGGTCAAAACGTCTCAAAGACCACGCTGGCCACGAGGGAAAAACGGTCGGCCACTTGGCCACCCCAGGACTAAATGATCTGTAGCGTGACCGCCTACCCCACCGACACTCCAAAGCTGGAAATGGTCCACCTGGGGAGCGCCCAAAAATAAAAACGGTCTAGATAAGACCGCTGAAGGCTAAAAACAGTTACTGTTACGACCGCGTACACTCCGTGAAACCGAGAACGGCGGGAATGGCTCAAAAACGCCGTTCCACGCCCCATTCACCCCCGGGTGAAGGGAAAATAAAAGGGAAACATGTTCCCAAGCCCCCAATGCATCGTTTGATGCCAACAAACCATCAAATGGTGGATTAAAACATTAGATCGGTCACTCAAACCCCAATTCATGATTTTTCCTTCCCGGCTCAAAATAGCCCTCTGCCGACCTCGTTTCAGCCTACAAATCGCGAGGAAGGTAAATGCCGAGCTAAGGATTCATCACCCTACCTCGGAATCGCCCGAAACGCAGCGGATCGCTGCCGATCTTCAACAACCTGCTTGAAACCCTCGTTCTTCCTGAGCTTCCCACGAACCACGCACGCTGCCGTAATCGCCACACCGCCACCGCCGTCGCCGCGCCGTCACCTTGCTACCATCTGCAGTCGGGGATAGGGTCACCGCGTCGTCAAATGGGAGATGGGGAGGAGAGGGGCGCCGGTCGCTCACGGGAGGAAGGAAGGAGGAAGAATAAGAAAAGAAGAATAATAAAAGGAAAAGAAAATGGGATATTTATAGAAAATCTGGATTTTTCAAAAAATATGAAAAAATAGAAAAATATACCTCCGCGATCCTTGGAACACGCCGGTCGCACTAGTACAGTCTCGGAGTAGGAGAACGTAACGGTTCACCCGATACAGGGTACCGTAGGTCATGTCAGGAAAAACATGTGAAAACTGCAAAACACGTTCGGGGACTCACAAAACTAATCTGAAACCCTCGGATCCAGATCCGAAAAGTGTCTGAATAACTCGATGCATTACAGAGTCCCACCTGGTGTTCCACCGGGCCTCAGATACTGTGAAGTGCCTGGCATTTGTCACGACTATCCGGGAGAATGCCTGGGCCTGGTTCGAGTCCCTGTCGGTCGGGACTATTTCCTCCTTTCAACAGCTCAAGAAGCTGTTTAAGGAGAACTTCGTTGCCTGCCGAAAGGTAGCCAAGTCAGCGATGACCCTGCTCGCCCTCAGGCAGGGAAAAGAAGAGACGATGTGGGACTTCATCTCTCGCTTTCACAAGGAGGTGCTCCGTAATCCGCATCTCGACATCGGCATCGCGACTACGGCACTCACCCAAGGGACGTAGGACCACATCCTCCGACGGGCGCTCGGAGTAGAGGCCCCAACGACCCTTCCTGATCTCCTCGCCCTAACAAAGAAGCACGCGCGCTGCGAGGAGAACACTGCGGCCCTGGGCCACGCGACCGGAACTGATCGGTCTGACCGGAAAAGATCCGCCGACTCATCGCAAGAGGAGCGGAGCAAGAGGGAGCGATGCGACAGAGACCGCCGCGATCGCCCTGAAAGAGAAAGGGGGAACTACCGCAACTACACACCCCTGACGGCTCCACCCGACCAGATTCTGATGGAGATCCGCGGGGAGCCATTCTTCAAATGGCCTCCCCAGATTAAGTCAGACCCGAGTTCGAGGAGCAAGAAGAAATACTGCCATTACCATCGCGACCACGGCCACGACACCATCGATTGCATCGACTTGAGGGACGCCATTGAGGATCTTGTCCGTAGAGGACTCCTCGATAAGTTCCTCGCCAAAGCCGCGGAAAGGCGACAGAAGACGCCCCCGTCAATCGACAACTGGCCCAACGAAAAAGAGTTCATGATGATCTCTTGGGGGCCGGCCGTGGGAGGAGATAGCGCGAGCAGGCGACGGCGATACGCATCAGTCATCCATGCCGTGGAATGAAGCGAGGGCACTCGAATAGAAGTCACCACCCTAGGCCATCTGAGAGATCCCATTGTCTTCTTAGAGGATGACCTAGACGATGTAACTACTCCCCATTCCGAAGCACTCGTGGTTTCAGTCACCATAAACCAGTGTACCGTGCGTCGTACATTAGTAGATAATGGAAGTGGACCGAATGTTATCGTGTACGACTGTCTTGTGCTCATGTGTGTAGATGTATCTCGGCACGGGTTCTCCGGCACCACTATCCGTCCAGAAGGATGCATCTCACTCCCGACCATATGCTTTCCCGGAGGATTTGTTTCCATTATGCCCGGAATTATCTTCTGGACATCTTCCGTGCTCGGATCCGTGGGATTCGGGTCAGTTTCGGAGGCCGCGGAACGTGTTCCGCATGTTTTCTGCATGTTTTCCGATTTTCGCGTGTGTGTTTTGGGAAAACATATGGAACTCCGCAGTGGGTGAATCGGGTCGTTCACCTACCCGCGGGTGATACCGTTGCGATCAGTGTGTTCCGAGGGTCGCAAAAATGTATTTTTCTATTTTTTGATATTTTTGGCATTTTCCAGATTTTCTTTATATAACCCTTTTTCTTTTCCTTTTTCCTTCTTCTTCTTTCTTCTTCTTTCTTTTCCCCCGTGAGCCGCGGCCAACCGTTGCAACCCCCCTCTTCCCGTTTGAGCTCGCGACACCTCCTCCTCCTCCGGTGATAGACGGCGGACCACGGCGGCAGCGCGGTGACGATGGTGGCGGCAAGAGGATCGCGGTGGTGCCCTTCTCGCGGCGTGGGGAGCGGGTTCGTGTTCGAGCTAGATTTGTGGATCGGCGACTTCCCGGTAGATTTCGAGCTTCTTTGAGGTAGGGGAACGAATCCTTACCCTCTTTACAGCTTTCCCCATGGTTTGTAGGCCGAGGGGAGGTCGAGAGGGGCATTTTTAAGCCGGGAGGGTCAAGTCGCATGTTTGGGGTTTGAGCGCCGGATCTTCCGTTTTATGGGATTTTTGACTGATCTAAGGGTTTAGATGCATGCTAGGGTTGTAGGGGGAGGTTCCCCCTTCTGTTTCCCCTTCACTTAGGGGTGAAAGGGGCGTGGGATCGAGTTTCTCGAGCGAACTACGCGAACCGGGCTCGGCCCATCGTCGCACTATGTACCAGGGACGCGTTCTGGCAGAACGTGATGTGTCGTCCAAGCGCGTTCATCAGGGAAGATGAACAGTTTGGCGGTCCTTGTTGCGCCAGGGTTGGGTAGCGCATTCTGGCAGATCACGCTCGCCTTGGCGAGCACGTTCTCTATTATCGCGCTCACCTTGGCTAGCGCGATCCTGAAGAACGCGCTAGCCTCTACTAACGCGTTCTCCAACTGTCGTGCTAGGGGACCTGAGCGCTACAGTGTCGCGCCTAGGGGCCCTAGCGTGTTCATCCCCCCCGAGCTGTGCTTCTTTTGGGCAGTTTAGCCTCCGGTCGAGTGAGCTTTGGGTCCTGTTGTGGTGTGTGGCCCGAGGGTTGCCTTGGGCACACAGTGTGAGCCACAGGGGCACCCAGGGATCCCTGGAGGAGTAGTTACCACGGTAGGGGTGCCGTGTGACTTGAGGGACGAATGGACCTTGTACGTGTCACCGACATCCGTACTCACCATTTTGGTTACCGAGAGTCTATGTCAGTGTGTGGCCGATGGTTTCCGCGAGACGAGTCTCACCTCGGGTGACACGTCCACTAGTCGTAGCCTTCTTACGGCACGTGGTGGTGACCCACCCAGGAGTGGTGGAGCGGTTGACCCGAGAGAGACGGTTGTTAGGCTGGTTGCCGTAGGGCCCCCACGTGCAGCCGAGTCCAGGCTTCGGGGAAATAACCAGCTAGAGGACAGGCCTAGGGCGTATGGTCTGAGTGTACACACGGGACTGAGGGCTTTGGGCCCGCGCTGACGAGCACGACCTCAGCTAGTCCTTGTTTGTGGTACTGGTTACTGTGTGTGTCTGAGTCTCATGCCTGAGGCGTTGTAGCTAGACACTTGTGACGCGGTGTAAGACATCAGGGGACGCATCCGGTCGTTCTTCTAGTGGGTGGTGCTCCTGTCTACTGGCAGGTTCGGACTCGAGTTTTGACGGACCGAGGTTCGGTTATACGGTACGGTTAGTTAGATAGCTTTTCCGTTTATTTATTACTGCTTGTTGGTTCCACCATACCCCTGCTAGGTAGTGTTACCTTTCGAGGTTGTTCTCGCTTTATTGTCATTTTCCTCGTTGTGCGGTGGGGGTCCGAGGGATCCCTACTGGGCCAATGAAATGAGGCTCACCCCTACTTTTCAGGTGAGGCGGAGTCATCGAGGGGCGCGGCTGAGTTTCAGCGTGGTTCTTCTAGCCAGGGTTAGTCGCCAGTCTACTAGGGCTGGGGTATGCCCTGTGTAGTTGTACGCTGGGAGATGCCCCGTGTAGTTGTACTTTTCCTTCTATTGACTGTACTTTATTTGGATATGAGATACATTGGACCTTGTAGCAGTTTATTTTACTATATTTATATTATGCTATGCATTTTTGGTGAGGACACACGGCGCTATCCTCGACGGAGCACCCGGCACACCGCTACCTCCTTGTGGCTCGGCGACGGCGGCACCTTCTAGTTATCTTTTTATTATGCTTTAGGCCATGTTGGGCCTAGGTTTGGTCCCTGCGTGGACACGTTATCTAGTTTCTTTCCTATTGTTATCAGGCTATGTAGGGATAATGGGTTTCTTCCTCCCTTATTGGGCCAAGCCTTGGTCCTTGGTTAATGGGTTAGGGTTAGGGTTTGGAGAGGAGGGCGCAACCCCCACCTAGGGTGGCTGCGCCTCCTTCCCCCTCTTACCCCTCCTCTTTCCTTTTTGGGCCCCCCTCCTTTCCCCTTTCCTCCTCTCCCCTCTTTCCCCTTTGGGCGCCCCCCCCCCCTTGGATTCCTCCTTGATTGGAGGAGGATGGATCGCACCCCCCTGTTTGGAGGAGGGATGGCCGCCCCTACCCCCTCCCTTTTGCGCCCCCCCCTTCCCTTTGGCTTGGGTGAAAACCCTAATTCCCCTTCCCCTATAAGTAATCTTCTCCTTGTACTGATCACGGTTTAGACATAAATTGAATACAAAAATGGATTATTGTGCAAGGCATTTGCGCCCCTCTCTCTCTCTTTCTCTTCTCCTGCGACGGGAGAACGGCGAGGTGTGAAGCCTCAGCCCTCGGTGGACTCCGGGGTTCCCTCTTATCCTCATCTTCTTCCTCAACGGTTCGTGTGCGTGATTCCAGATTTCTGCCCCGACTTGTAGCAGAGCTCGCGCCCCCTTCTTGGACGAGTTTTGCCACGATCTATTTTCTGGAGATACGTCTGCGGATCAGCTTCGCGTCGGCGCCGGTTTTGCATCAATCGGAGATCGGCACTGCCCGTACCGATTTTCTCCGCCGACCTGCGCCAGCACCACTTTCTCTGCTCGCCCAGCGGGGAGACCCTGATTGCGGATTTTCCCCAGGCCTCCACGCTGCGTCTTTTGCGCTGGTTTCTTCAGGGTTCGTGGATCTCCGAGTCAGCTTTCCAACGCCGCCGACGGCGTCGCGTTTCGACATCGTCACCGTCCGTGGCGGTCGATCTCGTGGGGTTGCGCCGGCGTGCCTGCACAGTCCGCCCAGCGAACCAACCCCAACTTCCAGCGGCTCCTGCGACTCGTGTCGGCATCATCTGCCGACGCCGTTTGGCCGAGGGTCACCTCTGCCAGTCAGCTCTCACCTCCAACCGGCCCGGACCTGTTCGGGCACCAGACGACCGAGTTCCGGATTTTACCGACGGCGTGCGCGGTTCTGCGACCACAGAACCAGACCTGGTTTTCGGCAGCGCCCACGGCCACCACCGGCGCATCCAGCGCGCCCCCTTTGGCCGGAGCGTTCCTCCAGCCATCAGCAACGCGTCCTCTCTGACGGTGCCTCGAACGGACATCGCATCAACCCGTGGGACCCGTCTCCGTCCAGGCGCGCGCGACACCGATTCTGCAGCATCGCGCCCGTCATCGAGTGCGGCCCGTCAACCCGTGTCCGGCAACCCGAACGTATTGTTTGTAGCCTCTTACCTCCCTGCGAGGAGTGGGCCATTATTGGGGGTTGTAATTTATTGCTCTGGTGTATCGGGTTGTTGGTCCACGGCCGGGGTTCCTTCCCCACGCCTAGGCGTGGAGGTACGCGCTCCGACTCCTCCACCTTTGCTTGCTCTTTTAGTATGTGATTGAATATGCCGCGTGAGAGAGAGTAGGCGCCTAGCTACTTTTGCCATCACCGCGGACCGTGAGTGAGAGCACCCGTCCGTTAGCACTAGCCGAGCTTCGAGCTAGGACTCGACTCCCCTTGTCTTTGGAGGTCGACTATACGCCTAGACACGTGCGCTTCCCTCCTTGGGACGGCCGAGGTCGGAGTTTCTGTTGAGAGACGTCCCTCATTCTGTGGGATATCACGGTGGTCAGCCACTTGGCGACCCTTGAGCGTGCTACTGCTGGCCTGAGTTAGAGTCTTTTGTGAGTCTTAGTCCGTGTCGGTCCCCGTCCCCCATCAAATTTTGGTATCAGAGCATGGTTACCAACTTGTCCTTACAGGTTGGGTCTTAGGGTCGTGTTTAGGTTTTTGTCGTGTCTTGTTTGAGTCTTGCATCTCCTTGCATTCGTGTCCCTCTAGGTCTTAGGGTGTTAGCCTCCTTTGCATGCCCACTCGGGGTGGTACGGACTACCATCGCCCGGACGCCATGGGTGACCAACACCCACCTCAGGGACGCCCATCTCTAGAGGATCTGATTGCCCAACTTATGGTCCGTATGGACAAATCCGACCAGTCCATCAAGGAGTTGACTGAGCGTCTAGATAATCGTCTGAAGGTCATTGAGGATCGTGCCACCGTGTCCGATTTGGCCCTCCAGGGTCTTGTTGGACGGATAGGTGGGATAGATGAGGTGCACCGCCAGGACTCTCCTAGAGCCAACCAAGCTCCTCTTGTTGCTGCCGCCCAAGCCCCTCGGGCTCAGGAGCGACGTCCCCGAGCCCCCGACTTTGATGACTATGGGTCCGAGATGGATTTTGAGGGGAATGGACGCCAGTACCGTGGTCGTCGACCACACCAGGATGAGGATGATAGGGCCCTTAGGACCGTCCGTGCCGATCCACCCACTTTCGAGGGGTCTCTTGACCCAAAAGCCTACATAGACTGGGAGAATAGCATGGATAGGTATTTCGAATGGGTTGAGATGTCTGAGCTGCGGCAAGTCCGATTTGCCAAGATGAAGCTCATGGGGAGAGCCCAGACCTACTGGAGGAATGTCGAGAGTCTGATGTTACAGAGGCAGGACCCACCCATAGAGACCTGGTTTGATATGCGGCGTAAGCTCCGCGAGAAGTATGTCCCTCCTTCTTACCGCCAGAGGCTCATTGACCGATGGCAGACCCTTAGTCAGGGCGATCGGTCCGTGACCGAGTACATCGCCGAATTTGACGAGTATTATTTGCGATGTGGAGTTGATGAAGAGAAGGGCATGCCTGTTTCTCGTTTTCGCCGTGGCTTGAGGCCCGAGTATCAGTATGAGCTCTACCGTCGCCAGGTAGACACTTTAGAGCTAGCTTACCAGGTTGCCCTAGAGTTAGAGCAATTTGAGTTGGAGTTTGGCCCCACCTTTCGTCCGGGGATGCCTAGTCAGCGGGGTCTTGACCCTCGCTCCACTTCCACCCAGTATGGTCGATACCCGGCGGCCCGGCCCGCAGAGCCTCCTCGCCAGGACCCCACTGGTCCCAGGCCTCGTCCACCCCTTCCTAGGGATCCGCTCCCTCCACCTCGCCAGCAGGCACCCTACCCCCCCACTCGCCCTACACTTCCGCCTCCCCCACATCCTGCTCGTTCACAGCCTTTACTCCCCGCGCCCCGTCATGATGACAAGGGCAAGAGTCCTATGACCGCTGGGGCCTCATCTAGTGCGGGCGCACGTACTTGTTACCGGTGTGGCGGCTTTGGCCACTTTGCTGATAGATGCCCCACTCGGGAGAGGAAGGCCCTTGTCGTGGCAGACCCCGCTTCCACTGAGTCCCCCACTGAGCCCATACCTGTTAGCTATGAGGTAGACCAGGACTTGGTTGAGGAGTTCTTCGATGATCTGCTCGAGGGAGAGCAGGATGGTGCCCAGGGTAGCCATTTTCAGGGTGACCCACAGTTAGGGGTAGTTAGGTGCATCCTAGCCCAGCCCCAGGTGAGTGATGACTGGCGTCGCACCACCATATTTCACACCTTCTGCAGGCTTGGGGGTAAAGCTTGCAAGATTGTCATTGACAGCGGGAGTTGCATTAACGCCATATCTACTGGCACTGTTACCCGCCTTGGGTTGACCCCAGTAGACCACCCTGCTCCCTATAGGGTTTCTTGGGTCGATTCCACCTCCATTCCTGTTAGGCTCCGTTGCCTAGTGTCCCTTCAGTTCCAGACCTATCAGGATGAAGTTTGGTGCGATGTTCTCCTATGGAGGTAGGTAACATTATTTTAGGGAGGCCATGGTTGTTTGACATGGATGCCACCCTACAGGGCCGTGCAAACACTTGCACATTTGATCATAACGGCCACAGGATCACCCTCCACCCAGCCCCACCTAGGGACCCTACTGTTAGGGGACCAGCCGGTCCGAATGCCACGACCACCCCTCACCAGGGGAAGGTCAAGCCCCCGCCACCACCACCTCCGGTGCCTGTTTCCACCCCCTCTCCTACCCTCACCATAGATGTTCCTCCTACGAGAAGGTTGATGATCATCAGTCCCCGAGAGATGGAGAGAGAGGTTACTAGTGGTGTCCCTCTTTTAGCTGTGGTTGTCAGGGAGACGGGTGAGGTAGTCCCCAGTCTCGAGGGAGTGACAGACCCTCAGTTAGTTGAGATGTTGCGAGAGTTTGCTGATATCTTCCCGGAGGACCTTCCCGAAGGCCTTCCACCTTTGCGTGACATCCAGCACGAGATTGATCTTGTTCCGGGCTCGTCCTTGCCCAATCTTCCACATTATAGGATGAGTCCCGCGGACCATGCTGAGCTACAGAGGCAGGTTGATGAGTTGATGAGTAGGGGTTCCCTTAGGGATAGCAAGAGCCCCTGTGCTGTTCCCGCCCTGCTAGCGCCAAAGAAGGATGGCACATGGCGTATGTGCATCGATAGCCGTGCGATCAATAAGATCACGGTTAAGTATAGGTTTCCCATTCCCCGGCTGGATGACTTGCTTGATATGATGTCGGGAGCCACGATTTTCTCGAAGATCGATCTTAGGAGTGGCTATCACCAGGTGAGGGTCAGACCCGGTGATGAGTGGAAGACTGCATTTAAGACCAAGGATGGTCTTTACGAGTGGTTGGTCATGCCCTTCGGGCTGACTAACGCCCCTAGCACCTTCATGCGGTTGATGACGCAGGTGTTGCGTCCTATGATTGGAGTGTTTTTGGTCGTCTACTTCGACGATATCTTGATTTATAGCCGCACTAGGGAGTTACACCTAGACCACCTTAGGCAGGTGTGTGTTGTTCTGAGACGGGAGAGCTTGTTTGCCAACCCTAAGAAGTGTAGCTTCATGACTGACCAGGTTTCTTTCTTAGGGTTCATTATGTCCCGTGACGGAGTCTCCGCTGATCCGGAGAAGATCCGTGCCATAGTGGAGTGGCCCGAGCCCCGCTCACTCCACGATGTTAGGAGCTTTCATGGTCTGGCCACATTCTATCGCCGTTTCATTAGGGGGTTCAGTTCTATCACCGCCCCGATCACGGATTGCATCCGTAAGGGCGAGTTTACCTGGACGAAGGCTGCGGCCACAGCCTTCCAGACTATCAAGGATCGCATGACCCAGGCACCCGTTCTTACACTTCCTGACTTTTCTAAAGTGTTTGAGGTTACATGTGATGCCTCAGGTTTAGGCATAGGTGGAGTGCTTAGCCAGGAGTCCCACCCTATAGCCTTTTTTAGTGAGAAACTCAATGATGCCAAACTGCGTTACTCTACTTACGACAAGGAATTCTACGCAGTTGTTCAGGCTTTACGCTATTGGAGGCACTATCTCCTCCACCAGGAGTTTGTGCTCTTTTCTGACCATGAGGCATTGAAGTTTCTCCACACCCAAAAGAAGCTGAATGCCAGACATAGTAGATGGGTGGAATATTTGCAGGAGTTTACATTCGTTCTCAAGCACAAGGCAGGTGCCGAGAACAAGGTGGCCGATGCTCTTAGTCGGCGGGTGATGTTGATATCCACCATGAATGTTCAGGTGGTTGGTTTAGAAAAGTTGAAGGAGGCCTACATTGATTGCCCGGACTTCGGTCCCATCTATTCCGCCCTTCAGACAGGACCGTCCCGTGAGTTTAGCGAGTATGTCCTTCAGGATGGTCACTTATTTCGAGGTGATAGGTTGTGCATCCCACGGACTTCAGTTCGTGATTTTCTTACGTGGGAGCTTCATGCAGGAGGTCTTGCCGGCCACTTCGGCCGAAACAAGACCATAGAGGCTGTTGAGCACCGTTTCTACTGGCCCAGTTTGAAGAGGGATGTGGCCCGCATAGTTGCCCAGTGTCGTATTTGTGCCCTAGCGAAACAGAGGAAACAGAACACTGGCCTTTATACCCCTCTGCCTGTCCCTGATAGTCCTTGGCAGGATATCAGCATGGACTTTGTGCTTGGTTTGCCCCGTACTGCACGGCGGCATGATTCTATTTTTGTAGTGGTTGACCGCTTCTCCAAGATGGCCTTGTTTATTCCTTGTTCCAAGACATCGGATGCCTCTGGAGTTGCTAGGTTATTCTTCACCCACTGTGTGTCCAGGTTTGGGTTGCCACGCACCATTGTTTCTGATAGGGATGTGCGTTTTACGAGCTATTTTTGGAAAACCCTTTGGCGGATGATGGGCACCCAGTTGAAGTTCTCCACCGCATACCACCCCCAGACTGACGGTCAAACAGAGGTAGTCAATAGAAGTCTAGGGGATCTCCTGAGGTGTTTAGTGCGTGATAGAATTGGGGATTGGGACCTTGTCTTACCATTAGCGGAGTTTGCATATAATGATTCGGTCAATAGGTCTACAGGGTTGAGTCCATTTGAGATTGTCACTGGTCGTAGGCCTAGGAAACCGATTGATTTGATTCCCTCCCCCATTCAGTCCCGAGTCTCTGAGTCAGCTGAGTCTTTTGCGGAGCATATTAGACAGTTGCATGATCATGTCCGTCGTCATATAGAGGCTTGCAACGCACGTTACAAGGAGTTAGCTGACGCGCACAGACGCACACGTGAGTTCCGCGAGGGAGAGTACGTCATGGTCCGGGTTAGACCGGAACGGTTTCCTTCGGGAGCCGTAAAGAAGCTCCAAGACCGCGGTGCAGGACCATTCAGAGTGTTGAGGCGTATTGGGTCGAACGCGTATGTGATCGAGCTACCAGACGACTACGGGATCAGTTCCACGTTCAATGTCTCTGATCTGGTGGCTTACCGGGATCCCGCGGTGATACCCAGTGAGTTATTTGGGCCTGACCCTCCTGTTGTGAGTGACACACCTACTGAGAGTCCACCTCCTCCAGCCCCATTACATACACGCGAGCATATAGATTGCATACTGGATGAGCAGGTGACTACTACCAGGAGCGGAGCCTACCAACGCTTCTTAGTGCGTTGGAGAGGGCGCCCCGAGTCGGACAACACCTGGATTACACGTGGAGAGCTGGAGCGGATCGATCCGGACCTGCTGGAGCGGTACCTCAGCGACCGTGACCCTTACTCGACGGGGTCGAGTTCTTCCCACCCGGGGAGAATTGGTGAGGACACACGGCGCTATCCTCGACGGAGCACCCGGCACACCGCTACCTCCTTGTGGCTCGGCGACGGCGGCACCTTCTAGTTATCTTTTTATTATGCTTTAGGCCATGTTGGGCCTAGGTTTGGTCCCTGCGTGGACACGTTATCTAGTTTCTTTCCTATTGTTATCAGGCTATGTAGGGATAATGGGTTTCTTCCTCCCTTATTGGGCCAAGCCTTGGTCCTTGGTTAGTGGGTTAGGGTTAGGGTTTGGAGAGGAGGGCGCAACCCCCCACCTAGGGTGGCTGCGCCTCCTTCCCCCTCTTGCCCCTCCTCTTTCCTTTTTGGGCCCCCCTCCTTTCCCCTTTCCTCCTCTCCCCTCTTTCCCCTTTGGGCGCCCCCCCCCCCTTGGATTCCTCCTTGATTGGAGGAGGATGGATCGCACCCCCCTGTTTGGAGGAGGGATGGCCGCCCCTACCCCCTCCCTTTTGCGCCCCCCCCTTCCCTTTGGCTTGGGTGAAAACCCTAATTCCCCTTCCCCTATAAGTAATCTTCTCCTTGTACTGATCACGGTTTAGACATAATTTGAATACAAAAATGGATTATTGTGCAAGGCATTTGCGCCCCTCTCTCTCTCTTTCTCTTCTCCTGCGACGGGAGAACGGCGAGGTGTGAAGCCTCAGCCCTCGGTGGACTCCGGGGTTCCCTCTTATCCTCATCTTCTTCCTCAACGGTTCGTGTGCGTGATTCCAGATTTCTGCCCCGACTTGTAGCAGAGCTCGCGCCCCCTTCTTGGACGAGTTTTGCCACGATCTATTTTCTGGAGATACGTCTGCGGATCAGCTTCGCGTCGGCACCGGTTTTGCATCAATCGGAGATCGGCACTGCCCGTACCGATTTTCTCCGCCGACCTGCGCCAGCACCACTTTCTCTGCTCGCCCAGCGGGGAGACCCTGATTGCGATTTTCCCCAGGCCTCCACGCTGCGTCTTTTGCGCTGGTTTCTTCAGGGTTCGTGGATCTCCGAGTCAGCTTTCCAACGCCGCCGACGGCGTCGCGTTTCGACATCGTCACCGTCCGTGGCGGTCGATCTCGTGGGGTTGCGCCGGCGTGCCTGCACAGTCCGCCCAGCGAACCAACCCCAACTTCCAGCGGCTCCTGCGACTCGTGTCGGCATCATCTGCCGACGCCGTTTGGCCGAGGGTTACCTCTGCCAGTCAGCTCTCACCTCCAACCGGCCCGGACCTGTTCGGGCACCAGACGACCGAGTTCCGGATTTTACCGACGGCGTGCGCGGTTCTGCGACCACAGAACCAGACCTGGTTTTCGGCAGCGCCCACGGCCACCACCGGCGCATCCAGCGCGTCCCCTCTGGTCTGAGCGTTCCTCCAGCCATCAGCAACGCGTCCTCTCTGACGGTGCCTCGAACGGACATCGCATCAACCCGTGGGACCCGTCTCCGTCCAGGCGCGCGCGACACCGATTCTGCAGCATCGCGCCCGTCATCGAGTGCGGCCCGTCAACCCGTGTCCGGCAACCCGAACGTATTGTTTGTAGCCTCTTACCTCCCTGCGAGGAGTGGGCCATTATTGGGGGTTGTAATTTATTGCTCTGGTGTATCGGGTTGTTGGTCCACGGCCGGGGTTCCTTCCCCACGCCTAGGCGTGGAGGTACGCGCTCCGACTCCTCCACCTTTGCTTGCTCTTTTAGTATGTGATTGAATATGCCGCGTGAGAGAGAGTAGGCGCCTAGCTACTTTTGCCATCACCGCGGACCGTGAGTGAGAGCACCCGTCCGTTAGCACTAGCCGAGCTTCGAGCTAGGACTCGACTCCCCTTGTCTTTGGAGGTCGACTTTACGCCTGGACACGTGCGCTTCCCTCCTTGGGACGGCCGAGGTCGGAGTTTCTGTTGAGAGACGTCCCTCATTCTGTGGGATATCACGGTGGTCAGCCACTTGGCGACCCTTGAGCGTGCTACTGCTGGCCTGAGTTAGAGTCTTTTGTGAGTCTTAGTCCGTGTCGGTCCCCGTCCCCCATCAATTTTATTTGATTATTGTGCTATCTCTGCAGTTGTTTCAGCTTCTCTTGTACTCCCACACCATCCCTTTTTACCCCGAGTCTTCGGACCTGTGGGTTGGCGGGCCAAGATTCGAGACGCGTCGGTTCCTTTTCGGTACTCGGATCTCGGGTCGTCATAGTTGGTATCAGAGCGTAGGTTGTGGAGGTACATAAGAATCTGAAATGATTGCAGTGGTCCAGAAGGTCCATGAATCTCCTGTACAGCCGGTGAATGGCTTAGGGCCCCGTGTGTTTCATTAATCCTGTTGTTCGTTTCTGTTAGCAAGCAGGTGTTATGGCACCCAGGAGAGCGACTCGTTCCCAGCAGGGAGAGTCAGGTGGGGGCCAAGAAGGCTTGAGTAGAGCGGAGCTTCCAACTGATGCAGCTGAAGGGGCGAGAGTTCTTGGGCCATAGGAGTTCTTCCGGGGCATGTACTAGTATGTTATTCAGCAGCAGCAGCAGGGCGGTGATGCTGGCGAGGGTTCGTCGTCTCGAGGTGGTCCTAGTCGCGCGCTGAGAGATTTCTTGCAGTACCAGCCGTCTACTTTCAGCGGGCAGCCAGACCCAGAGGTGGCCAGAGAGTGGTTAGATGACCTGGAGCGAGTGTTCAGTTCGATAAAGTGTCTTGAGGAAGAGAAGGTGGTGTTGGCTACGCATCGATTGCAGGGGCCAGCCCGTACTTGGTGGACGTCGGAGTGGAGGGCAGTGTTCCAGTCCCGTCCCCTTCGACAGATCTTGTGACAGGAGTTTGTCCCGACTTTCGAGCGTGCTTTTTTTCCATCTTTCCTCAGATCGCAGAAGCTGCGCAAGTTCCTAGAGCTGGTCCAGGGTGACATGACAGTGATGCAGTATAGGTCCAGGTTCATTGAGTTGGTCCGTTATGCACCGCACATTATGGCAGATGAGATGGTATGGACCGAGCAGTTTGTTGGGGGTCTAAGGTTAGAGTTGAGGCATCCTTTGCTTGCGTCAGGTTTGACCAACCTGGATGCGGCTTGCAGATCGGCAGCGGCGTTGGAGAGAGATATGCAGAAGGTTCGAGGTCAGGGCAGTGCGGGTCAGATGCAGATGAGTTTTGGCCAACCGGCGGCCGTGTAGCAGTAGAGCTCTGTTCAGATTTCAGCAGGTGGTTCAGGGACATCCCCGTCCGTGGCGTCAGCGGCAGATTCATCATCTCTGGGATCGAAGCTTAAGAAGTTGCTCAAGGAAGCTAGTTTTGACAGGAGGTGTCGTGATCGTAAGGATCAGGGGCAGCAGTCGGTGGGTAGTGTTCAGCAGCCTACCCAGTTCCAACGTCAGGATTCTGTGAGCGGTTCTCGGAACGGGTGTCCTCGGTGCGGCAATTCTCATCCAACCAAGCAGTGTACGGCGCCCGTGATTTTCTTCAGGTGTGACCAGCCAGGGCACATGGTACGTGACTGTCCGCAGAGACCGTGTCAGTCGCATGAATTTCAGCAGCAGCAGCAGTTCCAGCCCCAGCAGATGTCGTCGCAGCCGCAGTAGTACCAGCAGCAGGGTCAGTATCCTCAGTTGACTTGGTCAGCTACTGGAGGGAGGCAGAGATCCTCACCAGAGCAGAGGCTGAGGCGTCCCAGTTGGTGGAAGGTACTATTCTGATTTTTGGTTGTGCGGCTCAAGTTTTATTCGATTCTGGTGCGTCTCATTCGTTCATCTCGGAGGATTTTACTCAGAGTGCCAAGGAGTCGGCGACTGAGGTGTCCTGTGATCTGACAGTGGAGTTGCCTACCGGTGATTTCATGCTCACCCCGTACTTATTCGAGAAGGTGCCGGTGTGGGTGGATGGGCGGAACTTACCGGCCAGGTTTTATGCATTGCCGCTTCAGGACTTTGATGTGATCTTGGGCATGGATTGGCTCGAGACCCATCATGCCATGGTGGATTGCGGCTCGAAGAGGGTCTACTTCCGACCGCTTCGTGGACCCACCTTCTATTACCAAGGTATCCGGTCTTCCTCCTCCCGTTTTCTTATTTTGGCTATTAGGGCTCGTAGATTGCTTGACACGGGTTGTCAAGGTTTCCTTGCTTCTATGGTTTTGGTCGATCGGCAGTGTCCGGACGTGGAGGACATTTCGATTGTGTGCGAGTTTTCTGATGTTTTTCCCGAGGAGTTGCCTGGGTTGCCACCGCAGCGAGAGATTGATTTCATGATTGAGGTGGTACCAGGTACGACGCCTATGTCGAAGGCCCCTTATCGTATGGCGCTAGCGGAGTTGAGAGAGTCGAAGGCGCAGTTGGAGGAGTTGCTGACCAAGGGGTACATTCGTCCTAGTTTTTTCCCTTGGGACTGCCTGTGTTGTTTGTGAAGAAGAAGGATGGTAGTCTGAGGTTGTGCATTGACTACCGGCAGTTGAACCAGACGACTGTTAAGAACAAGTATCCGTTACCTCGGATTGATGACTTGTTCGATCAACTTCAGTCGGCCCGGGTGTTTTCGCGGATTGATTTGAGATCGGGTTATTACCAGCTGTGGATTCGAGAGTCTGACGTTGAGAAGACTACTTTTCACTCGAGGTATGGACATTATGAGTTCTTGGTGATGCTTTTTGGGCTCACCAATGCCCCCACGGCATTTATGGATTTGATGCATAGGGTGTTCCGTCCATATCTAGACCAGTTCGTGGTCGTGTTTGTGGACGACATCCTTGTGTATTCGCGGTCTGCTGAGGAGCATGTGCATCATTTGAGGGTGGTGTTGCAGACCTTGCGGGATCACCAGTTGTATGCCAAACTCGGCAAGTGTGAGTTTTGGCTGCGAGAGGCGCACTTCTTGGGGCACATGATTTCTGGTGATGGTGTTCCCATGGACCTGGCCAAGGTCAAGGCTGTAGTGCAATGGCCGAGGCCGAGTTCTGTCATGGAGATTCAGAGTTTTCTGGGGCTTGCAGGCTATTGTAGGAGATTCATCCAGCATTTTTCTCGTATTACGGCCCCGATGACCAGGCTTACGCAGAAGGATGTGTCGTTTATCTGGACGGAGGAGTGTGAGCAGAGCTTTATGGAGCTGAAGAGATTGCTCACGACTGCTCCGGTATTGGTGTTGCCTTCTGGATCAGGGGGTTTTGTGGTGTGCACAGATGCTTCCGAGGTAGGTTTAGTTGTTGTGCTGATCCAGCATGGTAGAGTTGTTGCGTATGCATCTCGACAGTTGAAGCCACATGAGGGGAACTACCCTACTCATGATCTTGAGTTGGCGACGGTGATTTTCGCCTTGAAGATTTGGAGGCACTATCTGTACGATGAGAAGTTCGAGATGTTCACTGACCATCAGAGTTTGAGGTATGTGTTTACCCAGAAGGATCTAAACCTCAGGCAGAGGAGGTGGATGGAGTACATGAAGTGCATCGTTTGGCTCGTTTGTATGTGGAGCGGATCGTCCCATTACATGGAGTTCCCATCTCCATTGTGTCTGATCGCGATCCTCGCTTCACTTCTGGATTCTGGATGAGCTTCCAGAAGGCTCTAGGCACTGAATTAGCGTTTAGCTCAGCATACCATCCTCAATCGGACGGTCAATTGGAGAGGACCATCCAGACTTTGGAGGATATGTTGAGGTTGTGTTGCTTGGAGTGGCAAGGGAGTTGGATCCACCATTTGCCATTAGTGGAGTTTGCCTACAATAATGGCTATCATTCAAGCATTGGTATGGCTTCGTACGAGGCATTGTACGGGCGACCTTGTCAGACTCTGTTTGATTGGTTCGAGGTGGGAGAGTGTGTCCTGACAGGACCAGATTTGGTACAGCAGTGTACTGAGGTGGTGCATCTGATCCGGCAGAAGATGTTGGCTACGCAGAGCCGACCGATGAGCTATGCCGATCGGAGGAGGCGGCCCCTCTGTTTTGCTGTAGGTGATCGGGTGTTTTTACGAGTTTCTCCCATTAAGGGTATGATGCGCTTCGGCAGGCATGGGAAGCCGAGTCCTTGTTGCATTGGCCCTTTTCTTATTGTCGGGCGTGTTGGTGAGGTTGCCTATCAGTTGTAGTTACCCTTGGAGCTATCTTCTGTGCATGATGTGTTTCATGTGTCTATGCTTCGGAGGTATATGCCCAATAATTCCCACGCTCTGGAGGATGTCGTTTGGCCTAAGGTGACCCCAGACTTGTCCCTTCCGGAGTACCCTATCAGCATCGAGGATCGGCCTGAGCAGCGCCTGCGGAACAAGGTTATCCCTCTGGTTAAGGTGGTCTGGCAACGTCACTCCGGTGGCGAGGCGTCGTGGGAACGTGAGGATGAGATGCGACAGCTATATCCTTATTTGTTTGGGTGAGTATTCTCCCTTATCCCTGTGCCTTGTCCTTAATTTTGAGGATGAAATTTGTTTAAGGGGAGAGGGCTGTAATGTCCCGAGTTTGCCCTCCCCCCTTAATTCTGGGCTGTAATGTCCAGCTATATCCTTATTTTTTCGGGTGAGTCTTCTCCCCGGATTTGCTTTCCCAGAGGATTTGTTTCCATTATGACCAGAATTATCTTCTAGACATCTTCCGTGCTCGGATCCGTGCGATTCGGGTCAGTTTCGGAGGCCGCGGAACGTGTTCCGCGTGTTTTCTACGTGTTTTCTGATTCTCGCGTCTGTGTTTTGGGAAAACCTACGGAACTCCGTAACGGGTGAACCGGGTCATTCACCTACCCGCGGGTGGTACCGTTGCGATCAACGTGTTCCGAGGGTCGCAGAAATGTATTTTCATATTTTTTGGTATTTTTGGCATTTACCGGATTTTCTTTATATAACCCTTTTTCTTTTCCTTTTTCCTTCTTCTTCTTTCTTCTTCTTTCTTTTCCCCCGTGAGCCGCGGCCGACCGTTGCAACCCCCCTCTCCCCGTTTGGGCTCGCGATGCCTCCTCCTCCTCCGGTGACGGACGGCGGACCACGGCGGCAGCGCGGTGACGACGGTGGCGGCGAGAGGATCGAGGTGGTGCCCTTTCGCGACGTGGGGAGCGGGTTCGTGTTCGAGCTAGATTTGTGGATCGGCGACTTCCCAGCAGATTTCGAGCTTCTTTGAGGTAGGGGGATGAATGCTTACCCTCTTTACAGCTTTTCCCGTGGTTTTTAGGCCGAGGGGAGGTCGAGAGGGGCGTTTTTAAGCCGGGAGGGTCAAGTCACATGTTTGGAGTTTGAGCGCCAGATCTTCCGTTTTATGGGGTTTTTGACTGATCTAAGGGTTAAGATGCATGTTAGGGTGGTAGGGGGAGGTTACCCCTTTTGTTTCCCCTTCGCCTGGGAGTGAAAGGGGCATGGGATCGAGTTTCTCGAGTGAACTACACGAACCGAGCTCGGCCCGTTATCGCGCTATGTACCAGGGGCGCGTTCTGGCAGAACGCGATGTGTCGTCCAAGCGCATTCATCAGGGAAGATGAACAGTTTGGCGGTCTTTGTCGCGCCAGGGTTGGGTAGCGCATTCTGGCAGATCACGCTCGCCTTGGCGAGCGCGTTCTCCATTGTCGCGCTCACCTTGGCTAGCGCGATCCTGAAGAACGCGCTAGCCTCTGCTAGCGCATTCTCCAACTATCCTACTAGGGGACCTAAGCACGACAGTGTCGCGCCCAGGGGCCCTAGCGCGTTCATCCCCCCCCCCCCTCCAGCCATGCTTCTTTTGGGCAGTTTAGCCTCCGGTCGAGTGAGCTTTGGGTCTTGTTGCGGTGTGTGGCCCGAGGGTTGCCATGGGCACCCAGTGTGAGCCACAGGGGCACCCAGGGATCCCCGAAGGAATAGTTACCTCGGTAGGGGTGCCGCGTGACTTGAGGGATAAACGGACCTCGTACGTGTCCCCGGCATCCGTACTCACCGTTTCGGTTACCGAGAGTCTGTGTCAGTGTGTGGCCGATGGTTTCCGCGAGTCGAGTCTCACCTCTGGTGACACGTCCACTAGTCGTAGCCTTCTTACGGCACGCGGTGGTGACCCACCCGGGAGTGGTGGAGCGGTTGACCCGAGGAGACGGTTGTTAGGCTGGTTACCGTAGGGCCCCCACGCGCAGTCGAGTCCGAGCTTCGAGAAAATAACCAGCTAGAGGGCAGGCCTAGGGCGTATGGTCTAAGTGTGCACACGGGGCCGAGGGCTTCGGGCCCGCACTGACGAGCGTGAGCTCAGCTAGTCCTTGTTTGTGGTACTGGTTATTGTGTGTGTCTGAGTCTCGCGCCCGGGGCGTTGTAGCTAGACACTTGTGACGCGGTGTAAGACGTCAGGGGACGCATCCGGTCGTTCTTCTAGTGGGTGGTGCTCCTATCTAATGGCAGGTTCGGACTTGAGTTTTGATTGACCGAGGTTCGATTGTACGGTACGGTTAGTTAGATAGCTTTTCCGTTTATTTATTACTGCTTGTTGGTTCCACCGTACCTCTGCTAGGTAGTGTTACCTTCCGAGGTTGTTCTCACTTTGTTGTCGTTTTCCTCGTTGTGCAGTGGGGGTCCGAGGGATCCCTACTGGGCCAATGAAATGAGGCTCACCCCTACTTTTCAGGTGAGGCGGGGTCGTCGAGGGGTGCGGCGGAGTTTCAGCGTGGTTCTTCTAGTCAGGGTTAGTCGCCTGTCTGCCAGGGCCGGGGGATGACGCGTGTAGTTTTACGCCAGGGGATGCCCCGTGTAGTTGTACTTTTCCTTCTGTTGACTGTAATTTATTTGGACATGAGATACACTGGACCTTGTAGTAGTTTATTTTACTTCATTTATATTATGATGTGCATTTTATTTGATTATTGTGCTATCTCTGCAGTTGTTTCAGCTTCTCTTGTACTCCCACACCATCCCTTTTTACCTTTCCGAGTCTTCGGGCTCGTGGGTTGGCGGGCCGAGATTCGAGACGCGTCGGTTGCTTTTCGGTACTCGGATCCTGGGTCGTCACAGTTATCGGGTGAGGGATCCTCGGCACACTTCACGGTTCCCCCTCCTCCTACCACCAAAAGCTCAAATTTTCCACCCTTCGAGGGTAAGGGAGGTCCGAGGGGATCAGAAGGAATCCAGAAGGTACTACCTCATCTCAACCCGCGAATGACATCCCGAAGAAGTACTGCCTGAGAAGAAGGCAAGAATAGAAGATCCAAGTTCGAGCACAAGTGCGCCGGCCAAGGACTTGTACCTCATCCAGGTGGGGGATGATCCAAGCCAAACACTGAGGATCGACGCTACACTATCCAAGCACGACAAGCAAGCATACGCACGCTTCCTCACATCCAACTAGGATGTGTTCGCATGGTCTGAAGATGAGCTTCTTGGGATCCCTTCGGAGGTCATCACTCATCAACTTAGGTTGGACCCCGCCTACCGCCCCGTCCAGCAGCGTCGAAGGCATTGCAACCCCGAGCGACAAGCCGTCATCAGGGAACATGTAAGTGAGAAGCTACGTTCGGGGCTACTCAGACCCACAAGGTACCCGGACTGGGTAGCCAACGTAGTCTTGGTTCCCAAGAGCAACGGAAAGTGACGGATGTGCGTGGACTACACCGACCTCAACAAAGCTACGCCGAAGGATAGCTTCCCCATGCCACGGATCGACCAGTTGGTCGACGCTACGGCCGGGCATGAAATGCTGAGCTTCCTAGATGCCTACTACGGGTATCACCAAATCGACATGCACGAGCCCGACCAGGACAAAACGACCTTCGTCACCGACCATGGCCTATATTGCTACACTCACATGCCGTTTAGATTGAAGAATGCAGGAGCAACATACCAGCTCCTCGTCAACCACATGTTCGACTCGCAGATCAGCCGCAACATGGATATCTACATCGATGACATGCTCGTAAAGAGCCTCCAGGCCGCCGAGCACTTGGGAGACTTGGCGGAGACCTTCACCACGCTCAGAAGGTACAACATGAAACTCAACCTAGCTAAATGTGCATTCGGAGTGCGGTCAAAAAAGTTCATAGGCTTCCTCGTCACCCAATCCCGACCAAATCCGAGCAGTACTAGAGATGAAGCGGCCAGGATGAGTGAGGGACGTACAGTGCCTCACTGGACGCGTCGCCGCCCTTGCTCGGTTCCTATCTTGAGTCGCCGAGCGATTCCTCCCCTTCTTCCAGCTGATCAAGCAGGCCAATCAAGCGCCGGAGAAGAAAGGCTAGATCGACTGGGATCAAGAATGCGAGCAGGCGTTCGAGGAACTAAAACGCTATTTGGCGACCCCTCCAGTCCTCGCCAAACCACAAAAGGGAGAATAGGTACTCCTATACATGTCTGCCACGCGAAGCACAATAAGCGTCGTGCTCACATGAGAAGAGGCGGGTGTCATGAAGCCCGTCTACTACATCAGTCGAGTATTGCAAGGACCATAATTTCAGTACTCATGAACTGAAAAGTTCACCCTAGCCCTCATTATAGCCACTCGCAAGCTACGTCCATACTTCTTGGCTCACCCAATTACCGTCCTCACCGACCAGCCGCTCCGAGAAATCCTCCAGAACCCGAACGCCTTAGGAAGGCTGATCAAATGGGCCATCGAGCTGGGGGAGTTCGACCTCAAGTTCCACCCAAGGACCGCGATCAAGGCTCAGGCCCTCGCCGATTTCGCCGTGGAATGCACCATACCCATCGAAGACTCGCCCAAGCAATCTTCAGGACCCATGTGGGAACTGTACGTCGACGGATCTTCCTGCACGGCGAGGAGCGGCCCGGGGTTAGTCTTACTTTCGCCGGAAGGGTTAGAACTCTAGTAGGCCCTACGGTTTAACTTCCCGACCACGAACAATGTGGCTGAGTATGAGGCACTCCTCTCTGGGCTATGCATGGTGAAAAACTTGGGGACCTCCAGCGTACGAGCATACAACGACTCCATGCTCATTGCCAACCAGGTCAGAGGAGAATTCGAAGCGCGCGAGCCCTCCATGATCAAATACCTAGAGAAGGCCAAGGCTGCGGCAAATGAATTCTCCCACTTCAAGGTGGTTCACATCCCACGAGAGGAGAACGTCCGAGCAGACGCCCTATCTCGCCTGGCATCTGCTACCACGGTCTCCGGCTCGAGGTCGATCCTAGTAGAAGAATTACTGGCGCCGAGCATGGAAGAGCCGGCGTCCCAGGTAAATGTTACCGACTACGAACCTTCCTGGATGGACCCCCTGCTGGATTTTCTCCTACGGCAACAACTCCCAAATGACAGCGCCGAAGCCCGACGTACGCGAGCACGTGCAGCTCACTTCACAATGGTGAACGACCGGTTATATCGCTGGTCCCTCTCGACTCCTCTGCTGAAGTGTTTGTTCCCCATAGAAGCCGGCCATGCCATCCAAGAAGTCCACGACGGGCTCTACGGAATCCATATAGGGGGGGAGCACTCGCACGAACACTGATTCGGCAAGGATACTGGTGGCCCACCTTACAGCAAGACTGTCTCAAGTATGTCCGGAGGTGCCCTCAATGCCAGAAATTATCTCACCTGCACCAACAGTTGGCAACCCAACTTCACACCTTGATGGAGCCTCGCCCATTTGCTCGGTGGGGGGTGGACATACTATGTCCCTTTCCCGAGGCACAAGGGAGGAAAAAATTCCTCATAGTCGCCATCGACTACTTCACCAAATGGGTCGAAGCTGAACCGTTGGGAAAGATTACAAGCAAAGCAACATGGAAGTTCGTGCTGCGAAGTATCATCTGTCGATTTGGGATCCCGCGAGTTCTCACAACCGACAATGGCAGGCAATTCACGAGCGCCACCTTCTAGGAGAAATGCTCGGAGTTGGGGATTTGGAACCACTACACATCAGTGGGGCATCCCCAAGCTAACGGGTTGGTGAAAAACGCCAATAGAACACTTCTCTATGGCATCAAAACCGGTTAGACCAAGCAGGCGACTCATGGGTCGACTCAATCCCGAGCATCCTATGGGCCCACCGTACCACTGCCCGAGCAGCCACCAGAGAGACACCGTTCCATCTAGCATACGGCGCAAAAGCGGTAATACCGATGGAGATAGCCAACCCCTCGTTACGAGTGGGACACTTCGACGAGGTCAGGAACAACCAAGTAATGCGGGAAAACTTAGACCTGCTCGAAGAGGACAGAGCAGTCGCGCAAGTAAAGCTTGCAGCATACCAACAGAAGCTGGCCCAATACTACAATGCCCGAGTCAAAGAACGACACTTCTTCCCTGGAGATTTGGTACTACGACGAGCAAGCGTGGCCGACCCAAGGGGTGCCACCGGAAAGCTCACACCAAACTGGGAAGGCCCATACACAGTAACCGAAGTACTTGGCAAAGGTGCGTACAGGCTGGCAACGCTGGGGGGGAGAGGTACCCAGGACGTGGAACTCTGTAAACCTTAGAAATTTCTTCCAGCGAATCGTCCCTAACCAGACTCTACGAAGGTAACCTACGTGTTCCCTAGAGGCGAGCACCGCTCCCATCAAAAAATGAGAAGGTAACCTAAGGGTTCCCTAGAGGCGAGCACCGCTCCCCTTGAAGACAATGAGGTAACCTAAGGGTTCCCTAGAGGCGAGCACGGCTCCCCTCAAAAATGAGAAGGTAACCTAAGGGTTCCCTAGAGGCGAGTACCGCTCCCCTTGAAAATAATAAGGTAACCTAAGGGTTCCCTAGAGGCGAGCACCGCTCCCCTCAAAAAATGAGAAGGTAACCTAAGGGTTCCCTAGAGGGCGAGCACGGCTCCCCTTGAAAATGAGAAGGTAACCCAGGGGTTCCCTAGAGGCAAGCACGACTCCCCTTGAAAATGAGAAGGTAACCTAAGGGTTCCCTAGAGGACGAGCATGCCTCCCCTTGAAATCGAGTAGGTAACTTAAGGGTTCCCTAGAGGCGAGCATAGCTCCCCTTGAAAATGATGGCAGCAAACAAATGAAGGACGCAGATACTGCGAGACATGCATACGGAAAAGCCACTCAAAGACATGCAAAAGCCTTCCAACGAAAGGTACACAATGAATATCGACTCAAGTTAAAGAATTTTTTCCTTTAGTCAAGATACAAGCTGCCAAAGATCGGCAAGTCACCCTCATGTGACCAATTTACAAGCGTATGAAAAGACAAGATGCACTCAATCGTTGCTACATGCAACCTTAGTTTCTTGTCCCTTGGGCACCGTCATCGTTCGGTTACCTGCCAGCAGCTGAGCGGACACCTATCATCTCTTTTGTGCACGAGCAAACGGCCACTCCTCGATTACTTGTTATAACGAAGTGGACCAACAGAGCGAGCCGCCTATGCCAAAGAAAAGGGGCAAACCCTCCGTCCCTTGACCCGTTCATGAGGAGAGCACACCTAGCATCCCTTCTGTTCTGTGGAAGCGGACCAACAGGGATGCCACTGGCAGAGAGACCTGCACCAGGAAAACTAGGCCGGTCGACCCGACCGCCCCTGGCTGACGGGGAGGCATGGCTACTAAAGATGGAAAAGGCCAGAGAAGAAAAGGTCCTCACCGGGCGGAGGAAGAGGACGCCTACGACGAACACGACAAGCAGCGGACTCGGATGGGGTTTAGAAAGAGGCCCTGCGGCGGTTCTTATAATCGCCCACGACGGGCCAGCACTGCCCCCGCGGGAGGCAGGTGAAAAGGCGCCCGTCACCATCATGGTACGGCCATCAACGCCAGATGCCCATTCGAGCCCGCACCCCCAGAAAAGATAGAGTTCCAGTCATAATTGCTGCCAGGGCACCTGCCAAAGGTGCCTTGTGCGCCAAGCGTGGGACCGGACATATCGACTCTCGCACCAACGAAGGGATCAACCTCAAATTTTACACTCCGACATACCCTCTCATGTTCTACTCTCGGCTCCCTTCAGATCGAGTGCTCGACAACCAAGAGTAGGGGGAAGTGAGGAGGGTAAATCCGGTTTGGCCCATGGACAGCCCAATAGCGGCAGGTCCAAATCGGATCCGTCCCCTTAGCGCGCCCAAGAGGCGCTCGAGGTGAACGACCCGCCAAGGTGCTGCCCAACCCAGCTTTGACATTGGATTCTACAGCACGAGAAAGCGCATTAGTCGTCGGAGGACCCTCCGACGATCGACCGTTGCCCCCACCACGTCGGCTCTGACCCCATAATGGACGAGCACGCCCCATGGGTGCCGTAAGACTCGCCCCGGGACCATCCGACGTCGGGGTAAGCATCCTCTAATGGAAAAGTCCCGCCACTATAGCGGAAAGGAGTTGCTCCACTACCTACACCTTCCCTATCAAGGGATAAGGCTCCCCGCTCCAGGACAACCCCTATAAGAAGGGAAACGACAGAGAAGAGACACATGGTGGATGATTCTGTCAAAGCCTACTACACAAGAGAATAGAGCTACTAGCCCTACTACACTACGAGAGGGAAGCCTCGACGATCTACGCCGAAAGGGAAGCTCTCCTCCGGCGACCTTACCACCCGGCGAGCACTCACCGAGTGAACACTGGGAGTGGGAGCACTCGTTTCGAGGATCTACACGGCCCTTCAGCCCTCGACTGTGATTTCCTTCTCTCTCTCTCTCTCTTCTCCGTTCTTCATTAATCGGTTGTTGACTTAAGCATCAGAGGGTTGTCCCCTGGGGTAACACCTGGGACTCTTTATGACGCCCTTCTGACTTCTGGTGTTTGCAGACCTCCAAGGGTGCAAAGTGACTTCCCCAACAAATAAATAGAGAATGTGGTATGTGGCATAGGAACCATTTTCCTGCCTCTACAGACGCAATGCATTTTATTTGTTTTATCATTCATTTTATTTGTTTTGTTATCACCAAAATCAATTTTATGTTCAAGGCCTGCTTATGATATACGGAGATGTCTGCCTAACAGTAACATGTGAGCCAAGAGCCGGGTCTGCTATAGGGCAGACCGGATGATGGATTGAGCGGACATCCTCCTCCCTTCATACCTCCCTAAATTCTTGTTCAGCCAAAATTCTCATAGAATGCGATAAAACTAAGTTTATATATATGGGCAAAAGCAACGGTGAACGAAGTTAATGAAATTGCAATATGATATGAGCAAGAGAGTGTGGCCGGTGGAGCAGCATCTAGTATGTCCGAAATGAATGGCCAAATCGCCCGTGAGATATCTATCACTCAGGAAGAAGATATGCATAGGCAATTCCCCCTCCTCTGAGGTAGCAATGACATCGAGAGCACAAGGGGATGCCCCCATGTTGCAGTAGGTCATCCGTGGGCATGCAATTTCTCACCAAACACTAAGTAAAGACGGACCACTTTAGGAGTAGGTAGGGAGCCCATAGGATCTTCCAGAAGTGATGTGAGTCACCATCTCCATGAATGCGTAGCCTGGCCACCTTGGTGGAGAGTTTCTCATATGAAGACGGCATCCATATCCAAGTGTCCAAGATATGTCACAGCATAGGAGCGATAATGACCTATAAAATGTCAAAAGGGATATGTGCATGTATCACATGCGAATGCGGGTGACCCATGAGAAAAGTAGTTGAGAGGCAGAGATGAACATGTCTTGAAGAGAGCTCTAGCGGTCATTGGGGACCGGAGAAAAGAGGACAATAGTCCACCACCAGGCCATCGATCATACCAGAACAAGGCATCGCCTCAGCCAACTAACGCAAACTACGAATCTAAAATCCTTTCAGTAGCAGCGCATGAAGCTGGCCTTCCAAGGACCATTGGCCACTTGAAAGGTAGCCGAGAAAAAGTGCAAGCGCGCTAGGTATTTACCCCTGAAGAACTCAACCAAAGAGAATCAGAGTGTAGACCCATCCAGAGCATTTTGATTCCTAATTCAACCTTCATAGTAGAGAGCAGGACAATACCCAGTCCACCCTACACCATGCATGGGCTTGCAAATCATGTCCCAAGAGATCCAGTGTCTCTTCATAGGAGCCCCAAAAGAAGTTGGCCAGCATCCTATTGATATCGTGGATGGTGGATGAAGGGATAGTAACTACGGACATGGTGTACAAGGGAATAGATGATGGCAATTGCTTTATTAGAACTAATTAAGTAGCCACCCATGGAGAGGAATCCGGCCTTCCAAGACTGAAGTTTCTCATGAACACTACAACAATATGTGAGAAGGAGCACCTGTTACTCCATAAGAATAACAAAATGCCAAAGATACCTGTGAGGGAGGATCTTCTTAGCAAAGCTTGTAATAGAGGCAATAGAATTTTGCAATCGAAGAAGGAGCCTGGGATGAGCAACAAAACAACTTTTGGCGACGTTAACTTGCTGTCTTGAGGAGGTCACATAGAGCTTGAAAAAATGCATAAAGTTCCTGATTGAGCATTTATCACCGTTAGAGAATATAAGAGTATCATATGCATAGAGTAAATGCGATATAGGCAGGAAAGATCGAGGTGCCTTATAATACTTCACCCTGCTAGTTTCATACAATTTTCATAGCCCCCTACTCAAGGCCTCCTTCGCGATCGAATAGGAGTTTTTGAAAAGCTAAGAAATGCAAGCCAAATGTCATGAACAATGAAGGAGTGAGCGGATCACCCTACCGAAGGCTTCTGGAAGGCTTAAAGAAACCATAAATATCACCATAAAAAAGACAGAGAGCTAGCAATTAGATAGAGGCGGCTCAACGAGAGAGATAACCTTGGGGGGAAAGCGGCAATCTCGTAGGACAACAAAAATGAAGTCATGCTCCATATGATCATAGCCTGAGCCATGTCCAGCTTAAGAACAATATTGTGGGCCCGAAACTTCTTGCCAATATCCTGAATAAGCTCTAGGGCTAAAGTAATATTTTCCACAATTAGCCATCCTTTAACAAATGTGCCTTGCTCTTTGGATATGATCAAAGGCAGCAAGAGTGCTAATCAATCATTGATAATGTGGGATATTATCTTGTATGCAAAGTTACATAGGTTGATCAACCGAAAATCGGCACAAGATGATGGCACCTCCACCTTAGGGATGAGAGCTATAAGAGAGGAGGTAAGCATTTGAGGTAAAGGATCCCCACAGAAATAAGCCTGTATAGTAGCAATAACATCAGAAGAAATAATAAACCAACAGGAGTGATAGAAATGACCTGAAAAGCCATCAGACCCCGGAGCACTATTTGCAGACATAGAGAACACCACATCCTTAATCTTCTCCGGGGTGGGGATAGCACAAATAGCCTGACTCTGCTCCTCAAGAATAAGACATGAAATATTAGCAATAACTGTAGGATGTATAGTATGAGGCTCGAAAGTGAAGGCATGTGGGTAGTGATCCACAATCAGCCACTTAAGATTGGCCCGGTGTGGACGCACTTTTTTATATCATTTTATTTTATTTACCTATTCATTTATTTCATTTATATTGTTTAATATTGTGCAGGCGTGCCAGTCACAAGGTGACCATTTGTTCGGACTCCAAAGACCAAGGTGGCCAGGAGCCTCTAATGCGCGCCGTCTAACTTGATCAAACGATAGTGGATATCGTGTCGGGACTAGAACCCGCCGTGCCATAAAGGCCACGGTGTTAATTACATCTCCCCGAATGGGAGAAAACCATTGATTAGTCGCCAGGAAGAGGAGTCCTATAGCCTGAAATCATTAATGAAAGAAGAGAGAGATAAATTGAAACGCAGCGAAATGTCCTGTGTCGGGGAAAGAATGCTCAAATCATGTCGGTCGTCTATCGTCCATTTTATGTTCAGAAAGTACTCCGAGTTGAGAGCGTGACAAAGATATGAATAATCTTTGGGTAAATGTTTGTCGAGGGTGCGGCAGGTTTGATATTTGATGATAAAAGAAGTGGGATAGATCCTTGTGAAAACATGTTAGATTCAGAGTGTTGTTGGCCAAAGGCAAAGTCAGGTCATGGCCATGATAGGGTGGTTCCCGAGATCCAAACCTGGCTTGCGAGGGCATCATTTATGTTCCCTTCACATAGGGTCTGGGGGAGGTGAGGACTCCAGAACGGACATTATTATATATATGTATATTTTTACTTACTGTTTCAATTCCTTTTGGATGCATGCGTACGTCTTTATTTTTTTAATCTGATTGCATATTTTTTATTCTCGTTTCTATCACTTTTATCCTTTGTCTCATGTTTTATTATCATCATTCTTTTCTTATTATCATTATCATTTAATAATATTATTATTTTTATTCTTTTCTCTTCTTTTTTTTAATAGATGAGAGGGGAGGAAGAGCTCAGTCGACTGACTTTGAAGTCAGTCAACTGAACTTAGTTGATTGCATTCAATGTCAGTCGACAGACCTTGAGGTCAGTCGACTAACTTCATCTCCTTTCCTTTTTTTTTTGGGTTTGTTCTTCTTCTTTTTTTCAGTCAACTTGGGTTGAGGGCTAGTTGGCCCAAGCTTAAAGTAAATCAATTCAGATTAAAGATGGGTCAACTCAGGTCAAAGTGAACCGACCTAACCTTAAGAGTGTGTCGACCTAGCTAGGGGTCGGTCGACTGATGATGTAGATCGGTCGACCGAACTCAATGGGAATGCGTCGACCCAACATATGGGTGGGTCGACACACCCATCATCTTTCACCGTTTTTTTGTTAATATCTTTCTATTCTCTTTATTGTGTTCATTTGTTATTATAATCATCAATTTTTATGTCATTATTTCACATGTTATTTCCTCTTACCCTTTTCTTCATAATTATGATTACTCCGTCATCTATTTGTTTATCGGTCAGACCTCTGGTGAAATTTCGACAGCATCTCCCCTAAATTCGAGGCATTTTGCGGGTGAGAAGCGGGTGAACATCCCCAGAGAATCCGAGATGGTCCCTTAAATGTTCGGATATACCCAGCATCGCGGCATACCGAATTATCTATGGCACTGTATCTCCGAGGGCTAGCCTACTAGGAGATCGGGGTTGTCGGGAGGTCGCCGGAGGGATGGAGAAACACGAACACAGTCAAAACAACATAACAAAGCCAGACGAGGGAGCCGAAGAGATGGCCATTATCGGACCGAATCAGGTACGAACAGTGCTTGCCGTCTCAGTAAGGGATCATCGGTTCATCAGATCGACCGATAGGGGGCTCAAGTATGTTGACGTAACCCACAATAAGAACAGTGCTAGATCAGTTTGCTCGTGACGCCTCAAACTAGCATCGGCTCAACCACCCTACAAGGTCTGCCGGATCAATTATGTTGAAGAGTGAGAGGGGCCGATCGGCGCCCATCCACTCGTGCCGGATCACCCGCGCGTCCGAGCGTCGGATCAGGCGGGCAAGAGCCTATCGGAACAGCTGCGACAGGGGCAAGAGGGGGGTAACCGGGTGCGCGCGTCTACGCCGATTCAGTTGCACAAAGAGGGGGGTCGCCGGACCAACTATTTGCAGCTCGCCAGATCGCTATTCGTGAAAACATAGTATTGGAAAAGAAGCAGGAAACGCCTTGTAAAGCGCCAAGGGGGGAAGATGATCACAGGGGCTAATATAGCCAGATTCTTGGCAAATTCCCCTCCTCCTCATTGATAGGTTACAGAGGGAAGAAGAAGATCGTAGGTTGACGAAGTCGCGCCAGTTCGTAAAGATGGTAGCAAAGAGCGACACCTAGTAAAGAGCGACACCCTTGCTACGACGAGGGAGAAATCAGTGTGGGGTACAATTGAGCGGGACTAGTGGCCACTTCTCTCCTCCCTCTGACGAAGCACAGAGAAGGGGATACGGGAGAGGGCCGCGAGAGGAATTCGATATTTACTCCATATTAGAAGGAGGAAACGATGCCCAAGCGGGTTGGGACTTGGAGTCCTACTCATTTCCTGAGCAAACCCCGAGAGTTACCACATGGTGGATACCACTGAAATCATCGCGATGGGCTAAAAATCATCGACAAGGGGAAGGGAAAACACACTCATTCGTTGCAAGGGAGTAAACGTAATAGAAAGCGTCATAGATACCCAAGACAATAGCATTCCAGAATCAAGCACATGTGGCAAAATGTTTCCATTCATTCAAAGAGAAGGGGAATACACCAGATGAGGCCCTCCATCGGGCATAAGAAAAATGAAAATGAAAGAAAGAAAGAAAAGAACAACCCACCTACGACAAAATTTCTTCTTCTCCCTCACTTTTCTCTCTTCTCCTTTTCAGACTCTCGTCTTCTCCTCTCCTTTTCTCTCTAGTTTTTTTCTTCTGCCTTCGTGTTCTCTCTCGATTGATTTCTCTGCCCTCTTGATTTTCCTCTCCTCCTTTTTCTTCAGCAGGTTCCCTTTTTTATAGGGTGAGCAGCTCATCCGGCGCCACCAGGCGCCTTGAACCGGTGTGGGTGGGCACATGCTCATCCGTCGCCACCCATCTGGCGCCTCCAGGTGCCTTGAATCAGCGTGGGTATGAGGCCCACTCCCCATACATGATCTGCGCTTCGAATCGACGCAACCAACCTATTCTGGGGCAGAAATGACGCCGGATCATCTTGTCTATCGCTCTTAACAAAGCCATCTTGAGCAGTTTTGATGTTTCGCCTTTCGTCGATGGGTAGAAACATGTCGTTCCTTTTTCGGGACATATCGTTGGGCATGCAATGTGAGTTTAAAAAATCTGGGGGTTCACATTGCCCTTCCAGGACACAGGCTTTGAGTTATCCTGGCGTGAGTAGCCTAACACCGGTTCAAGTTGACTTTGACATTTAGAATATCACCGTCAGGAAGAGCGTGTTGACTCTTTTCCCTAGGTGCATTAATGGGTGTGTCGAGCACACTCGCAAGTAATCGTCCTTTCCAGACGCGGGCTTAGATCGACCCAGTATGCTTCTTGTGACATCGTGTCAAAACTTTTGTTATTGTTTCGGGGGATCCCTCCTTGTTTACAGCACCATATTTTAAGTGCCAACAAATGCCCCCCACCCATGGGTGACGCAAATGAGGGACGAGCATGCGAGGCCCGCGGGTGTAGGCCTTTTCATTATATCGCTTCATTTTATGAGCTAGTTGTTTCAGCCTCTTGACGTAGCTACCCTTTTGCTTCTCTTGTGCGGCAATCTGGCACGAGCGTTTATCATTTTTGTTGGTCTGGTGCTATCTTGGTTAGTTGGTATGGCGCATGATGTCGTATGAATCCGATGTGGGCTTGATCTGGCATTCCCCATCACAGTGAATCGGTGTCGTTTGATGTTCTGTGATTCGGCACTGCATTGTTTGGGTTAATTCGATGTTGGCCTTCACTGTGAACCAGCATGATCTGGCACTACCATGTTTTATGGTTGATCCGGCATGGGGTCTGATCCGGCATTGACCGGAGGGACTGACCAGTGTGAGTCGGCGTCCCTCCCCTTTATGATCCGGCGGATGTTGATCTGGCGGCACCGTCTGCTGCTTTATGATTCGGTGCGACCGATCGGTGATTCGGTATAGCCCTTATCCGGGGTTGGGGAAGGGTGATCCGGCGCTGGTGTTCAGCCACCATGGCACGTCGATTCATGGTGCTGCTTCTCCTTTTAAAAGGGGAATGGGTCGAGGTAAGACAGACGGCTTATCATCGGCTTAGACAAAAGGTCTGGGTCGAAGGTTCTATAGTAACCTCCAATGAAGTCAGAGGTTAGTGCTAGATAGAAGGGAGTTTTAGTTGGTGAGGACAGAAACTCCGAGGCCAAAAGGATCTACTCATCAAAGGAAGAGACGCTTCCGACAACGGTAGCCTTTCTTTGTTCGCTTCATAGAGTGACCTGATGATCATGGGCATCATCATCATCATTTTGTTTGAACCACATTACTGACTCAAGTGCCCTTTTGAGTTTTCACTAGAGCCAGCCCCTTCTTGCTTTTGTCCACGTGCCTTCTCAGGTTTTCACGTAGCATGGTACCCAATTTTACTCACAGCGCCCTTTCAAGTTTTTGCCACGACCGCGTTTTAAGCCATTATTGCCCTTGCTCAATGGGATGTTTGAGTAAGTCTGGCGGGGCACCTCAATTTTAAGCCCTCTTTTCTTTTCTTTTTTTCCTTTTTTTGTTTATCAATACAATTTTATCCATTGGCGCAGACAGGAAGGGTCTAAGCCAGTAGATTATATACATCAGTTCTGATAGGGTGTCAGACACCGATATAGGTGTATCGTTGGCATTGGGTTTATGCCAATACAATGAATCAGGAGTATCTGGCCTTAGACTGAATGTCTTGGCCATTATGTAGTATTGGTTGGTCCTGACAAAGAGTCAAGGACCAATCATGGTGGTATTGTTGACATTGGGTTTATGCTAACGCAAGGAATCGGGTGTATCTGGTCTTAGACTGAAGGTCTAGGCCATTAGGTAGTATTGGTTGGTCCTGACAGAGAGTCAGGGACCAATCATGGTGGTATTTGGCCATTAGATAGTATTGGTTTGTCCTGATAAAGAGTCATGGACCAATCATGGTGGTAACGTTAACATTGGGTTTATGCCAACGCAAGAAATCAGGTGTATCTGGCCTTAGATTGAAAGTCTAGGTCATTAGGTAGTATTGATTGGTCCTGACAGAGAGTCAGATACCAGTCACGGTAGTCTCGTTAGCATTGGGTTGATGCCAACACAAGGAATCGAGTTTATGTGAGTTAGATTGAAGGTTTAGGCCATTAAGTTATGTAGGTTGGCCCCTATAAAGAATCAGACACCAATCATAGTGGTATCATTGGCATTGGGTTTATGCCAATGCAAGGAATTAGATTTATCTAGCTTAGATAGAAGGTCTAGGCCATTTAAGTTGTATTATTTAGGCCTGATAGAGAATCAGACGTCAATCATGGCCGTATCATTGGCATTGGGTTTATGCCAATGCAAGGAATTAGGTTTATCTAACTTAGACAGAAGGTCTAGGCCATTAGGTTGAGCAGACGGGTCCCGATAGAACGCCGGCCACCAATGATAGTTATATCATTGGCATTGGGTTTATGCCAACGCAAGGAATCAGGTTTATCTAGCTTAGATGGAAGGTCTAGTTCATATCCCTCAGCTAAGACAAAGAATCATGGATGCGGAGCTGATGATATCATCAGTACTGGAACTATACCAATGCAAGGAGATCGGGTTCTCTGACTTAAACGGAAGGTCTAGGTCATACCCCTCGACTAAGACCAAACGGTCATGGATGCCGAGTTAATAGTATCATCGGTACTAGGATTGTACCAATGTAAGGAGATCAGGTTTCTCTGACTTAGACGGAAGGTCTAGGTCATACCCCTCAGCTAAGACCAAACGGTCATGGATGCCGAGTTAATGGTATCATCGGTACTGGGATTGTACCAATGCAAGGAGATCGGGGTTTCTCTGACTTAGATGAAAGGTCTAGGTCATACCCATCGGCTAAGACCAAACGGTCATGGGCACCGAGTTAATAGTATCATCGGTACTAGGATCGTACCAATGCAAGGAGATCGGGTTTCTCTGACTTAGACGGAAGGTCTAGGTCATACCCCTCGGCTAAGACAGAATGTCATGGGTGCTAGGTTAATAATATCATTGATACTGGGGTTGTACCAATGCAAGGAGATCGAGTTTCTCTGACTTAGACGGAAGGTCTAGGTCATACCCCTCGGCTAAGACCAAACGGTCATGGGCGCCTAGTTAATAGCATCATCGGTACTGGGGTTGTTCCAATGCAAGGAGATCGGGTTTCTCTAACTTAGATGGAAGGTCTAGGTCATACCCCTCGACTAAGACCAAACAGTCATGGGCGCCAAGATAAGGTCTTAGCCAGTTTTCGTTTAATTTATCTTTGGGATTGGCCGCCATAACTTCTTTCCTTTTGACTATGACAAGGTCTCCTTTCTTGAATTTGCGCCCTTTGACGAGCTTGTCGAAGGCACGGATCATACGGGCATGATAGACTTGTATATTCTATTGGGCCTTAAGCTGCTATCCTTCCAAATCGGAGAGCTCCTCCAGTCTTCTTTCTGTATTTGCTTGGCCATCTTTAACCAATTCGTGCTAGATTGCGACTTGAAGTGAGGGTATCTCCAGCTCTATCGGGACGACTACTTCCGAGCCGTACACCAGCAAGAACGGTGAGCAACGCGTTGGGGTCTTGTAGACGGTGTGGTACGCCCACAGTGCCTCGTACATCTTTTCTTCCCAATCCTTGTTGCTAGAGCTAACTGTCTTGGCGAGAAGTGTACAGAGAGTTTTGTTAAAAGCTTCAGCCAACCCATTTGCTTGTGGGTTGTATGGAGTGGAGGCCCTCCAATCAATTTTAAACTTATTGGCCAATCTGTAGACCTTCTGATTCCGGAAATGACTTCCGTTATCGGAGATGATCCGATCGGGCACGCCAAATCAAAATATAATATTTTGACAGACAAATCTAGCTATGATTTCTCCCGTCACTTCCTTTAGAGCCACAGTTTCTACCCAGTGGGAAAAATAATCTGTTACGATTTCTCCCGTCACTTCCTTTAGAATACATGTCTCTTCACGTGGACACGACTTTTAAATTTAACGTATTTCCAGATAGGCACCAACCTTAGTGAGTTTATATTCCTATTTTGCTTCCTAGTCCAAGAAGATATCAAAGGTGAAGGGGAGGGAAATCAGATTTGACTCGTTCTTGGTAGATGTGGAGGAAAACCTGATAGAAGATGGGTGCTCGAGCAACCACATTTTCAAATGCCATGTAAGCAAACTGGAGAGACCATTCGGCAAATAGAATCTCAACTTGGTTATTGGCGAGGCGTTCTGCCATTTCTAGGTCATGCAAGGGTGCATGTTTGGCAAGACATCTCCATTCATTTAGAGGGATTCTGAATGATTTGTGTCTGACCATCATGATGGCATCTATTGTGATTCGGCGTTGATGGACAAATATGTTTAGTAGTTTATTGATCCCAAGGGTACTTTTGCCTTGAAGCCGAAGAATAGTGTTGATACGGAGCATCTGAGTAAAGAGGGTTCTATATTGCTCATATTGGAGAAATTTGGTTTGAAAAAGTGGATATCTCTGGTCATCCTCAAGAAGAGGAGGAACATAGTTCAAAAGAGGTAGGTGGTCAATCTCATGATAAATGGAGGTAGAATGCCAATGAGGAAACAAAACAAGACTAGATGGTAGGGCAGGAGGAGGTGGGAGGCCCTGGGTCACCATGACGGGAATGGCCTCGCTGGAAGATGGGATCTTAGGAAGTGATGGTGGAACTTGGGATGTTAGGATAGGTTTTTGGGTAGGAGGAGGTGCAGAAGAGGAACTTTCGGTGGGTTTTGTAACGACCCAAGATCCGGATACCGGGAAGAACCCGATACCATTCGAATCCTGACCCGCCGCCCACGAGTCGGGAGGGCTCGGAAGGGCTAAAAGGAGTGTGGAGGTACAAAGAAATAGGAAATAAGGTAGGACAATTCAATAATTAACAGAAATAAATAAACAACTACTACAACACAGTCCAGTCCAACAGAAAGTATAATCTAAAGGAGTAAAATGTACCACATGCCAAGTGAACACTCGGCCCGACGAGCTGGCAACTAAGAACCTCCGAACAGCACCCTCGAACCTCGAGGAAGAACCGCCGCACCTGAAAAGTAGGGGTGAGCCTCTTGTCACTGGCTCAATAGGGATCCCGCAGAACCCCAACAGAGAACAACGGCGGTAGCGGAAAGGAAAGTAGCTACAACTACAGCAGGAACAACGAAACGGTGATCGGTCAAAACTCGGCACTACAACTACTCCTACTATACCGATCAAGCAGAAAGAGAAATCTCGATCTCACAATTGGGAACCGGACCACTCTAACACCAGGCCTATCGAGGAAACACTCACCGCAACCCTGCTGCAGAAGTCTACCTACACAGGCACGACCAACTGGGACCGCACAGTCCCACACTGGCACGACGAAGCCTCGACAATCCCTACCGAGCACCCCTGGCCACCACCTCGGAAAGCACGCTGGAACGGTCCAGAACCTACGTCTCGCAGACGGGAAATGGAACTCGGAAACAAGAGAGTCACGTCGCACGTGACAGGAGTACCTGCCCACCAGAAGCAAGGCCGAATGCGTCCACTGACGTCTTAGACCGCGCCTCAGGTGTCCCCCTCCGGCCGAGCAAGAATTGAGACACCGTACAAGTAACCACAGAACAAGTGACTAGCGGGGGTCGCGCTCGTCAGCGCGGGTCCAACTGCCCCCAACCACGTGTGCACACACAGACCATGCGTCTCTGGTCTGGCCCTCTGACTGGTTTTCCCCTCAGTCGGACTCTGGTTGGTAGACGTGGGGCTCGACGGAAACCAGTCTAAAGCCATCTCTCTCTGGACTAGCCTCGCCACCACTCCCTGGTGGGACCACTCGCGTGTCGGAAGACTACGACTAGTGGGGAGTCACTGGTGTGACCACTCTCCAAGAAGAAACTCTGAGAACCACGCACGCACCCTACGGGAAAGTCGAGAAGAACCAAGTGGCGCCGAGCCACTGGACTCTGGACAATCCTCTAGACTCACTAAATCTAACGGTCCTTGAGTCACGAGACTCGGGGTCAAGACCGTCGTACACAACGGGACAACGCCGTTAATCTCACCTAATCGCTAGGTCTAAAACCACTGTAGCATAAATACCGAGATAGCTCACGAGCCGCCGAGACCATTCCCTCAAAAGGGAACACGGGAAACCTCCAGCCCCAGGCTAGATGACTGGACTCGCAGTCCAAGGCCACACACATGGCCCAGTCAGGAATCATCTTCCGCAGAAAACCACGACATGCAGGGGAACCCCACCGCACTCACACCGATACACAGTGACTCGATCGAGTGTAATACAAAGTCCGGAACACACACACCTATGGGCACGCTAATCGAGGTAACACGGTACCTACAAACATCCCAGAAACACGATCACGAAACCCACGGGATGTCCGGGACACTCACGAGGCTGAAGGTCAACCACTGGATCACAACCGGGTCGACCGGAGACCAACACAACGCGAACCCGACATTGCGAGCATGGAAAACTTCTAGCGGTCTAACCCTAGGCCGCCATGAGGCCTAGTGGTCTACACTTGGACCGCCAAAGAATGGCTAGCGGTCTAACACTGAACCGCTATACACTGAAATCACGGAGCCCTAGCGCTCTACCCTAGGACCGCGTGGCACTAGCTAGCGGGCTACCTCTGGACCGCTAAACTCTCGGAACACACGAAACTCAAGCGGTCTTAACGGTCTAACCCTGGACCGCCAAGGACCCTGGCGGTCTATCCCGTGACCGCCAGCCTTGAACCGACACAGGGAGACCCCTAGCGGTCTACCCTTGGTCCGCTTGGTGCCCCTAGCGGTCTCTGGAATGACCGCTAAGATGTCCCGAACCCGAAACGGCGGGAAACGCCCCAAAAATCTGATCCACGCCCCAATCACCCTCGAGTGATGGGAAAATAAAGGGGAATCCATCCCCAAGCCTCCTAGCATGCATCTATGCCCTTAGATCGGTCAAAACTCCCATGAAACGGGAGATCTTGGTCACACCCCAAAATCATGGATTTTCCCCAAAATGGCAATAAACCCACGCTCGGCTCACCACGGGCTACCAAATCCACGGGAAATGAAACACACGAGCTGAGGGTCCATCTCCCTACCTCCACCAAAAATTTCACGCGACGTGGATGCTGATCCACGAAGAAAACGCGGTTAAACCCTCGCCGGCTCGCGATCGTGCCACCGAGCTTCCATACGCCTCCACTGTCTCGATCCTCACCCATCCTCGCCCGTGCCTCACCCGCGCCGTCCCCGCCTCGCCCGCGCTCCGCTCTGTCGGCCGCCGGAGAAAGAGGGAGAGAGGAGAGAGCGTGAGAAGAGAGAGGGAGGGAAGAGAGAAATGAGAGGGGAGAGAGAGAAAGGGTTAACATATATAGAAAAATCTGAAAATTCCAAAAATTCAAAAAAATATGAAAAATTACCTCCGCAATCATCGGGAGGAGCACAACACGTCGGTACTGTCCCGGAGTCGGAGAACGGAACGGTTCGCCCTGCACAAAGTTCCGAAGGTATATCAGGGAAAAACACGTGTAAAGCACAAAACACACTCTAGGACCCATGAAAATGATCCGTAAAATATCCAAAAAATCCGGGGCATTAAGCACCGCTTTGGAAATGGGTTTACCTGTGTTCAACTTGTGTTTAACCCATTGCATATGTCAAAATGCGCTTTGAAAGGGAGCTGGGCATAACCTGGGGCTTCGCTAGGGTAACCTCGACTTAAACCGGGGTTTCGAAACCCACCTCGCGAGGTGGGTTCCGATTGTCCCGGCTTGCCTTTTCCTTTCCCGCCCCTGTCGCCCTGTCGCCTGTCGCTTCGGCTCGCCTGTCACTTCGGGGCTTGCGAAGGTCGTCTTCCTTCCTTCGAAACCCTTCCTCCGGAGGCGGCGAACCCTCATCTCAGGTCAGTCCGCGCTCCTCTCCCGTCCCTCCTTCGTCGCCCTTCCTCGACCATCCGACCGATGACCACTCCCTCTGCCGTGGTTCCCCGACGGAAGGCCTTCGTTCTCGCTCGGCTCTGCGCGCAGTGGTGCCTTCCGGCGGTCGTCTCCCTGACCCGCGAAGGTGGGCCAAATCTTGCAGGCCAAGGCTGTAGCTGCGCTCCCTTCGCCTGGCCCAACGTACGTGATTTGTAGTCCGGATCTCTCTCGTGACTGAACAGTGAAATCTTCTTCCTCAAAATCCCATCCACAATCACCCTTGCCCCTTTCTCACTGACTCTTGCTTCGTATTGATGATACCTCCCCATTCTATCTTAACCATGTCTTGTTGATTTCCGGTGACGGTGGTGGTCGTCGTTCCTTCCTCGTTGTTCGCAACACGGTGATGCTCGGACTACTGTGCCGGATCTGTCTCTGCTGTCGTTGCTATCAACGTTCGCTGTGAACCCTAAGGTTTTTATTCTCCCTGTTCCCCCCAAAAATTGGTATATATTATTAATCCTAAATTTCATGTGTAGTCACGGAAGAAGATCATACATCTGCCATGTGGGATATGTGTGTTATGTTCTTCTCATCGACATTTGTATTGCCCTACTCTGCTTACATTTTCTGCGTAGATTTATATGTGGGCCTTATTTTTTTTTACTGCTGTCTGGGCGTTATATGTGGCCGTTAATTATTTTGTTATTGAAATTATATCTGTGTAGATTAATATAGGAAAGTGGTTTGAAGCATATTCAGTTCCGTGTGATAGGTTCGGATTTGTTTGAATGTGACTTCACGGGGACTCAATATATTGATAAGGAAGTCATATGCCAACAGTCATATGAAGCTGCTCAAAATACGGCTATACATATATACATAAAATCTGTGCCTCGTGAACTCATATGATAAGAAATAATATTCTTCTTTACTTGACATTTGTTTTGATATATAGTAAACTCAATCTTATACATTTCTAAATTTTCAATGTGCTATGTGGCTTTGCTACTGCTGGCTTTCATGACTAAATCTTATACTCAATCTTATGTAAGTTGCTCCGGTCTGATGTGTCTTTTATGACTTGCATGGTTCAAATCTGAGGTCGGTCATATCATATGACTTTTGTAAACACATATAACATCTCAGTCTCTTGCCTATATGTTTTATTAATGTATGACCAATCACTCGTTTACGTTGCAAAGTTTTATTTTCTTACCTTTTACTTCTCCTCAAATTACCATTAGTATATAGTTCCATGCTTACGTTTTTTATGTTATTTGTCTTCTATTTTCAGACTTGTCTACTTCCCCACAGAATTCAATGTATGTGACATTTATATTGTTTCCATGTCTTCCATGTCGGGTCTACTTGTTGGCAACTAACTTGCTGTTGTCTGTTGTGCTTTTCCCGGCCACTCGTACGGTTCATATGTTAGGTGAGTCATCTCACATAACTCGTTGTAAACTTGTATAATATCCATGTCTCTTATCAATGTGTCTCGTTAATGTCTGATCAATTAGTCATTTGCATGTGAAGGTATAATTTTCTCACCACCTACACTTATGACAAACATGCCATCTTTTCTTATATATTTCAACACATGTTTATGAAACCACTAACTTGTATTTTGAGACATGTAGAAGCTACTTCCACATCTACAAGCAGGACAATTACTTGTTATTTTTTCAAAAAGAGTGAGAAAATTATGTAATATCATGATAGTTGGCATTATCTCGAGTAGAGCTTCAACGCTTCACTACTATAGTATATTTTACTCTCATACGTTTTTTTATAAGTGATGTTTTTTTATTTTACTTGTACTTATTCACTTATACATATTTTCAGCATGCAAGTGACGTTATTTTCATTATCGACCTACCTACTTCAAATATTAATTTCTTGATAAAAAGCTACTCATCTCATTACATCTTACTTCTCGGACCTCTCGAGCATGTACCTCTGTGGATTGGCTGCCACCATGTCTCTCATCGATAATTAATAATCACCTTTACTAGGCCTTAGAGTTCCCGAGCACACTAGGGCCTTGGAAAATCTATGTCATAATCGGCATTAATCCCGTTTGTTTAGGTAAATTGTGGACATTGGAGATGGACCTGATCTTACTAAGATTACTTAGGGAGGAGTTGAAATGTGGAGAGTCATGGGATGTCGTGCGACAAACATTTCACATCCGAACTGGATTGAATTTTCCCACCTCTCATTTGAAGCATAGGCTTGGCTTCTACAAATCATTTTATGTAGTAGCCAATGCACTTGTGCACGATGGGGGTTTCAAATGGGATGAGACTTCAAAGCAGATACAAGGCACTGACATGCTATGGGATGCATACAATGAGGTGTGTGAAATGACCATTGAAGAATGCATAGAAAGAGACTTTTTCTAGTTGTTTTGGCATGCGCTAATTGCAAACACATTATTTTTGTAGTTTAATCCACTTGTCATTTGGTTTAAGGGGAGGACATTACACTTGTATTGGGAGATTATACATTCTCTTCGTACGTGAGACAATCTCCACTTGTGAATAATTATGCAAGGCATCCATATTGTGCCTACATTAACTTTGCATGACTTACCTCCTTTTATGTGATGTATTAAGTATGATCTCGTGTATCATCTTCAACTTTTATAAGGAGACGATGTCTTCCTTATCTTTCTTGTAGACAGACTCATGGCGGATAGCAAGGGGAAGCCCCGAGTTACAAACTTCACGACTCGGGAGGACAAAGTGATGTTAAACCTCTTGATTGACCAATATCACAAGAACACATGCAACCAAGGCACATTCAAACAACATATGTGGAATGACATCATAGGCCCCTTCAATGACATAACGAAAAAAGGTGTATACAAAAATAATTTGTAAAATAGATGGAAGAACCTCAAAAAACAATACCACACACTCGAACAATTGATCGCAAGGACAGGTTGGGGATGGAATGACGTTAAGAAAATGCATGTGCCGCCTGAAGAGGGTGCGTGGGCGGAGGCAATTGCGGTATGTAATTTATTCTTTCACCACACTCATTAAGTGTCGAACAAGGATCATACGTATCCATTATAAGGTACTTACATTGTCTTCTTGGTTCGTAGGCCAACTTTAAATACAAGAAACTCCTGGGAAAGCCATATGAGTTTAAAGATGAAATGGACATCCTGTGCGGTAATACCATGTCTAGGGGATGTTTAGGAATTGGAACTACAATGGATAATGACTTATCACAAAGGCGGTCTTGGGGAGATGAAGAGTCACTTCGGCAATAGATGGGTGAAGATGATTCAGATCGTCTCGGCTTAAGTGGCATGGGTCTTCATTATAATGCTTCCCCTGTCGACTTACAGTCTGACTTTAACCCTTTCTTCATGTCAGCTCCTGCGGGTTTCCAAGCTCGTATGGGCATTCAATCACAAGGCAGGGGGACTACTCCATCTTCAGTGGGAGGTTGTAGTAGCACGAGAGACTTCACTCCATCACCACGTACAAAGCGACCAACTGAGGATGAGGCGATCTCTCCCATCAAGACGAGGACCTGTGGCACTCCATCATACCAGATCGGTAAGGGGAAGCGTAATAAGACGTTAGCGAATGCCACTGATGCACTAAACAAATATTGTGCTATGAACACCAACATGGCAGAATGTTATAAAGGCCTCGCCGCTGGACAGTCTCCTGCCACTTCTACGTCTGAGTCATTAGCCAACACTGTGAAAGAATGTCTCCAAAAGGTGAAGTCATTGCCAGGTTACACTCGGGAGATTTTGTATACAGCAGGAGATATTTTCCACGACCCTCATGTGTGATCAGTCTTTATGGCATTGGATGACAAGAACAAGTTGGGGTGGATTGTTCACCGGATGGGATGAGCCTCTTTATCCATGCACACGGGCATTGACTATGTGTTCTACTACTATCTGTTTGACTATCAGACTTTCTACTTTGTCGGACTTTATCATTTTCTTTCGGGCATGTATTAATACTTACATTTGGCGTACTTTTCATCACTTATTATGTACTGCAAGCTCATGACATTTTCTTACTTTCGCATACTTAGTAGCACATACTACGCAGGGTTTTGCAGGCAGATCATGGGGAAGTATAAGTGTTATGTGGTATGGGTTGGTCGTTGCCCGGGTGTGTACTACACATGGGATGAGTGCTATGCATAAGTTAATGGGTTTCTAGGTGCGAGCTTCAAGGGATTTGTTTCAATTCATGACGCCAACTATGCATTCCGAGCCATTGCCGTATGCAACACTAGTTGTGGGACCTATTCCAAGGGAGTGATGACCGACCAGACTGAAGAGGCCCCTCCTCACATCCACTTGCAACCGAGAGCTACCTCTATTGTTATACATCAACTACCTATCATTGTTATCCTTTTCATCATTGTTCTTTTCCTTTTCATCATAGTGCTTGGCATCTTTATCATTATCGTTCGTGGCCATTGAGGTACTAAAATGTTGTAGTGTAGTATTAACTGCAGTATCATGTATCTTATATTTTGCTGGGGCTTTGGATAGTTGACATCGATGTACTAGTATCTTTTTAAAGTACAGTGGACAATGTCCCTTGTGTCGTAATATCAGCTTCCATCTTGTGCGTCTGTATGATAGGACTTTATGGATTCAATGAATTTGCTAAGACAGCTCATGCGGGAAGGGATTTTGCTAAGTCAAAACATGGCCGGGTTGATAGTGGAGGAATTAGTGGATGCCATGGAAGAAGAACTTAGCGATGTGCATGTGCCTAGACCCATGCATACGTCTAGTTACACAGGGCATGTGTGGGTACTTTACATATTAAACGGTCATGAAAAGCGATGTTACAACATGTTCAGAGTAAACCAACCTATGTTCTTTCGTTTGCGTGATGTCCTTGTAGAGAGGAATTTGATTAAAGACAGGCGGTTTGTCACTGCAAGTGAGCAATTGGCAATGTTCTTATATGCAATGGGTCACGGTGTTGCAACAGGTGCTATGTGTGAGCACTTTCAGCACTCTTCACAGACAATAAGTTTTTATGTTAAACACGTGTGCAATGCTATAGTTGAACTTAGGCATATGTACCTCCAACTACCCACAGGAACAGAATATGTGCATCCGTTCATCCGGCACAATGACAAGTTTTACCCTTACTTTAAGGTAACTGTATTGTCATTTTCATCAACACCTGATATGTTTATAGATTCTTATGGGACATGTAAATAATTACAGGATGCATTGGGTGCAATCGATGGCACGCACATCCCTGCAAATGTTCTGAGATCGAAACATGCAAGGTATCGGAACCGTAAGCAACAAATAACTCAGAATGTCATGGCTGTTGTATCTTTTGATTTACAATTTCAATATCTGGCCACCGGGTGGGAAGGCTCAACTGGTGATCAAAAGGTGTTGTCCTGGGCAATAGAAAAGGGGGGTTTCAAGGTGCCTCCAGGTTAGTTGTTATGGAACCTCAACTTTGGTGAATTTCATACCATGATTAAGATACACATTGTCTAATTGAGCAATGTAGTAACATCAGGTAAATATTATCTGGTCGATCTTGATTATGCAAACACCGATAGTTTCTTATGCCCTTACCGGGGTGAGCGTTATAACATTTCTCAATATCAGGGCCGTGGTGGTAGAGCGTATCGAAGTTTTCGGGACAAGTTTAATCATCGTCATGCTCAACTGAGGAATGTTGTGGAGCGGGCATTCGGGGTAGTGAAGATGCGATTCCAAACATTAAAAGAGGGGAACATGTACCCATTTCGCACGCAGATACTAATTGTGATTGCATGTTGTGTCGTACATAACTTCATACGACGGGAGCAAGGGGATGACTTCTACTTTCAACAAGAACCACATGTCATTGAAGATGATGGTGACGAAGATGTGGATCCCATCATGCCTGTGGCTTCTCGTGACATTAGAGAAGGGGAGCATCTTAGGGACACAATTGCTACACAAATCTGGCTTCATAATTGATGTATTTTATCATGCATGGCTTGTCATTCATGCCTATTTTGTGCACCTACTCACATGCAACGATTCCTACGATACATTGCCAGTTTCTATATCTTTCGCAGGGCCTTTTATATATGTCTCATTTATTTGAATATCTATTGGCAGGTGCTCTTTTTAAAACAACACATAGTAGGGCTCCATGTTTGTTGCCCCCGGTGCATGTCCAACATGTCATGTGTGTGCATGGTTGGGTGTTGTAGATGGCATAACAATGCAACTCCATCACAGCCATGTCCCGTGTGTTCTTTCGGTCATGACTCCGGATGAGGTGACATCATGTGTGCACCGTCTATGGGTTGGGGTAATGAGGAATGGGTTTTATGATTTCATGTTGTGATAAGATGAGCACTTGTGATACCCCAACATGAAAAATGACTTTACATACCTTCATTACCCATACTGAGCCCACCCCACCATCGAAACATAAAGTATCTCCATTTTATGGCCCTTTATCAATTTGCAGGTGGTCTTTTAAAACAACCCATAGTAGGGCTTCATGTTTGTTGCCCCCGGAGCATGTCTAACATGTCATGTGTGTGCACGGTTGGGTGTCGTAGACGGCATAACAATGCAACTCCATCATATCACAGCCATGTCCCGTGTGTTCTTTGGGTCATTACTCCGGATGAGGTGGCATCATGTGTCCACCGTCTACGGGTTGGGGCGATGAGGAATGGATTTTATGATTTCATGTTGTGATAGGATGAGCACTTGTGACACCCCAACATGAAAAATGACTTCACCTACCTCTAATACCCACACTGAGCCCACCCCACCATCGAACATTTGTGTTGAACGTCAGCTTGGATTGGCCTCAGATTTTGTCATCGGGAACCATTTATGCACAGGTAAATTGATGTGTAATTATCTTTACAATTTTCATCCTAATAATTTCTGAATATGGTACTAAAATTATGATTATTTTCCTTGGATATAGGTGCTCTTTGGAAATAATCTTTATGCAGGTCTCGGGTTTACTGCACCATGTTTACTTTTCTGTATTGTTCAATTGAACGACAACTTCTTTGAAAGTCACGAAACATTTATTTTTAGTCTCCCATGATCAGGTAATGTGCTAGTATATTCATTTATATGACCTCACACTTTCTGCCAGAATTATATGATCATCACTTGGGATACAATAGAATCAACGATATTTAGTGTGAGCATATTATTCATTCTTGATAGTTTAAGATCATGATTGTTAAACTTGACTGACTATCACATATCTCATATGATCATTTGATTACCTCCATGGTGAGGAATTTGTACACTTATGAAATTACATAATTCAACTTGATAGCATCACTCTTAAGCGGATTTCTAGGTGCACGATGCTCATAGTTGTTACATCATTACACTTTCAGCATTCTTGTAAGATAGCTTATATATATGGCGGTCCATGTGTGTTCCTGAGGTCATTTGAGTCATCCTGTGGTCACTTGGGTCATTCGACATCATTCTATAGTCATATGAGTTCTGTGGTATTCTTGGTTTTGATAATGGCTAAACACTATTAGTCATTGATATCTTCCACTCTCAAGTGATTGACATACGTGATGTTTTTATTCATGACAGATATGCCAATGAATGGACAAGGAATCAAGTGGCAATGGCCAAAGTGAAAGCTCATTGATCGCGCCCAAGCAAGGATGCAAATCTCATCTCTCTTACAAGCAAAAGTCGACATTTCATATTCGGCTCGTCACTCATCCAAGGTCAATGCACAAAGAAGTATAGCCAAGAGGATCCAAGGTTAAAGACTCAGTTGATACCTTCTAGACTATCAAGGGTGATGCCACAAACATGCACGGGCTGCTAATGAAGTTGAACGACGGAGCTGAAGCGGATAATGGATCGACCCGGGCAAGCCCGGAATCAGCCCAGCTGGCGGTCGACCACCCCAGCCAGCATCCGCCAGTCTGCATGTCTTTCAGCTGGCGGTCGACCGCCAGCCCGTAGCGGTCGATCGGAATTCCCAGTGACCATCCGTCTATAGTGTTTCTCAGTAGCGGTCGACCGCCAACCCCAATGCAGCCATGTTTGACTTCGAAATCCACCTCGTGGCCAGCCCCTTTCCATGGATTTGTTTAATCAAAAGTCACCTAATCTCCCATGATTTGTGGATCTGGTCTGGGGGGTGTCCAAGGACCATTCAAGGTCTATAAAACTAACACATGAGGGGTTGGAAACCCTATTACTTCAAGGCTTCAAGGGAGATCAAGGGAGGCCATTTACGAGGTACTGTAGCACATCCTTGAACAGTGTTTCGGGAGGAAGTTCTTCATCCATTCTAAGGCATTCAAGTCTAGATCTGAAGCCATCTCAACCTCCAAGGAAGAAGAAGCAATCAAGACTCTCAAGGGTGATCTAAACTACATCCTTCTTCCTCTTCATCAATTCAGGAGGATCAAAAGGAAGATCAAAAGTACATCCAACACTCTCTCCATCAACTCAAGGTGATTCAAGTTCATATCTCAATCCAGCAACCTCCAAGGAAGAGTAGAAGCAAGAAAGGCTAATAAGGGAGATCAAAGAAGGTTGCAAGGGTGTGTTCAAGGGAGAGGAGTTCGAGTACTGTAGCTGTGAATAGTACTCCGGGAAGAAGTTCTTCATCAAATCTCCAAGTGGTTCAAGCTACTTCAAAAGAAGTTTCAAGTCCCAGCAATCTCAGACAAGATCCTTTCTCTTTGAGCATATTTCATATCTTGTTTGAATATTTTCATATCTTGTTCTTTTCCATTTCATTCAAACATTTGGAACTGAAGATCGTCCCTACCGGTGGTTAGTAGGAAGGCAATCGGAAGTTGTCCGATCTGCGATGTTGACGTCCCTACCGGTGGTTAGTAGCAAGGCAATCGGTGATCTTTTCGATTTGCGGTTCAGTGCGTGGCACTAGTGGAGCCTCACCGGATTTGGTGAGGGGTGGACGTAGGACTGGAGATTCAGTCTAAACCACCTTAAAATCCTTTGTGTTGTGGTTTGATTGTGCGATTGATATGTGTTAGATGCATGCTTAGGTTCAATATCTATATTGCGTAATCATCTTGCCAAGCAAATCATTTGTGTTCTTCGTCAATCTAGTTATATTCCGCTGCTTATTTCATCATCTAGCTTTAAAGAGGGTTGCATTGCGAAAAGAGGGACAGATCTACTCACCCCTCCCCTCTAGATCCGCTGTCCACTACACAACACATGCTCTACATATCCAAGGTAGAAATTGGGGGAATTGTAAGATGCATGGCAGGTTATATATATATAACTGGGAATGTCATGTGCACATATAGCATCCATCCGAGTGACTATATATGTTAAATCATATATTTATTTTGTTTATTATCACTTGTAAGGCAACTTTGTATATGTGTATGTGGTCAAAAAAATGCTCTTGAACTCATAATTTGATAGGTGAAAAAGGGCTCCCAAGTCATCAAAGAATCCACTAAGATTTGTGACCAAACAAATTAAATTATATGAGGGCTATTTTTCTTGATTTATATAGGTCTGAACTATTTTTGGTGGAAGGGGTCGACTCCCTAGCTTAAAGGGGTCGACACATGTGGTTTGGTTGTTCAGTGGACAGAGGCTCTTTTGCAGTTGCGTCGACTCAAGTTCTCTTGAGTCGACTCTAGTTCCTTTTGGTCGACTTCAGGTCCTGTGAAGGGGTCGACACCCCCTCCCAAGGGGGTCGACACCTGTGAAACCCCGCTAGCAATCCTGAATGTTGAATGCTTTTAACATGGGATTAATTGTGTTTTATCCACTTAATCATCCTGAATGCTTTTAACACTCCGGATCACGTTCTCTCGTTTGGTAGATACACCTAAACCTATACATTTTTCATTCAAGCCACAGTTGTATGTTAAAGCATGTAATTTCTTTTGTTTATTATTACTTGTCAATCTTTCGTAGGGAGTTAGTTAAAGCATGCAATTTCTTTTGTATATTATTTGTAACATGCAATCAAAGAGGTTTATATTGTTACTAGTGTGTGCTCTTCTAAAACAACCCTTAGCAGGTCACTTTGTTTGTTGCCCCCGGTGCATGGTCAACATGTCATGTATGTTCATGGATGGGTGTCGTACATGGCTTCGCCATGCAACCCCATGACAATCATGTGACTTGTGTTGTTTGGATCATCGCTCCGGATGAGACGACCTCATGTGTGCACCGACTAGGGGTTGGGGCGATGAGGAATGGATTTCATGATTTTATCTTGAGGTTGGATGAGCACTTGTGACATCCCAACATAAAAAATGACTACATGTACCCCATAAATCCATACTTAGCCATCATCAAATTATGTATCTTCAACTTATTCTATGGCAGAACAATATAATATTCCTGCAAGTGATACTCTTTTGATAGGAAAATATATTTCAACATTTACTTTCTTCTATTGAGTCAATGTTAATGCCACCCATCTCCTTTGCGTTCACGAGTATCCATTTTATGAAATGCAACTTCATTAATTTGCCATCACGAGTACATTTCTATAGACTTTAACACTAGTGAATTGTATTTACTTTCTTAAATGGATATTTTCTGCCTCGACTTTATTTTTAGTGAACTACACTATCTATAAATTCTCCTTATAGTCATGTTTGCTGCCCCTTTTTCTCTTTTTTTATCTGGGATCTATTTCCCACCTCCTTCCATGTGGAAATAGATCCCGAGAAAAAATTCCCACCCACTTCCCTCTCCAGGATTGAATGCAAACATGGGGTTTCACTTTCATGTGTTATTTTTTTCTAGAAATATCAAACATGTGTTTCTATTTTACTGTAAACTATTTCCCATGGGTTTTTATAACTTTTGGAAAAATATTTCCTATGATTCTTCATTTTCTGGGAATTTTAGAATGCAAAACCCCTTCCTTCTAAATGCTTCAAGGGAAACAGTCTACTAGTGCTTGACAGGGAGGGATGCAGTGGGAGACCTTCTTCACTTTTTGTAAGTCATGTATACCTTGTCCATTTCTTCTATGAAGTTCTCAGTTTAATTGGATAAACCCAACGATAATGCCAGCACCTATGGCCTTGATGCAGGTTTGACAGATGAGATCTTGCTTATGATGCTTGTCAAAATCACATCTACTTATCCATTGGGATAGCGAAATTGTGTCATGGGATACACTAAGCTTTATGTTAGAATCAAAACTTTGAAATATATTGCCTTTTCTGTGTCTTATTGGAAACTTGGAAAGGTTAATCATTTTAATATGTATGGAGAACCTACTGAGAAATTGTGCACTCACTGTGTCTCATGCCATGTCTGTTGATTGGAGTGCATGTTTTCAGCAGGTACGCACTCAGTTATGTCCAGTAGCTCTTCTATAAAAATTGCCTTCCCTTTAGTTCCAAAGATTTTTTGCTTCACTAGTTACCTCTCTGACTGTGGTGCATTGACATGGTGCCTCCAACTGGGGCCTAGAGTTGTTGGTATTGAAAGAATATTGGTCCAAATGCACATTCATGGCTGATTGCCATAAGAGAAGTATGATTGGGTGGCATTAATTCTTGAGATGTTGTATGATGTTTCATTTAATGTTTCATTGTTTTGTGGTGATAACACAGCAGCTTGTAAATTTCAAAAGAAATACATTGGATCCGCATTTTATGTGGAGCTTATTATCTCTCGAAATGAATTGAGATAAGGCTCTGATTGATGATGATGATGATGATGATTGTCTCTCAAAATGATAAGGTAAATTGAGGTTTACACAAACCGACTTCGACCTACATTGGAAGTTTTCTTGTGTCAGTTATGATAATTATGTTTGGTACTAATACAAACTCTTGTTTGTTAATTGTATGCCTACATGAGTGAAAAGAGGAGCAGAGGACTGCGAGTCAACGGGAAGTGCACAATGGTGGCTATGCAAGTCTACGCAAGTTTGAAAGTCCTTGGCTTACTGGATGCTCTCTACAGGATGCTACCGACTGTGCTCTTGGACTTAAAAAAAGAAGGCCACAAACATCTGAGAGGTGGTGTTCTGTTGGAAGACCGATGTTGTACTCTACGTTAATCTTTTCCACTTAATTTTAACCATTTGGCTTGTCTTTATTAATTTTGGTAATGTTGAGAGGTCAATGGAGTGAAGGGGGGTACACAGTCCAATACTTTGTATTTTGTGAACATGTAATATTGTCAATTGCTTCCCAATACAGAAGTCTACTGAACAAAGACTAAATTTGTATATTGTTAATTATCTTAATGAAAATCATCCCTCACAATTTTTTACCACAAGTCGATCTCCCGTTTTTTGTATGGTGGTGTTGGAAGGTGAAACTAGTACATCATTAGATACTAATTTTGTATAGTGGTCTTGCAAATCAATGGAGCCAAAGGTGAATTTTTTTTCATTGTTTCTTATTTTGGTCAAGGAGGCAAGGATGAAGTTAAATAGATATATAGTCTTCGCTGAGCTAATGTGACGGATATATTTTTTATTAAAGAAAGGATAATAGTTTTGAAGAACATTAAGTTTGACATTATATAAATAATATTTGAATAATTCACAGGCATAGATTAACATTAATTTTAGAAGAAGCTGGAAGTGTAAATTTTGCATAATTTGAGTACCATATTGGTTTCTCAAATAGCCCAAAGTTAATGTTCATAGAAAAATAAAAGTTATATATCCATGGAGAGAGAGAGAGTATGGGTAAATAAGAGCAAAGGGAGGGGCATTTCTAGAAAGGCTTGAGTCATAAATGCTGGATTAACTCAACAGTTATCAAAGCACGAGAGGTTGAAAAAGGGTTAAATCACCTCCTTAGTACCCGGTTAACCAATGCATTATCAAATCAAAAATGACTTAACCCTGGAACAAGTTAAGTAGGACAACTTAGCTGAGAGTTAGTTATTCCGTTTCCAAAGCGAAGCTAAGGGTTGGCTTACTTGTAGATCGATGGAAGAAACTCAGCGCTTTCTTCGAGAGGGAGTAGGAAGACAGGTTTCGACAGCAGGAACAGAGGGCTCTGGAGTAGTATAGAGAACCATATCTCTACAAGGGATTGATGTAGAAGGAGTAGGAAGTAAGGTTGTTAGTGGATTAGGCACTAAAGTAGGAGGAGATGAGAGAATAGGAGGAGATGGCACTATAGGTGCACTTGGTACCGGAGCAGGAGGGGAAGGAGAAGGTGAAAATGTCGGTGATGGAATTGGGGGTGATGGTTCTACTGGTGCTGTGACTTGAGAGGGTTGTGTGGAGAGCTTCTCTGCTAACCCTTGCAGTTGAGCCATCATCACGATTAGGAGATTCTGATTTGTCTGGACCATGTTTTTAACCTCTAAAATTTCTTCTCCTTGGATCTTAATCTTTTCTGCAAAATGCAACTATAATTCAACTAAGTGTGCTTCCGAAGAGATCACTCTCACTTTAAGTTACTGCATGGATGTCTGCTGGATGCCGAAAGTGGAGAGGAGTTGATTCTTCATGAACATGATGCCTTCATGATGAGTTCTCAGACTCTCAACTAAATCACTCTTGACCTCAATCAGTTTGTCTTCAAGTTGCCCATGAGAGTCCAGAGTTTTCTTCTCCATATCCTTAGACCGCATCACTCATATATTCAACTTGTCTACAAGCATCCAACTTAATAAATGAGATCAAGTCAATAGTGGTCAACCAAATCTTCATGTATTCTTACCAACGCTTGAATTATTTTCTAGAGATTTTTTTTTTTGCATCCCAGACATGTCCACTCTCACCAAAGACGAAGATGAAAGCAATGACGATGCATTCGAATGATAGATTTCTTCTCTAAGATTGTTGAAATTATGGTATGCACAACAATGAAAATCCGTATGCAATGGATTAAACATGACATGGTTGTGTAAGCATCAAATGCAAAAACCGATCCAACTAGAGGCCAAACATCAAACACATATATAGAAATAATGCAACAAATGAGAAAGACAAGACTATAAAACTTAGCCAAAACGTCCATCTCTGCATTTTTCTTAGAGAAGAAATCACCTTGACAATACCGGTGGGTAAGAGTTGTCGCCATAGATGGCTACAGTGTCACCATCTTTCTCCAGGATATGATGGCTATAGTGATCTCTAGATGTACTCCTAAAAGATCACACCTCAAAAATGACCTCGTAGATCGGCTTCCTCTTCTCACGAACTAGAGAAGTTTATGGTGAGAGAAAGATAGAACCAACACTTTAGGGAGCTCGAGGCAGCTACGAGAACGATTCTCATCCCTCAAAAACCCTAGATAAAGAGCATTTATCCCCAAGAGGAATGGTTTCACTGGGTTATCCCAAGAGTCATGTTCGTTCGCGGAAAATCTGCTGAAAATATCCTTTTTATAATTGGAAGCGTCGACTGCCTCATCCTAAAATAGCCCTCAGCAAAAAAGAAATCCTATGCATGTGTCGTGGCCGAGCCGGACCCGGCTCGATGTGCACGTGCACATGTGTGGTTCACCATAGTCTCTCCTTATTGCTTAGAGCAAGTTATTAAAGAGACTTAGGACTGTAAGCACTCAATTTTTCTTAATTTCTAGTGTGGGACAAATATTTTCTACGTACCAACCAAGTGAGAAGTTTCCTTTACAATAAAGATATTGAATTCTCTCTACCAACTCCAACAAGTGATTCATCTGAATCACACTTGACCAGACGAAGATGTCCTCCATCGTGTCTCATACATCAATCCCTTTGGTAACATGCCTTCTCTTCATTGGGTCCATTTGAGACCTGGGGACATGCTTCTCTCTCCTCCCCCCCCCCCCTTCCTATCTGGCACAAGACTCACTACTCATGCTTCTCATCAGTCCAGCCTATGCTCTTCTCTCTCGCCTCTTGTCGACTCAATTAAATTCAATAAAGAGAGGGTATACAATATAACGAAACCCCATATATGTGCAACAAAGATTGACATTATCTAACTCCACTTTCTCCATTTCATTTGTAACAAAAAAATTTAAAAGTAGAAAACTATACATATCAATAGTTGAAACTAAATGAAATACAAACAAAGTAGAGGAAATATAGGAGATGATCTCAATCTGTGCAACAAGTATTATCCTTACCATATCTATCTCAGCTGACTATTTCAATCCTAATAAAAAGAGTAATACTTGTGCATCGAATTCGGTGGATAAACTTGACTCAAATTATAACCTCTATTTTTATTGGCCTCCAAAAAAGTTAAAATGACTGTTTTCTATCAAAAAAGGACGTCCTGCGTCAAAATCGTACGGCCTGTGTCAGATCTATCAGGCCCACTTTTTCGCTTGGTGGGAAAACACATGAGTGAAATATTTTGTAAGAGTGAAATATTTTCTTATAGAAATGAAACATTTTGTTATAAGAATGAAATATTTTATTTGACTACAGAAATGAACGAATGAAATATTTTGTAAAAATGAAATATTTGTTACGTGAACGAAATATTTGTTATAAAGATAAAATACTATAGAAATGAAATATTTTATTATAAAAATAAAATATAATAAAATATTTCAATTCTATACTAAATGTTTCATTCTGATAGTAAAATATTTCAGTCTTACAAAATATTTCACTCCTGTATTTTCTCGTCCGAGCGAAAAAGTCGGTCGGACGGATCTGACACAAGGCCGTATGTGTCTCACGCGAGATGTCTTTTTTGCATCAAAAATGATCATTTCAACTTTTTTTGGGGCAATGAGAGGGAAAGATGTAATTTTGAGTTAGACTTCCAAAGCATTACTCTACTAAAAATGGGGGGATAATATGACCCCATATATTAGTATGGCATTTATGAAATTGAAAGATCTATAATGCTGTCAAATTAATTAATTGCAATATTTCAAAGGAGCACTTTGTCTTAGTGCACTTATATCTATCTATTTATTTCTCTCTCCTCCCCCAGGCCCGAAAAGAAGGTTTTCTGTTAACTATTGGAAAGAAATTATTGTAATTTTATGAGATTTTTTAATAGCGTTGAGAAACATTCCTAAAATATTCTTTTGTAGAGACTGACAGCGAAGATATAACTTTTACCTTTTGCTCATTTATAGAGATGAGTAACGTTTGCTACAGCAGATTTGTAGATCTTCTTTTCATTGATCGATAAATTTTTGAGATTTTTACATGAAACTTAATGTTAGAGGTGAATTTGTAAAAAAAATATTCTTAAAAATATATTAGTAAAATATCAATGGGTTAATTCAAATAGTATATACATGTTATTTAAACGTGATTTTTTTATAAATTTTTAATAAAAAGAAGTGATATATGTATAAATAAATATGATATTTTTGTAAAATTCAGATTTACACCGTGATATACTTACTAATATATTTTTAAGAATAATTTTTTACAAATTAACTTCTAATAATTATTTTTATGTAAAAAATCTTAAAATTTTTATCTACAAATTTGTTACGTGGAGATATTTCAAGTAATATAATTTTTACAAAAAAATAAATGCAATCGCACTATCTCATAAGGGCACATATAAAATTTACCATAGTCTTTTCTCTATCTAATTCACACTCTAATGCAAAGTTAGAAATAATATCTAACACTTATATTATAACAATCTAATTCACACCCCATCGACGGCAGATAAACAAACGCAGAGACACGGAAAGCAATCTTCCTAAAATTAATAATATCTAACACTTATATTATATATATATATAGTTTTGATAATATTAAAATTCTAACTATGAGAGATGAGAATTAAATTCAAAAGCTTAGAAATATGATGTTGCCGAACCATAGACTCTTAGACATTGATCCTATCCACATAGTTGTATGCAAAGTTTGTTGTGTTGCACGTCCGGGCATATCGATTTTTCGACGTCACGATCTGATACAGCCCGTACCGCAACCATGTTATGTATATTTTTTTTCACCTCCCCTTTTCCTCTGGTTTCTCCCTTCTTTCGCGCCCTCCTCTCTTCTTTTCAGACCTACTCCATCATCCCCCCTCCCACTACCATTGTCTAGGCTGCTCGATCCCCCGTCTCGCTCTCTCATTCGCCATAGCCAGGGCCATCCCCCCTTCCCCTTCGTGGATGGTCACCACCGCCGTGGAAGCAGTCGGAGAAGCAACTGGAGCTCACCCTCCCCTTAAGTTAGTGAGAGTGCGCAACAACGGAGGGGGTTGTGGGATCTCGACGGGCTCGGGCCATAGCAAAGGGATCGGGGGTGGGATCCCTATAGGCTAGCGAGCATCAATAGAGGGGTATAGATTGCGACTCACCAGTCTAGGGACTTTAGCTGGCCTCCCCGTCGGATGCATCTGCCACTATCTCTACTAGGCCACCAACAACCTTGCAGGCTCACACTGGATCACGCCCTTGCCGATGTGCTGACATGTCGGTTCCGTGATGACACAATCCGATACGATTGATACACATCAGCATAGTTCGATCTGGCAAATCATTGTTGTAATGCCCCGGATTTTTTTTTCGATTTTTCCGGATCATGATCCATGAGTTCGGACCGCCTTGGTGAGTCCCGGAGAGTGTTTTGCGACTTACGCGTGTTTTTGCCTGTCAAACCTTCGGAATCCTGTGCAGGATGAACCGATGTGTTGTTGGGTTCCGAGATATTGCAGGTGTGTTATGCGTCTTCTGAGGGTCGTGGGGAGTATTTTTCCCCATTTTTGTATTTTTCGAATTTCGAAAAACTCGCGTGGGTTTTCTATATAAACAAACCCTCACCCCCTCTCTCTCCCCATTCTCACATTCTCTCCCTCTCTCTTCTCTTTCTCTTCCCCTGTCCTCCGGGTGACCGACAGAGGCGATGGCGGGCGAGGTGGAGACGATGTGGGGGCAAGGAGCACGAGGACGGGTCGAGGATCGAGGCGTGGTTGCACATTGAAGCTCGGGTGCATGTTCGTGAACCGGTGGGGGTTTCGCGGGCATTTTCGCGTGGAACGGCGTCCATGGTGCGCGAATCTTCGGTGGAGGTAGGGGGATGGATCTTTAACCCATGTACTTCATTTTTCGCGAGTTTCATAGGCCGTGGTGAGTCGAGTGGGGTTTTCTTCACGTCGGGGGGGGAGGATAAAATCATGTTTTTAGGGCGTGTGACGGTTTCGCCCGATCGAGCGAGGTTTTCTCACTTTCTTTCCTTCCTTTTTGAGTCTTGGGGTTAGGGGAATGATCCTCGTTGTTTTCCCCTTCGATTGGGATCGAATGGGGCGTGGAATCGGAGCCCTAGGATGGCTCCGGTCGGTTTCCCACCGTGTTCGGTCGATCGACCAGTTGGAACCGGTCGTCTGAACGCGGCCTGCGCATAGGTTAGGGTTGCTGCCCAGTTCGGTCGACCGACCCAGCCAGCACTGCTGCTGGCTGTTGGTCAGGTCGACCTGTCCCCTGTTGGTCGACCGACCCAGGGGTGTTGTTCGACCGAAATCCAATTCTTTGGCCCGTTTCGGCCTCCGATCGGTCCGGTTGAGACCCAATGATCGACCTTTGGCCCCGTGAGTGTCCCAGACACCCCGTGAGTACTGTGACCGTATTTTTGGGTGTCCAGAGATATTATTTTACCTTGATTAGTGTACCCATGAGTTTTAAGGGTCCGGGTGACCCTTTGTGTTCCGGGCTTCTATGTTTACGCTAAATCGAGTCGCCACGGGTTGGCATGAGTGCGGAAGGCTATTCCCGGCACGTCGTTAGCTTCTTTGGGATGCAGTTTTCGTGTGGGCCGTGCGTACGGTCTGTGGACTCTGAGTCCAATTGCCTAGCCTAGGGCTAGATGGTTTCTTCACTTCCCTTTGGAAGGGATTAAGCTCGGCGGTCACGAGCCGCCTTGAAGATTATATTACCGTGGTTTCTGACCTAGGGATAGGCCAGATTGACGGCCTGGAGCTGTCCTATACGATGGTCTTGACCCCGAGTCCTGTGACTCGAAGACTGTTGGTTTAATAGGTTTAGTGGACTGCCTAGAGTCCGGCAGCATCATGCCACCTATATTCCGAGCCACGTGCGACAGGGCTTGTGAGTAGCCTGTCTGCGATCCGGTGGTTTCCGCCGAGAGTCATTTGTGTGGTGACCCCCCACTAGTCGTAGCTTCCTGGGCACGCATGTGCCAACCCACCTGAGTGTAGGTTGATGTGACACAACCTCGGACCTAATGCAAGCAAGCACAATCGCATTCAAATGGGCCGAATTGGGCCATCGCTCTATCGACACTCACCCAAGCCCGGGGTAACTTGGCAATGCCAAGGTGAGGTTGAGGGGTTGGGCCCTTGCAGGTAGAGGGCCAGCAAGGCCAAGATGGGATTCCCAATGGGTGTGGAGGCCCAATTCAAGGGGGCCGACAAAGTGCCAAAGGCACCGGTTGCACTTCTCCCACGGTGATCACTCAAGACAACGGGGCTTGAGGATCGGGCTCTCACTCGCATAACCAGCGAAATTATGAACTAATATTGAAAGACAAGCACAATGAGCAAGGGTTTAGAGCACTTACTCGACCGGTTTGAAGAAACCGGTCCCGGTCGGAGACGAGGGCGAGCGGGGAGGCGGGTGGATCCCCACACGCCGCGCCGGGGTAGCTTGACCTGCCCAAATGAGTACAACACTACACCTCTCGCAGGAGGGGGATCTTGGGGTGGGGGTTAATGGATTACAATCAAAACTACCTCCGCACAGGGAGGGGCCTTCAGCCGGCCAAGCGGGGTGGGGAAAACTAGGGCTAAAACGAAATAGAAGTAGTTATGCCAAATCTGTCTGCCCTCTGCAATAGGGGACTGACAGATGGTGTTGAAGCTGCAGAACTTGATCAGGAATTTCGCCGAGGGCGAGACCAGTGGGGAACTCTTCGTAGCTAGGAAGGGAATGCCTCAAAATTTCTTTAATTTCTTCTGGGGCCTCTGCTGATCGGGATGGAGGTTTGAACAGAGCTTCAGATTCTCGGACCTGCAGTTGCAGACTTCTAATAGCAGATTGCAGAGAGCGCCCCGGTAGCTCCCGACCTCGGAATCAAGCGCCGTTGGAGTCGATGGAATCGTGGATGAGTCCTCTTCACATAAAAATTTACGGGGATGCTAAAAGATGCCGGAGAAGACCTGGAGGCTCTGAACAAGGATGACTGGTCGGTGTGGACTGTGGGGAAGCCGATCCGTACAGCAGAGGGAGAAAATTGATAACTTCTGCTACAGGATCCTGAACAGAGTTCCGCTTCTTGATTCTGAAAGTTGACTGGGCGATGAAGAACTTTGTAGAAGAGCTTACGAACTGATTCCTCCAGGGTGAGGCGTGGCAGAGCTTATACTCAGGTTCAGGGCTTCAGCAGAGGCAGTTCTGAGCAGTCGTGGGAGAACGGAGCTTCCGAACAGCACACAGCTCGGATGAAGACGAAACCACTTCTGTTGAAAAGGAGACTGGTAGACGCTTCCAACGGTGGCTCTTGGGTCTTCAAACTCGTCCGGAGGAGGTCGTGGTGGCCGCTGCAAGTTGCTGGTTCACCTGCAACTTCTGGACTGCAAGCAGCAACCAAGGGACAGCTTCCAATGCCTAGAAAGAAGAAGGAGAATGGGATATGTGGTGAAGGGGAGGTGGATGAAGGGTGAGAGGGGGGTTGTGGGAGGTGTGGAGGGGGTCTAATGGTGGAGGGGAGATGGAGGAAGAGGGGGAGGCCGCAGGTTTCAGCTGAGGTAATGGGGAATGGGGATTGCAAAGGGGGATGAAGAATGGAGGGAGGTGGGGGGCGACCTAGGCTAAAGGGGATAGAGGGAGGGGCGGCCAAAGCTTGGAGGGAAGGGATTTCAAATTTGAAATGGCCTTGGAAGATGGGAGATGGTGTGGGGAAGAGGGGTGATTGTGTTGGAATGGGGAAGATTTGGTTGGAATGGGGGAGATGGTGTTGGAATGGGGAAGACTCTACCTTGGAACTAGGGGGGAAGTAAATGGGGTGTGGGGAAGTGGAGGGGCCTTAATGGAGGTAGGTGGGGGTTGGAGGTGGTTGGGAGGAGGAGGAGAGAGGAATGGGGCGAACCCCCCCTTGGGGAAGAGAGAGAAAGAGAGAGAGGTGGGGTGGGGAATCACTCCCCTAGGGCTTCTCACCCAACTATAGGATTCACTCCACTAGAACTAAGTTTGAATACTCAAATGGAATTCTTTTGTATTGAATCATTCATTACCTCCAAATGAAGGAAATGGGGCCCTATATATAGGAAACCCACATTTTACAATAAGTCCCTGACAAAAGACTCAATAGCAAATAACCGAAGGGGTAGGGGGGCTCATGGGCCAAGCCCGAAGAATTGGGCCCAATAGCACATTACACAATCTAATGACACTCAATACTTAGGAAAATAAATGCAAGACCTAGGGACATGACTCAAATAAACTGAAAATTACATCAAATGACTCAAGTAAATAGCATAAAAAGGATAAGTGGGCCTTTATAGAGAGAGGCCCGAACTCAAACGATGCCGGAGTGTGAAGAAGACCCTAGCCAAAGGGAATTGTGGATGATGTCTCCATCAAATCCCCTGGGCTGTGAAGAGCTCGACTCCGTCGAGTAGGGGTCCATCCGGCTGTGGTACTGCTCGAGGAGGTCCGGATCCAACCGCTGGAGATCCTCCCGACTCACCCAAGAATCCTCCGAAGGAGGCCGATCCTTCCACCTGACGAGATAGCGCTCATATACCTTGCTCCGAGTGGTAGTGACTTGTACATCCAATATTTGTTCAATTTGTTCACGCTGGGCTCTTTTGGTTGGTGGCCTCTCCTCACGGGTGGGTGCTCTCTCAATGGAAGAAGTAGGCTCAATCTCCTCACTAGGTACCACCGTGGGTCCCTTATATGGCACTAGGTCGGCGACATTGAATGTGGGACTTATTCCATACTCCTCAGGGAGATCTAACTCGTAGGCATTTGCACCAATGCGCCTCAAGACCTGGAAGGGACCAGCCCCACGTGGCCTCAGTTTAGAGTTGGCTCCCGGGGAGAGCCTCTCCGTCCTTACCATCACAAAGTCACCCACATGGAATTCTTGGTGACGCCGATGAGAGTCGGCCAACCTTTTATAAGCCTCATTCTTTTTGCTGATGTGCTTACGAATTTCTTCATGCAATTCTCTAATATGTTGTGCAAAAGACTCAGCTGAAATGGACACTCTAGCATGCTGGGGAAGGGGAATGAGATCGGAAGGCTTTCTTGGTTTGTATCCATGCACGGCTTCAAATGGACTCATCCCTATGGACTTATTGATGGAGTTGTTATATGCAAATTCGGCCTGGGGTAAGATGAGATCCCAATTTCCGGGGTGATCCTCAACAAGACACCTAAGAAGGTTCCCTAGACTCCGATTGACAACTTCGGTTTGGCCATCTGTTTGGGGGTGGTAGGCAGTGGAGAATTTGAGGAGGGTACCCATCATGTGCCAAAGAGTTTTCCAAAAGTAGCTAGTGAATTTGACATCCCTATCAGAGACTATGGTCTTAGGTAGCCCGTGGAGACGGACAACCTCATCAAAAAATAATCGGGCCACATGGGAGGCATCGGAGGTTTTGGAGCATGGGATGAAATGGGCCATTTTGGAAAATCTATCAACCACCACATAGATGGAGTCATGCCTTTTTTGAGTCTTGGGTAATCCTAGCACAAAGTCCATACTCAAGTCTTGCCATGACGGTCGGGGATGGGGAGTGGGGTATATAGGCCAGTGTTTTGTTTCACCTGTTTGGCCGAAGCACATGTGCGACATTGACCCACTATTTTGCCTACATCTCTCTTGAGACTTGGCCAATAAAACTGACCCTCAACTAGAGCAATGGTCTTGTGAATCCCAAAATGACCGGCTAACCCTCCCGCATGTAATTCCCAAACCAAGAAATCTCGGAGTGAGGTCCGTGGAATGCAAAGCTTGGGTCCCTTGAAGAGGAACCCATCCTCTAAGACAAATCCCTCATGTTCCTTGCTAGAAGGGGTGGTCAAGGTGGTATAGATGTGCCCAAAGTCAGGGCAGCTAGGGTACTCATCCTTGATCCTATCAAATCCGATCACTTCCACTTGGATAGTGGATAGTAAGGAAACTTTCCTACTAAGGGCATCCGCCGCTCGATTCTCACTCCCGGCCTTGTGTTTGATGACAAAAGTGTAGGATTGGATGAACTCAACCCATCGGGCATGTCGGGCATTTAGCTTTTGTTGGGAGTTGAGGTATTTGAGGGCCTCATGGTCAGAAAAGATGACAAACTCCTTGGGCAACAAGTAGTGCCTCCAATGTCGGAGGGACTGAACCACGGCATAGAACTCCTTGTCATAAGTGGAGTATCTTGTCCTAGCATCACAAAGCTTCTCACTAAAGAAGGCTACCGGGTGTCCCTCTTGACTAAGGATCCCTCCTATCCCTATCCCGGATGCATCACACGTGACTTCAAAGACTTTAGAGAAATCGGGAAGGCATAGGACCGGGGCTTGGGTCAACTTCTCCTTAAGTTCTTGGAAGGCTTTAGAGGCTGATTTGGTCCAAACAAAAGTCCCCTTCTTGAGACAATCGGTGATTGGGCCAGTGATAGTGCTAAATCCACGAATAAACCTCCTATAGAATGTTGACAATCCATGGAAACTTCAGACCTCATGAAGGGTGTGGGGTTCCGGCCAATCAATAATAGCTTGGACCTTGTCGGGGTCCATGGAGACGCCTTTGGTGGACACCACAAATCCTAGGAAGGTGAGGGAGGTGGTCATGAAGTGGCACTTTCCTAAGTTGGCAAATAGGCTCTCTTGTCGAAGGATGGTACAAACTTGCCTAAGGTGGTCAAGGTGGGCCTCTTGGGATTGACTATAGATGAGGATATCATCAAAGTAGACCACTAGAAAGATCCCAATGAATGGCCTAAGGACCTCCGTCATAAGACGCATGAAAGTACTTGGGGCATTTGAAAGCCCAAAAGGCATGACTAACCATTCAAAGAGACCATCTTTGGTTTTGAAAGCCGTTTTCCACTCATCCCCGGGCCTTATCCTAACTTGGTGATAGCCACTCTTAAGGTCAATTTTGGAGAAAATGGTGGCTCCGGCTAACATATCAAGCATGTCATCAAGCCTAGGGATGGGAAACCTATACTTGACGGTGATTTTGTTAATGGCCCGACTATCCACACACATTCTCCATGACCCATCCTTCTTAGGAGTGAGAAGGGCCGGTACGGCACATGGGCTTTTGCTAATGCGAATGAAGCCCTTCCTAATGAGTTCCTCTATTTGCCTCCGAAGTTCAGCATGTTCCGTGGGATTGAGGCGATAATGAGGAAGGTTTGGGAGAGTGGCCCCCGGGACTAGATCAATCGCATGTTGCACATCCCGCATGGGAGGGAGTTGGTCCGGGAGCTCCGTTGGGAACACATCATGAAATTCTTCTAGGAGTTGTTGGATTTCTATGGGATGTGGATTGGTGGGAGTGGGCTCTCCTAGACAAATGATCACCGCACATAGAGGTACTCCTTGAACTATCTCCTCTTCAAGTTCTTTCCTAGTGATGAGATGAAGACCCTTGGCCAACCCAGAGGTCCCACTTTGTTTGGGAGTTTGGGTGAGGGATGGGGTTGGAGGGGTGGAGTTCCCCGAGACTTGTATGGTGGTGGGGTGTTGTTCTTGAGGGGGAGTGTCCCTCTTGGTCATGGGACGAGGTGGGGAGGGGTTAAGACGGATAGTCTTACCCTCATGTTCAAAGGTGCATTTGTTGCTCCTACCCAAGATGGTGGCATCTACATCATAAAGCCAAGGTCTTCCTAGTAGGATGCTACCTACTTCCATGGGTATGATGTCACACCATATTTGACCATGGTATGAAGAGAAGGTGAGGGGCACAAGACATTGAGTGTTGACCGGGATGGAGTTGTTGTTGATCCATGAGACCCGATAGGGATTTGGGTGGGGAGTGATAGTAAGCCCAAGAAGCTTAACGGTATCGGGGGATACGGCATTGACACAACTCCCACTATCCAAGATCACTTTCCTTACATGGCTCCCTATCTTGACAAAGGTGTGAAAGATTGAAGTTCGGCGCCAATCCTCTTCTTGGGGTTTGGTGAGGGTGCACCTAATCACTCCTAGATGGGAGTTGGTAGATGGAGTGGTGTGATCTAGACCCGACTCAAGGTATTGGGCCTCATACTCTTCTTCCCAATCTAGGGAGGCTTCATGATCCTCAACAACACTCTCAAGTTCCTTTTGGGGTGGGGGAGCTTCTTCCTCAATAAGCAAGCTAGATAATCCCTTGGATGGACATTGCCCCGCAAAGTGGCCAAACCCTTGACACCTAAAGCATTGTTGACGCCCGCTACCCGAAGTAGTTCCTACATTTGGGCCTTTGGGAATGTCTTCCCTCCGTGGGAGGGGGTGACTAGGGGTGGGTTTGTTTGGAGTGATGGTGGGAGGAGGGTTGTAAGGCCTTAATGGGGTGTTCCCACTTGGATTATGGGCTTTCATGGGAGTGGCCGGAATGGGCCGTGGTCCCATGTTTTTGGGATCGACCGGTCGGGGAGTAGCAAATCGAGGGATCCTAGAGAATCTTTCTACATCCCTAGCTATTTGATAAGCTATCTCAAGGTTATCAACATCTCGCATGAAAAGCTCTCTTTTGATGTGACTTTGAAGCCCATTCCTAAAGCGAGACAAGGTAACGGCCGGGTCCTCATGAACTCCACACTTCAAAAGATAGGAGTCAAACTTCTCAATGTATTCAACCACGGTCTTTCCTTCTTGGGTGAGGCTTTGCCATTCATCTAAGAGCATTTGATGGTAGGATTGGGGAAGGTATTTGTTCCTAAGTTGGTTCTTCATACCCTCCCAAGTATCAATAGGCTCTCCCCGCCTAATCCTTCTTAGACCCTCTTGGTTTAACCAATAAGTTTTGGCTAACTTGATGAGATGCATTTTGGCCAACCTTACCCTCCTTTGGTCGGACATAGGGTACCATTCAAAGTATTGGTCCATGGCGGTTTCCCACTCTAAGTAGGCACTTGGTTCATGGGAACCATCAAAGTTTGGGGCCTCTACCTTAATCATCCTTAAGAGAGGGTCATCCGGGTCGTCCCGTGGACGCCTTTCATGAATGGGATGGTGTCGGGGTCTCTCATGGTCATGGTAAGGGTCATGATCCAAGTCCTCCCTATAAATTTCAGCATGTGGATGATAGGCTCTTGGTCCATGGTTCCTAGGATGGAACTCATCCCTATGAGGCTCAATATGTGGAGGGTGGACTCTTGGGTCATTGTTCCTTGGGTGGAACTCATTCCTATGCAACTCACCATGTGGTGGATGAACTCTTGGCTCATTATTCCTTGGATGAGGGTCTTCCCTAGGAGGCTCAACATGTGGAGGGTGGACTCTAGGCTCATTGTTCCTTGGGTGGAACTCATGCTCTTCAAGCCGAGCAATTCGAGTGGTAAGGGACTCAAGTTGGGCAAGAATGTTGGTAAGGGCAGCATCTACCCTATTCATTTGGCCTTGAGGTTCCTCCCTAAGAGCATCTTGATTGAGTTGAGGATGGGGATCCATGGGTGGATTTGAAGATGAAGGATCGGATCGGTAACTAGCACCACTACGGGTGGACATGCAAGACAAGGGGCCAAAGATGTTGGACACACAATGCAATGGTCCTAGGACTTAGACTTGATAGAGACAAGTCAAAGACTTGCTCTGATACCAATTGATGTGACACAACCTCGGACCTAATGCAAGCAAGCACAATCGCATTCAAATGGGCCGAATTGGGCCACCGCTCTATCGACACTCACCCAAGCCCGGGGTAACTTGGCAATGCCAAGGTGAGGTTGAGGGGTTGGGCCCTTGCTGGTAGAGGGCCAGCAAGGCCAAGATGGGATTCCCAATGGGTGTGGAGGCCCAATTCAAGGGGGCCGACAAAGTGCCAAAGGCACCGGTTGCACTTCTCCCACGGTGATCACTCAAGACAACGGGGCTTGAGGATCGGGCTCTCACTCGCATAACCAGCGGAATTATGAACTAATATTGAAAGACAAGCACAATGAGCAAGGGTTTAGAGCACTTACTCGACCGGTTTGAAGAAACCGGTCCCGGTCGGAGATGAGGGCGAGCGGGGAGGCGGGTGGATCCCCACACGCCGCGCCGGGGTAGCTTGACCTGCCCAAATGAGTACAACACTACACCTCTCGCAGGAGGGGGATCTTGGGGTGGGGGTTAATGGATTACAATCAAAACTACCTCCGCACAGGGAGGGGCCTTCAGCCGGCCAAGCGGGGTGGGGAAAACTAGGGCTAAAACGATATAGAAGTAGTGATGCCAAATCTGTCTGCCCTCTGCAATAGGGGACTAACAGATGGTGTTGAAGCTGCAGAACTTGATCAGGAATTTCACCGAGGACGAGACCAGTGGGGAACTCTTCGTAGCTGGGAAGGGAATGCCTCAGAATTTCTTTAATTTCTTCTGGGGCCGCTGCTGACGGGATGGAGGCTTGAACAGAGCTTCAGATTCTCGGACCTGCAGTTGCAGACTTCTAACAGCAGATTGCAGAGAGCGCCCCGGCAGCTCCCGACCTCGGAATCAAGCGCCGTTGGAGTCGATGGAATCGTGGATGAGTCCTCTTCACAGAAAAACTGACGGGGATGCTAAAAGATGCCAGAGAAGACCTGGAGGCTCTGAACAAGGATGACTGGTCGGTGTAGACTGTGGGGAAGCCGATCCGTACAGTAGAGGGAGAAAATTGATAACTTCTGCTACTGGATGCTGAACAGAATTCCGCTTCTTGATTCTGAAAGTTGACTGGGCGATGAAGAACTTTGTAGAAGAGCTTACGAACTGATTCCTCCAGGGTGAGGCGTGGCAGAGCTTCTACTCAGGTTCAGGGCTTCAGCAGAGGCAGTTCTGAGCAGTCGTGGGAGAACGGAGCTTCCGAACAGCACACAGCTCGGATGAAGACGAAACCACTTCTGTTGAAAAGGAGACTGGTAGACGCTTCCAACGGTGGCTCTTGGGTCTTCAAACTCGTCCGGAGGAGGTCGTGGTGGCCGCTGCAAGTTGCTGGTTCACCTGCAACTTCTGGACTGCAAGCAGCAACCAAGGGACAACTTCCAATGCCTAGAAAGAAGAAGGAGAATGGGGTATGTGGTGAAGGGGAGGTGGATGAAGGGTGAGAGGGGGGGTTGTGGGAGGTGTGGAGGGGGTCTAATGGTGGAGGGGAGATGGAGGAAGAGGGGGAGGCCGCAGGTTTCAGCTGAGGTAATGGGGAATGGGGATTGCAAAGGGGGATGAAGAATGGAGGGAGGTGGGGGGCGACCTAGGCTAAAGGGGATAGAGGGAGGGGCGGCCAAAGCTTGGAGGGAAGGGATTTCAAATTTGAAATGGCCTTGGAAGATGGGAGATGGTGTGGGGAAGAGGGGTGATTGTGTTGGAATGGGGAAGATTTAGTTGGAATGGGGGAGATGGTGTTGGAATGGGGAAGACTCTACCTTGGAACTAGGGGGGAAGTAAATGGGGTGTGGGGAAGTGGAGGGGCCTTAATGGAGGTAGGTGGGGGTTGGAGGTGGTTGGGAGGAGGAGGAGAGAGGAATGGGGCGAACCCCCCCTTGGGGAAGAGAGAGAAAGAGAGAGAGGTGGGGTGGGGAATCACTCCCCTAGGGCTTCTCACCCAACTATAGGATTCACTCCACTAGAACTAAGTTTGAGTACTCAAATGGAATTCTTTTGTATTGAATCATTCATTACCTCCAAATGAAGGAAATGGGGCCTTATATATAGGAAACCCACATTTTACAATAAGTCCCTGACAAAAGACTCAATAGCAAATAACCGAAGGGGTAGGGGGGGCTCATGGGCCAAGTCCGAAGAATTGGGCCCAATAGCACATTACACAATCTAATGACATTCAATACTTAGGAAAATAAATACAAGACCTACGGACATGACTCAAATAAACTGAAAATTACATCAAATGACTCAAGTAAATAGTATAAAGAGGATAACTGGGCCTTTATAGAGAGAGGCCCGAACTCAAACGATGCCGGAGTGTGAAGAAGACCCTAGCCAAAGGGAATTGTGGATGATGTCTCCATCATAGGTGGAGAGCTACAGTGGCTTGCCTGGGCACGCGTGTGCTGACCCACCTAGGGGGTAGGTGGAGGGCTACACCCGCTAGAGACGATTTTTAGGCTGGTTTGCCATCGGACCTCCCCTATACGGCTCGAGTCCAGACTGGGAGGAAAACCAGCTAGAGGGCCTGACGTAGTGCAGTCGTCTAGTGTGTGCACACATGGTCGGGGACTTCGGACGCGCGCTGACGAGCACGACCCCGACTAGACCCTTGTTTCTGTTGTTGCTTATGGTGTGTCTCGGTTTCCGCTGGGCGAGAGAGACACCTGAGGCACAGAATAAGTCGTCGGTGGATGCTTTCGACCTTACTTTTAGTAGGCAGGTGCTCCCGTCACGTGACGTGAGTTTCCGTGACCCGAGAGTCCATTTTCTGACCGCGAGACGTGGTTTCCCAGACCGTTTCTATGTGTTTTCCGAGGTTGAGGCCAGGGGCGCTCGGTAGAGTTACCGAGGCTTCACCCCTTGGCTGGGTCGGGTTCACGACAACGAGCTCTTGATGGTACCCGCGGACCGTGTGGTCCAGGTTAGGCCCTGTCTTTGTGACAGGCCTCCACGGCAGAGTTGCAGTGGGTTTTCCCTTGGTAGCTGTGGTGTTAGGTAGTCCGCTCCCCAATTGTGAAATCGGGAGTTCCTTTTCCCATTACCGGTAAGAGTAGCAGTAGAGCCGAGGTTTTGCCAGCCACCATGGGTTCTGCTTCTACCACCGTTGTTGCTTCTTTCCGATGTCACCGTTGTTTACGGTTGGGGTTCCGCGGGACCCCTACTGAGCCAGTGATAGGAGGCTCACCCCTACTTTTCAGATGTGGCGATTCTTCCTCGAGGGTCGAGAGTGATGCGCAGAGGATCTTAGCTACCAGCTCGCCGATTGAGTGTTCACTCGACATTGGGTACGCTTTATTTTATGTAGACTGTACTTTATTTTGGACTAGACTCTGTAGTTAGTTTATTATTGTTTTTCCTGCTTTATTTCTTATTCTTGTATACTTCCATTCACAAACACATTTTAGCCCTTCCGAGCCCTCCGGCTCGTGGGCGGCGGACCAGGATTCGAAAGGTATCGAATTTTTCTCGGTATCCGAATCTTGGGTCGTTGCAATAGTTGTATGTTCACTTTTTCTTTATGGGATCAAAATATCTACAATTTTAAGTAACACTTGAGTATTCCCTTAAGTAAGAGATTTTTTTGGATAGTTACAACAATTCGGCGCGAGTAATGTTTTGTGCAACATCTCTATTTTAAAATTTTTTTAGAGTGGGGTGGATCCCACTCCATTCTCTTCAAACAATAGGAAAATCTCCGAGTGAACATTGCAAATTGGAGATTTGCACTCATCACAAGAGGGTTTTTTTTTCATTTGACCTTCACGTCATGTCAGATGCTGACGCGATTGTCATACAAAATAACATGGAGGACATGTCAATTTTTTTTTTTAAAAAATAGTGCAACATGAGTACATGTAATTAGCATGGGTGTTATATAAAATATTACTCATTCAACCCATACATATTGTAGAGACTGAAAAGTGTTCCACTTTTACCTCGTACCACACCTCTGAGATTTGTTTATTGGGGAAGAGCAGTTGATCACTCGAGAAAACCTACAACCACTAGAATACCACGTCAGAAGGAGCCCAGATCAACCTGAGTGGAGGAGAGAGTGCTCGAAGATGGTCGAAAAGGTTGGAGTATGCTCGAAGAGGCAGGGGAGAGGAACCCTAAGGAAACCTCTTTGGACCTACTTCTCGGGTGGAGATTCCTTCCGCTACTACGTGGAGAAGTCTCTCTCTTCCTTCTGGCGTAAAGTTCTGTTGGCATTAGGATGTCTCTCTTCTGTCCCTAGGTGTGTTGTTGGAGGCGAGTGTCTCTGAGTGAGTATGTCTATGGGAGTATGTGTCCATAGGAGTATATATCCCCCCTTGGGGTCCAGTTGGGGACTTATTTATATGGGTTGCCATGGCGTCGACCGCTCTCCGAATGGGAAAGGGCGTAGATCGTGGAGTAACGTGTCATTGATCGTGGGTGTTGTCTATTACATACTCGTCCATTTTCGAAAGGGAGGTTTCATGGCGGGGATCGATCTCGATGACGTGAGTTTGACTCATTCCTTGTCGGGGGAAGCCCTATGATGGCAGGGACAACGTTCATCCGCTGGCGAGTTCGGTGGCATCCAAATCCTACACGCACAGTAATTCTGCCCGTGGATTGATGGAATTTTCTTGGGCCTCAGCTTGGTCGCATTGAATGGGCCAGAGGTCGGTGGGTGGTCTTTCACGGGCTAAGTCGTACTCGACCGTAACGGACCTGACGTTATTGAGCCGCACTAGATTTGACGAACATTCCCCTCCTCACGTCCCACATTTCTATATATTTAATTAGTAACTACTCTGACTTCTGAGTTCTCACTATACGGAATAAATGCCCCGCAAGTCCCACTCTATTGCCACTTGTGAGGGGCACTCGACAAAGTCCCTCCGAATCTGAGGGATTACATCCCTCTCCTTGTAAACTCAAGACGTCACCTTTCTAGAAGAAGTGGTGGTACCACAAGAGTCAAGGAGGGCTCCTTGTTCATAGTGGTATATTCACAATGAACGAATGGCCCATTAATACGTGGAGCTTAAATGGACGGAGAGTCCAATCCATTTCGACTTACAACCAAAAATATCTGCGTTTTAAAGATAATTACAAAAATATCTCTTCTATATCAACAATGGTAGAATTATTAGAATTATCAGTCTTATTTTACTATTATTATATATAACACTGCTAGATAAATATTAGTGTAAAATTATCCTTGACATTAGTTGTCATTTGGGATGTCCATTTGATCTGTCAAATTAAAATTTTAGACAAGAATATTCATATGAAAAGATATGCTTTTCACCATTACGTTGTGCCAAATAAATATAATGATGAATAAAGATTAAATATGTGGAGAGGCAGAAATAATTTAGGAGAGAGTGAGAGTATTTTATTTTTTTAAAAAACATTAGGTAAGATCTAATCAATATTACACAATTAATCTTAAGATGAAATTATTTTAACAAATGTTGAAACGCAATAAAGTAATTTATCACAACGACAAATTAAAGATTGCCATCGTTGCGGCCAAGATCCGTGGATACCTCACCACAGCCCACCGCCACGGGGCCCACCACGCTCCATAAATCCGTCCTGTGATAGGGAGGGAGACCCCCACACTCACATGCGTCTCCCTCTTTCCCTTCTCCCCCTTCTCCTCTTCTCCGCCTCCTCCCCCGCGCATCCCCGCCCCTCTAGGGTTCCCTCCCCGCCTCCTCTTCCGATCTCCGGCTGCCGTCTCTGTCGAGGAAGGCACTAGGAGGGGTGGGTTTACTGCCGCGGGAAGGGAAGTAGCCGGGCAGAAGAGATGGAGACGGCGGCGCTGGTTTGCACGGCGGGGCTAGTGGCGCTGGGGCTCTACTGGTTCCTGTGGGTGATGGGCTCGGCGGAGCAGAAGGGGAAGCGGGCGGTCGACCTGAAGATGGGTTCCATCTCCCGGGACAAGGTCCAGGACAAGTACAAGCAGTACTGGTCCTTCTTCCGGCGGCCCCAGGAGATCAACGACAGCACCGCCGAGAAGGAGAAGGTGCCGGCTTTCGTCGACACCTTCTACAACCTCGTCACTGACATCTACGAGTGGGGGTGGGGGCAGTCCTTCCACTTCTCCCCCTCCCTGCCTGGCCGCTCCCACCGCGACGCCACCCGCATCCACGAGGAGCGCGCCGCCGACCTCATCGGCGCCCGTCCCGGGCACCGCATCCTCGACGTGGGCTGCGGCGTGGGGGGGCCCATGCGCGCCATCGCTGCCCGCTCCCGTTCCAACGTGGTGGGCATCACCATCAACGAGTACCAGGTGAGCCGCGCCCGCGCCCACAACCGCAAGGCCGGCCTGGACGCCCTCTGCGAGGTCGTCTGCGGCAACTTCCTCCAGATGCCCTTCCCCGACGCCAGCTTCGACGGCGCCTACTCCATCGAGGCCACCTGCCACGCCCCCAAGCTGGAGGACGTCTACGGCGAGATCTACCGGGTGCTGAAGCCGGGCGCGCTTTACGTGTCCTACGAGTGGGTGACCACCCCGCTCTACCGCCCCGACGACCCGGAGCACGTGGAGGTCATCCAGGGCATCGAACGCGGCGACGCCCTCCCGGGCCTCCGCCGCCAGGACGAGGTCGCCGACATCGCCCGCAAGGTGGGCTTCGAGGTGGTGCGGGAGGAGGACCTCGCCCGACCCCCGGCGGGCCCCTGGTGGACCCGCCTCCAGATGGGCCGCATCTCCTACTGGCGCAACCACCTGGTCATCAAGGCCCTCACCCTCCTCCGCATCGCCCCCCGCGGCGTCGCCGACGTGCACGAGATGCTCTACTGGACCGCCGTCCACCTCAGCCGCGGCGGCGAGACCGGCATCTTCACCCCGATGCACTTGATCCTCTGCCGGAAGCCCCTCGCCGCCACCGCCCCCACCACCAACGGAGACGGCGGCAACTGAAGCAAGCAAGCAGTAAGGCGAAGAGCACGAAGACGAGGTAACCGTTACGTGAGGAGCCGACCCTTTTCTTTTTTTTCCTTCCTATTTTTCCCTTCCTCCTCTTCTTAATTTTGAAATTTTTTTTCTCTCTGTCTATCTCTAGGATTTGTTCCATGTTGGTTTGGGAAATTGTTTCCCAGTCTCTCCACTAGTAGGAAGCATGCGAATCTGGGGGTTTCTTGTTCCGTGTTTAAATTTAAATTTCCCTTTTTTTTCCTCTCTCTCTCGAGATTTAATGGAAGAAATCTGACAGTTACAAATAGTTCCCCAAAATCCCGCTCCTGCTGTTCTTGCTTCTGTTCTTCCCTCCTCCCCCCCTTCCCAAACCCACACATCTGCTCGCGCCAGCGACGGAGGAAACCGCTCTAGGGTTTGGTTTGTGCAGGTGGGCTCTTCCGTGGGGTCGGCGCATTGTGCCATGGCGCAGGGCTCTTCCTTTCCCCTTCGATGGGGCTATGCCGTTGCTTTATCCTCGTGAGGGAGGCAGACACGGGCCAAGCGAGGAGCGGGGGGGGGGGGGGGTGGGGAGGAGGTGGAGGCGGCAGTGACAGCTGCCGCGTTGGCTGCTGTCTGTTACCGTTTGGCGCTGTGCGTGCGCGCATATGGCCGGTTGCTATCCTGATTCCTTGCAGTGGGGTTGTGTGGGGGCGTGGGGCTTTGGGGGGGTGCCCTTTGGCCATCATCCATCCGGTGGGAGTTGTTCTTTATCCATGTGTTGGCAACTATATATATAGTATTTATTGATCCTGTACTGCTGATTTGCTGTGTTATTCCCCGAGAACTTTATCGAGTTCTTTAATTCAAAACCCTGCCGTGTTTGTTTACAGGGATGTAATAAAGAATCTGTTTTTCTCTAGGGTGGGGTGGGCTGCAGGTGTGGGAGGGGGGGATCCCCCCCTCTTCCCTCCCCACAAACATGGCTGCAATGATCTGCATCAGCCATGAGAGGAGGTGGGGTGGTAGTGCAGGGTTCCACTGGTGGGTGGGTGATGGAGGCTTGAAGGGAGGGGGTAAAAAAAAAAAAAACAATCGATGCTAGCCCTTTCTTGATTTGAAGAGTGTATTTATACGTAATGGAGATATCAAAAAAATGCATAAAATAAACTAGAATAAGAAAAGATTATTGATTATCATATTTCAAAATCCTCTTGTCAGGTCTCGGCTATCCTACCATGTGTGGATGGTCCGTTTGAGGGCTGGGTTTTGTCTCTTCCGAGGATTATCATCTCTATGCATATTGCATAACTTCACATGCATGGACTGCTGGGTGCCCCCCCCAAGTACGACCAGCGATGCAAGAACATGTCTTTCTTGTTCTTTTCTTTTTCATTTTTTTACCTTTCAAGTTAGCTGGGAACACAGGCAGCCCTCATCAGCCTTGCTCTCTCCACAGCCTCTGTGTTCTGTATTCTTTGGTTATTTATATATACTCAAACATCTTCTTTCCCCACTTACTACTTATGAGATCAGGCTACATGTGTAGTTTAATCAGATGGAATGTGGTTTGGAGGGCCTGCTCTCTGCCGGGGGACCTTTGTTGCCATGTTGGAGAAGCACCGGGTCCCCATTTTTAAATGCCCAAGGTGATGCAGCTACTGGAGGCACTTTTACAGGATAGCACAGGAAGGGGGGGCATTAACATAATGTAGATCTGGAATGCCCCCATGTGCCTGGAGTTTCCGCTGGGGACCTTGGATTTGTTTAAAGGGTTACTGCCATTTCCGCTGTAAATTACAGAGGGTTGTAGACAACATCATGTGCAGTTTGTAGGGGCGGTGGATTTTGGTTTGGGAGGGGGGGTTATCATGGTGTGGGGAGGAATTCTTAATGGTGTGGGTAATGGGAGGGGAATATTTTACCTTTGACCCCTGTCCGCCCGGGGAATCTAAAGGGGCCTCTTGAATGGGTTATCCTCCAGGGAAGGTGTACCGGATAGGTACCTACTTGAGATTTGAGAACATATTGCGGTGATAAAACTAGATTCTAGGAAATGACGCCTGTTCATCCGGGTTGATAACACTAGATTCTAGGAATAAGACCTGTTCATCCGGGTTGAGTTGTACTGTACAGTGAAACCAGATCCCTGGGGAGTAGGATCGTGCTTCTCTGATAGCCGGATAAATTAATCCTGTTGAGTTATACTGGTTGGGAGTGGAATAAAGGATAGCGTAGGTGAATTCAACTTCTAGAGTCGAATTAGCTGTGCTGGGATATTCTGAGATAAACCATTGCCAGCCGAATAATGCATTCTGCTTGTTACATTGAGTAAGAAGGACAGATGAGATCACCGTGAGATAAGTACGAGTTTTCACTTGTTCCACCACCCCGTTCCGGTGGACGCGGGTGGCACTGATGTCGGAATCGATTTTCTGCGTTGTTTGGATTGATGTGAAGTAGTTGGATTTTAAAATCAGCAGTATTGAAATAAAGAGATTTTTTGCATATAACCCTCTAAAAGATGGGATTTTAGAGAAAAACTCTTGTACAATGAGTATATGAAAAAGTAGCCCCTGTATGCTTATTACTATATGCATATATAGTCCCCTTGAATCCCTGATACGGTTGATACAAATTGTGTAACAGTAATCATTGTGGGGTTTTCTGCCTGTACTATTTGCGCATGGTGTTTTATAAATGAGTTATTTAACTTTCGACCCTGCAATCTATGCTATGTTAGGAATCAAACCCCCTAATACAACTATCTTTGATAAAAAATCCCTCCAATTAACAACCGTCTAAAAATATAATATTTTGAGAAATATTTTTTCCTCTACTTTGTTAAAATTTTCATTTATTGTTTTATCCTCTCTCTCTCTCTACTCTTTGAACTCTCTCTCTCTCTCTCTCTCTCTCACCTCCCCTCCTCCAACTACTATGTGGGCTCCGACCCTCCCTCCTCTCTCTCGCACACACTCTCTCTCGCTCATTCTATGTCTCTCTCTGTTCTCACTCCTCTCTGTCCCCTCTAGCCATTGGGTAAGATCTGATGCCCCCTTCTCTCTTGCACACTCTCTCTATCTCTCTTCGCTCTCTCTCCCCTCCCACCCCTTCGATCATTAGGTGGGCCCAAGAGCCCCCTCTCTCTCACACACACACCCCATCCAGCCACCCCACTGGGTGGGGTTGTTGGCGTTAGAGTGGGAGACTCTTTCCAGTGCCCCCTTTCCCACACCTTGTTGACTTCCCCTTCGGTGCCCCCTCCCCCACACCCTGTGGACCTCGATGCCCTCATTCTCTCCCTCTCCCGCTCTTGTTGCTAGTGCCAGTGAAGACCAGGCCGAGCGACTCCCTTATCACCCCCTCTCCCAACCCCCTGCATCTCTCGCCCACCAGCCACACTGATGTCGGTGCCCTCCCTCTCCTATCCTACTCTTGTTGCCAACGTCGGGGAAGATGTGGCCCAGATGCTCCACCGTCACCCCTCCCCCACCCCCCGCATCTCTCGCCCATTCCCAACCCTGTTGACTCCTATGCCCTGCCTCTTCCGTTCCCCTCTCCCACTCTTGCTTTCGATGCTAGGGAAGACGAGGTCCAAGGGCTTTGGCGATGTGTACGTCCTGATCACTAGGTGGATTTTAGCGCCCCCTCCTCTCTCTCGATTCTCTCTCTCCTCTTATTTTTTTGTTGATTTCCAGGTAAATCATAGCAACTGGCAAGGTGTTAATCTCTTTTGATCAATTGGCGAGTCCGTCATTTTCGCATGTCCTATAATATGAAGAATTGATCGAATTTGTGATGGCATATTAGGTCGAGGAGGGGATCATCTATGATACCTAGATGATCTGACGGATGGGGTTGCTCATGTTGATGGCCCTGCATTGGCAGATGCGCTCCATCACCCACTTCTCGTGCATGCACAGGGGGCTTGCTGTGCGGATTGGGTTGTTTTGGCTATGCATCGACTTGTCGTCCATGTCTCCCCATCTCTATCTCCCTCCCCATTGCCAACATCGACGTCCTCCTCTCATTCTCCCTCTCTCTCTCTTCCTCCCTTTCTGTCTCTCATCCCCCACCCAAATGGCTCGCGCGGTCGAACGTAGGGATGTAAATAGATCGGGTTTGGTTTGGGTAGATCAATATCATATCTTATCTGTGAAAATTTTACAAATATCATATTCGGATAGCACGTTATTATTTTCACGAGTATGGATGCGAATATATCCGTCATGGATATAGATATACACGTGGATATCAGTATCCGTTTATAAAACATGAGTTTGTATCCACGTCTAAGGAAATGTGAGATTTATAAGAATTGAGAAAATAGAAATCTGGTCAAATTGACTATTTTCTTATGAGGAATGTCGATAGAGTTTTACGTATAGATTGTAAAATTATTTCTGGAGAGAGTTTAGTCCCTCAATATAGATTGTTAGTAATAGATGTCATTATCTCTAAATTCAAAAGAAAGATCATTATAAATAATTATTTTAAGATTAAATGGTGAAATTTAAAAAGTAAAAATTTAGAAACATTTAAAAATTATATATTAAGGAAAATTTTTAGAATTTAGAATAAGAAATTGATGTAATGTAGAATAATGTTATAAATTGTATAACGAGTGTAGCAAAGGACTCTTGGGTGAATCTAAAGGTAAAAAGAATTTAGAAAAAGAGACTTGGTGGTGGAGTGAAAAAATCTAAAATATCATTAGAGTAAAAAATGAGTATTTTAAAGTTTGGCAAATTAACAAAAATATTCAAACTCTAGAAGTTTATAAAATCGTTAAAAAAAGGGTTAAGAAAATAGTTAACGAAGTTAAATCAAATGTATTTGAAGATTTATATAATAAATTAGAGATTCGAAAGGGTGAAAATGGCATATTTAAATTTGTTAAATTAAGAGAAAGGAAAATTAGAGATTTAGATCATGTTTGTTGTATTAAAGGTGAAGATCAAATGGTTTTAACTAAGAATCTTGAGATTAAAGAGATGTGACATAGTTATTTTCAGAAGTTAATGGAGATTGCGTTAAAAATTTCTCTTTAGAAGGTGTCTAAGAGTCAACAATATTTAATAAATATCAATATTTTAGGCATATTAAGATGTCAAAAGTATAATATGTTTTAAGAAAAATGAAAGTGGGAAAGGGCTTAAGATCAGATGGCATATCTATTGAAGTATGGAAAGGTCTAGGAGACACTGATATTCAGTGGCTAACTAAATTTTTAATAAAATTTTAAAGGAACAGAGAATGTCAGAAGTTTGGAGAAGAAGTGTTGTAGGTCTTTTCTATAAAAATAAAAGAGATATTCAAAGTCACAATAATTATCGTTGAATTAAGCTTACGAGTCGTACTGTAAAACCTTGGGAAAGAGTAATCGAAACATGCTTATGTTGTATGACTACATTTTTCGAAAATTAGTTTGATTTTATGTCGAATAGATCTACTACTACAAAATCTATTTTCTTACTACGGCAGTTAATGGAGAAGTATAGAGAGATGAGAAAAAATTTATATATGATTTTTCTTGATTTGGAGAAGGCGTATGATCGAGTACCGAGAGAATTGATTTGGTGGACATTAAGAAAGAAAATAGTCTCTCAAGGATATGCTAATTTGGTTAAGGATGTGGACGACGGTGTTATTTTAGTGTTCGAATTATTATTGGAAAGACAAGTGAATTTTTAGTTTCTTTAGGTTTGCATCAAGGTTCTACACTAAGTATCTCTTTGCTTTAGTTATGGATGAAGTAACAAAATAATTTCACGAGGATATCCTTTGATATATGTTATTTGCAGATAATATTATCTTAATTGATGAGAATTGATGTTTTAAATGATAAGTTAGAGCGTTTGGAGACTTGTCTTGGAGTCTAAAGGTTTTAAAATTAGTAAAAGCAAGTCAGAGTTTATGCATTATAATTTTAGTAATGAGAGAGAGGTACAGAAAGATATGGTTCTAATTGATAGACATAATATTTTGAAGAGTAGTAGCTTTCTTTCGGTACTTAAGGTCTATTGTACAAGAGAATGGGGAGATTTATTACGACATTGCACATAGGATTAAGGCATGCTGGTTAAGATGAAGAAGTACATCAGGAGTCCTCTGTGATCGTCGTATGTCCGTGAAACTCAAAGGAAAATTTTATAGAATAGTTGTGAGACTTGCTTTGTTATATGGTACCGAGTGTTGGGTAGTAAGAAGTTCAAACTTACAAATCTAACAAGACGGGTAACGGATTGAGTTCATGTCAAATCATGGATCTAACATGCATAATGAGTTATTAAGAATAGATTCGGATCGAATATGGGTTCGGGTGCACTAAATCTATACCCTATCCGAATATGAAACGGGTGGTTTAAACATATCCAAATCCGAGTCTATATTCGTTTATTCGGGTATTACTCGATCTATCATGGGTTGGGTGATGCGGGTAATCAGGTTTGCGGGTATTTTTGGCATCCTTAGTCGAACAACTTCTTCGGGTTAGACCTTGAAGGCAACGTCGGGATCTCCAACTTGGTGGCGACGCGTTGGGTGCACTCGAGGAAGAAGTTGGAGGCAATTGTTGAATCCACAAAATCGCGATTTTGTAGATTAACATGGTATCAGAGCATGGTTTTGACCCAACTCCTCTTGTCACCTCCACCCGATTAATGTCCACGGCCCATCTTGACCGTGAGGGGGAGTGTTGAAATATTTGGGCATAGTCTCCCATGGACAATAGTCCCGTATTGATTAAATGAGTTGTGATTCATGTGCTTATGACCCTGGGCCTGTGTATCTCAACACCGCGACATGGGGTTGCTAGCATTGGAGGTGGAGACTCTCTCTCTCTCTCTCTCTCTCTCTCTCTCTCTCTCTCTCTCTCTCTCTCTCTCTCTCTCTCTCTCTCTCTCTCTCTCTCTCTCTCTCTCTCTCTCTCTCTCTCTCTCTGTGTGTGTGTGAAAAGTAAGGGTTTTTTGGACTTTTTATTCTCTTGGATTAGGCTGGACGGCGCGCGAAAATTAAGTGTTTTTTGGACTTTTCATTCTCTTGGATTAGGCTTAGACCGTAGTAGGGTTAAGGTAACCCGACCTTTTCCGACAGAGATGGACGGTATGGGATTTTTTTTGTAGCGGAGAATAATTTGACGACTTATTTATAAATAGTGAGATTAGGGGGGTTTATTCCTACTTTTGATTTTTCATAGGGACTTATTCCTGAAAGCCCATAAATGAATATGCAATATTTTAGGAGACTATTTGTAAGGGGAAAAAGCTAAGTAAAGTAATATTTTTAATCTTTTGATTCAACACTTACCTTAAGAAATTACTTATTGGCTTCTGAAATCGCTGCTTTCAGATCCAACCGAAGCAAAATAAAGTCCTTGGCTTTAATTAAAAACAAAATCAAGAACTATCTTGCAAAAATGGAACACAGAAACTCAAGGGTTTCACCAATTTAAATCAATCCAGACAGTGTTTCCATCAATTTTCTATCGCCCCAAAATCTCACAGCAGGAATATTTTACAACAACAGAAACGACCTTTATATTCTCAGCTCAACATTCTGATTTATTTAAAAATTAATGAGCGGTCTCATGTGGGATTTTACAACGTGAAGTTCCTTCCCCTGCTAATCTATAGGTTTGTCGCATCACCAACGCATTCTGCACGGTATCATGTTATGTGCTGTTAATATCACTGCTTGAACATCACATGCGAGAAATTGCGCCCATATAAAGATAACTCAACATTATTTGCCCATTTTCCGAGCCTTTTTCTTCGGACGAAAAATGTTGTAAAACACCACAACACCTAATGTGCATGACAGGCATCTTACTTAACATGCAGTAGTTTTGAAACGATATGTTGACACTACATGCATACACTGGGACTGGTTTGATAATCGAATAAGGTTGGTTAGTGTGAGTTGTTCGAGTTAAGCCCGGTTTGAGTTGCAGGTTAACTTATTCGGGCTCGAACAGGGTTAAAAAGGGTTGAGGGTCTTATTTGACGAACAACTCATTTGACCCGTCAAGGGCGTACGACGGTGTCTTCGGCGTCGGTCTCATGGCCGTCAAGGGCGGCCTATGGCATCTGATCGACTCACGAGAGCGGGGTTCACCGTGAGACAGGGCGGTGGTTACAATGCTAAATGTTGGCGTCCAACGTCAGCTATGGATGGGGGTTGCATGGCTGCGTTCGACAGCGTCTCCGGCATCGTCCGATGTCGATTTCCTTGTCGTCTAGAGTGGTTGTATGTCGTCCGATCAGTCTTCTTCTCCACGTTCGGCGTCGAGCAAGGAACCCTATGTCAAATCAAAACATAGGTTAGGTCGAACATGGAACCTCCAAGTGAGTTGGTCACCCTGCCCTAATTGGTTATCAAATCAGGTCTAGGAAAAATAACTTCCCCACCTTCAACCCCCCCCCCCCCCCCCAAGGTTATACGTGGAGAGGTTTGGAGTTGATACGAATGTTGTGGGTACTTTTGATGTTTTCAACTAACAATGTTGATATATATATATATATATGATATTTGATCAATAATGATAATAATTTTGATATTTTTCATATAAGAAGAATATATATAACTTTTTTTTACGATGGGAACCCTAATAAGATTAGTAAATTTTAAGTTCACGTATCTCGAGAATTAAATGTGAGATAATTAAGCATCCCCTGGGGCCTAGTAAATTTTAAGTTCACGTATCTCGAGAATTAAATAATTAATACCTTCTTTAAGAAGCGGGACGAACACTTAATAACATACAAGAGTGGAACACATATAAGTCAAATTGACTATTTTCTCATTAGGAAGGTCGATAGAGTTTTATGTAAAGATTGCAAGGTTATTCCTAGTGAGAGTCTAGCCCCTCAACATAGATTGTTAGTAATGGATGTCACTATCCCTAAATTCAAAAGAAAGATCATTATAAATAATTATTCCAAGATTAAATGGTGGAATTTAAAAGGTAAAAGTTTAGAAATTTTTAAAAATCATCTATTAAAGGAAAATATTTGGAATTTAGAACAAGAAACTAATGTAATGTGGAATAATGCTACAAATTGTATAACGAGGGTTGCAAAACAGCTCTTAGGCGAATCTAAAGGTAAAAAGAACTTAGAAAAAGAGACTTGGTGGTGGAGTGAGGAAATTCAAAATACCATTAAAGTAAAAAAGGAATACTTTAAAGTTTGGCAAGCTAACAAAAATGCTCAAACCCTAGAAGCGTATAAAATCGCTAAAAAGAGAGCTAAGATAATAGTCAGCGAAGCCAAATCAAAGGCATTTGAAGATTTATATAATAAATTAGGAACCCGAGAGGGTGAAAAGGACATATTTAAACTAGCTAAATTAAGAGAAAGGAAAACTAGAGATTTAGATCATGTTCGGTACATTAAAGGTGAAGATCAAAGGGTTTTAACTAAGGATCTTGAGATTAAAGGGAGGTGGCATAGCTATTTTCAGAAGTTACTTAATGGAGATTTCGTCAAGGATTTATCTTTAGAAGGTACCCAAGAGTCCACAATATTTGATAAATATCAATATTTCAGGCGTATTAAGATGTCAGAAGTGGAGGATGCTTTAAGGAAAATGAAAGTGGGCAAGGCCTTAGGACTAGATGGCTTACCTATTGAAGTATGGAAAGGCCTAAGAGATATTGGTATTCAGTGGCTAACTAAATTTTTTAATAAAATTTCAAAGGAACGGAGAATGCCAGAAGTTTGGAGAAAAAGTGTTGTAGTTCCTTTCTATAAAAATAAAGGAGATATTCAAAGTTGTAATAATTATCGTGGAATTAAGCTTATGAGTCATACTATGAAACTTTGGGAAAGAGTAATTGATAAACGCCTCCGTGGTATGACTACTGTGTCGGAAAATCAGTTTGATTTTATGCCAAATAGATCTACTACAGAAGCTATTTTCTTGCTACGGCAGCTAATGGAGAAGTATAGAGAGATGAGAAAAGATTTGTATATAGTTTTTCTTGATTTAGAGAAGGCGTACGATCGAGTACCGAGAGAATTGATTTGGTGGACATTAAGAAAGAAAGGAATCTCTCAAGGATATGTTGATTTGATTAAGGATATGTACGACGGTGCTATTACTAGTGTTCGAACTATTGCTGGGGAGACTGGTGAATTTTCCGTTTCTATAGGTTTGCATCAAGATTCTGCACTAAGTCCGTATCTCTTTGCCTTAGTTATGGATGAAGTAACTAAACAATTGCATGAGGATATCCCTTGGTGTATGCTATTTGCAGACGATATTATTTTAATTGATGAGAGTATTGATGCTCTAAATGCTAAGGTAGAGCGTTGGAGACTTGCCCTGGAGTCTAAATGTTTTAAAATTAGTAGGAGCAAGTCAGAATTTATGCACTGTAATTTTAGTAATGGGAGAGTGGTTCAGGAAGACATGGTTCTAATTGATGGACATAACATTCCGAAGAGTAGTAGCTTTCGATACTTAGGGTCTATCATACAAGAGAATGGGGAGATTTATGATGACGTTACACATAGGATTAAGGCAGGCTGGTTAAGATGGAGAAGTGCATCAGGTGTCCTTTGTGATCGTCGTATGCCTGTGAAACTCAAATGGAGGTTTTATAGAACGGCTGTGAGACCCGCTCTGTTATATGGTACCGAGTGTTGGGCAGTACGAAAGGAACACATCCACAAAATGTGTGTAGCAGAGATGAGGATGTTGAGATGGATGTGTGGCAAGACTAAGAAAGACAAGATTAGGAATGAGCGCATCCGTAAGGACTTAGGGATAGCTCCAATTGATAGTAAAATGAGAGAAAATAGACTCAGGTGGTTTGGACATGTGTTTCGTCGCCCTAACTCAGCACCGGTTAAAAGATGTGATCAAATCTTAGTGGATGCTAGCAAAAGAGCTCGAGGAAGGCCTAAAATGAGATGGTACGATGTTATTAGGAAGGACATTAGTTCCTTGAGTTTAAATATGAATATTGCACTTGATAGAAATCTTTGGCGGAACAGGATTCATGTAGCCGACCCCAATTAATTGGGATAAGGCTCTGATGATGATGATGATGATGTATCTCGAGAATTAAATGTGAGATAATTAAGCATCCCCTGGGGCCTCCTTTATCACAAGACAGGTAAGAAGGATATATATATATATATATATCAGTGTTATCAGAACCGGACCGGTTCGACCGTGAACCGGTCCGATTAAGCCCGGTCCGGTCAAATGGCAAAAAACCGTCTGAACCGCGGTTCGACCGTTGAACCGGTTCGGGCCGGTTCGACCCTATTCCCCCGGAAAAATAATAAAAAATGGTTCGGTACCCGCCCCCGTCAACCCAACCCAACCTAGCACAAATAAATAAATATATTATTTACTTATATTCTATGAAACCATTTAATTCGACACACAACTCAAGCCCACATCCTATGCCCCTTGGGTCCTGACCCAAGGGTGAGCTCTCCAACATATAAAGCTAAGTAAGTCTTTCTAACTTCCAATATGGGACTAAACATAAAAACTCTATTTCCAACATATAAATGAAGATATTTGAATCAACATAAAGGCTCTATTTCCAACAAGTAGTTACAAGTTATTCTCTATATACATGTATGTTTATTTATTTTGATCATTATATCTTATTTGAGTTATTTCTTATTGTATTAGGTTATAGAATCGGGTCGAACCATATATCAATATTATAATGACATCACGGTTCAAACCGGTTCGAACCAACGGTCAAACCGGTTCGAACCGAACCAGCTCATTGTCCGGTTCAGGTATCGGTCCGGTTCTGATAACATTGATGTATATATATAATTAAGATTAAGATATAAGTAGATTAACAATGTAGAAAAGGAATATGGGATCCATGGATGCCCCCCATTGACGGGAGTCCACGAAAAGTGCGGGTGAAGCAACGATTATTGATCATTAGAATGCTTAAACCTACAATTCTCCCAAGATTTCGGTGGGAAGTTGAGGGGTTCAAACCAAACAGACAACGCAATGATTATGTCAAATGAAAAAGTAATCAAAATTTGCGATTATCCACGGCGTTTTTCGTCGGAGATTTACAACCGTGGAAACAGATCAAGAGGAATTTAATGATATATATATATATAAACGGAATATGAGGGTTTTGTGGTCGTTTGCTGTGTTTTAAAATAACGCAAAATATTAATAAATTAATCATTTCAAAATTTATGAAAGTAATTTTTTTTATTTTAAGTAATTGGTTTTAAGATCCCTTGTTTTAGTTTCAGGTGTTTTTTTGTGCTGAAAATCAAAATTAGTTAAAAGATAGTGTGCCCACATGATCAACCGATTTTGAAGCCCAATAAATTAATGCGCTGCAAACACTAGAAAGAACATCTAAAGTATTTTACAACATCCTAAGCATAAATATATATATGTCATTTTATGACATTTTATAATATTTTACAACATTTTACGAGACGCCAAAAGGCCCCTGTAACTAATTAAGATCGTGTATGGGTTGTCATATATGGGAGAGGTCAGTCAATTAGACCCAAGATATTTTGAATAGTCAAGGTAGGAAAACATAATCGAAGAATTAGAATTACTTATTTACATATGCTAGGTCCAGGGTCGGATGCCGTGGATGTCTTCTAAATGGATCCCTCGACAGGGTTTAACGTATCTATCCGACATATACGGTATCACACGTATCGGACCATAACAGTCAGAGACCAGTATACGATCGGTGCGTGATACGTAACTTGTACGATATTTACATCATTTTAAAGATTATATGTTTTATTTTATAATTAATATATCTTAATAGGTAAATTAGTTAGTTTGGAACTGAGTTTGAAACGTGTGAGCATCACTATTTTTTTTATTTTTTATTGTTCTTTAAGAAAAAGAAGTCAAAATTTTATGATAGTTGTGAGATTCAAATCCCAAACTCATACCTAAATAACACAAGTACTAATCAACTAAGTTACACACAAATTTTTATCATCTTTTATTATAATATATAATTATTAATTAATTTTTCATTCTTAACATACGGCGATACGACATGATATGATATTATTGTTGGGCACGATGCCCATTTTCTTTTTTTTCAGCCCATGCAGAAACCACCGGTCGACCGACCGGGCCTTTCCGATCGACCGGAACCGGTCGACCGCCGGACCTTTTCAGGTCGACCGATTTTCCCAGGGAGCTAAGACTCGGGTGTCTGAGAATTTCCGGTCGACCGCCCCTATAGGTCCGGTCGACCGGCAGCCCCGAGGCAGCCATCTTTGACCTTTTGTTCCATGTCCGAAAAGGAATCCTTTCCTTGGTTTATTTAATCCCAAAAGTCATGGGATTAGGCAGGTTTGGTGGATCTGGTCCCTGGGTTGTCCCTTGACCATCCTAGATGTATAAAACATCTTATTGGGGGTCTAAAACCTATATCCAAGGTGTTCTTCAAGGAAGCCATCAAGAGAGAAAAGAGGGGTTACTGTAGCTCCGGGAAGAAAGTGTTGCAGAAGAAGAAGAAGAAGAACAAGGGAAGATCTTCATCAGCTGAACAGGTTTCTCACTACAGGGAAGATCAGGTTTGCAGTGTGCTCAGCTGTGATCGAGTAGGAGAGTTTAGTTTGTTGGAATCCCAGTTGTTCTCTTGTAATCAAACTCAAATCTTGGCAAGAGATTTGAGTTATTTGTACTTTCATTATTGTTCATAGTGAAGCTTTCTCCTGTGGCTTGCCCGTGGTTTTTCCCCTTCGCATTGGAGGGGTTTTCCACGTAAATCTTTGGTGTTCATGTGGTTGTGTTCCGATTGATTTTTCCGCTGCGTTATTCGGTCGTTCTAGATTTGTTCGTACACATAAGTCGGGTGTATTCATTCCCATCAACTGGTATCAGAGCCACCTACAGGTTATTAGATCAGTTTTGATTATTTGTGTATGAACATGGAGGCCGGTAACTCATCCCGTATGATCAGTTTAAATGGAAACAACTGGATGATATGGAAACCAAGAATGGAGGATCTCTTGTATTGCAAGGATCTGTATGGTCCGTTGCTAGGAGATAGTGGAAAGCCCGAAACAACGACACCCGATGCTTGAAAATGTTAGATCGGAAAACTGTCGGGTTTATTCGACAATGGCTTGATGATAGTGTTTTTCATCATGTTTCCACTGAGAGTTCTGCACACTCTCTATGGAAAAAGTTGGAGGGTCTTTATGAAAGAAAAACAGCTGGAAATAAGGCTTTCATGATTAGAAAGCTTGTCAACTTGAAGTTTAAAGAGGGAACTTCTATTGCCGAGCATTTGAATGAAATGCAGAGTATTACTAACCAGTTATCCTCTATGAAGATGTCTCTTGATGATGAGTTGCAGGCATTGTTACTTCTCAGTTCGTTGCCAGAAAGCTGGGAGACACTGGTGGTCTCTCTCAGCAATTCTGCACCAAATGGAGTTGTCTCCATGAGTCAAGTAACAAGCAGTTTGTTGAATGAAGAGTTGAGAAGAAAGAATTCAGGAATTTCTCACAGTGATTCACAGGCACTCGTCTCAGAGAATAGGGGAAGGTCAAAATCCAGAGGGAGAGGAACTTCACAGAAAAGCAGAAGTAAGTCTAGACCAAGAAAGGACGTTACTTGCTACAACTGTGGAGAAAAGGGGCATTTCAAGAATCAGTGCAGGCAACCGAAGAGAACAAGAAAAAGGGAAAAGAAGTAGAGAATGCATAGTCAAAAGACAATGTCACAGCTACATCACAAAGTGATGATTATCTGATTTTGTCTACTTCTGATGATATTTTTTCTTGTGTATGTCAGGACCTCGAGTGGGTGATTGACACAGGTGCTTCTTACCACGCTACACCACGGAGGGAGTTCTTTGCCACCTACAAGGCTGGAAACTTTGGTGTCGTCAAGATGGAAAATCATGGGACGGCAGACATCATTGGCATGGGCGACATTCATATAAAGACCAATCTTGGTTGCAAGTTGGTACTTAAGGATGTGAGGCATGTGGTTGATTTGAGGCTGAACTTAATTTCAGTTGGAAAATTAGATGATGAAGACTATGATAGCAGATTTCACAAGGGTAAATGGAAGCTTAGCAAGGGTTCTCTTGTTGTTGCTACCGGAAAGAAATGTCACACCTTATACAGGTTGCAAGTTCAAGCTTGTGGTGATCAGTTGAATGCTACTGAGAAAGATTCCGATATGGAGTTGTGGCATAGGAGACTGGGACACATGAGCGAGAAGGGATTGCAGGTTCTTTCCAAGAAAGAAGTCTTACCTGACTTCAGAGGTACACATCTGAACTCATGTATTGATTGTTTGGCTGGAAAACAACATAGAGTTTCCTTTACCAGTTCTGCATTGTCTAGAAAGATGCATGCCTTGGATCGTGTCTATACAGATGTATGTGGTCCTTTAAAAATAAAAATTCATGGCGGATCAGTTAATGTTCCAGGTATCAGTGGTGCACTCTATTTTGTCACCTTTATAGATGATTTTTCAAGGAAAGTCTGAGTTTATGCTTTAAAGACTAAAGTTCAAGTTATTGATATTTTCAAGGAGTTTCATGCCAGGGTTGAAAGGGAGACAGAGAGACAGCTGAAATGCATAAGGTCAGATAATGGTGGTGAGTATACAGGGTCGTTTAATGCTTATTGCAGGTCACAGGGCATTCAGCATGAGATGACAGTTCCTGATACACCTCAGCACAATGCAATTGCAGAGAGGATGAACCGCACCATCATGGAAAAGATCAGATGCATGCTTTCACAAGCCAAGCTACCCAAAAGATTTTGGGATGAGGCATTGAGGACTGCAGTTGATGTTATCAACTTGTCACCCTGTACAGCTCTAGATGGTGATGTTGCTGAACATGTATGGTCAGGAAAAGATGTCTTCTACAAGCACTTGAGAGTGTTTGGCTGTCGTGTATTTGCACATGTCCCAGACATTGAAAGGTCCAAATTGGATGGTAAGATAAAAGAATGTATTTTTCTTGGGTACTCACGTGATGAATTTGGTTACAGGCTTTGGGATCCAGTAAAGCAGAAATTATTCAGAAGCAGAGATGTGGTTTTCTTTGAAGATCAAACCTTTGAAGATTTCAAGAAAAAGGTACCAGCCAAGGCTTCTGAAGAAGGCTTAGCAGATTGTGATACAATTTCCCCTCCAATATGTCAGGGTGATGGGGGAGATCAACAGGAAGATGATGCAGAGGCATATGTTGACTTACCTGCAGAACATGTGCAGCAGGAAGTAGATGAGGAGCAACCTCCTATAGAACCTCAGCCGAGAAGATCTTCCAGAGAACATCAGCCTTCCAAAAGGTATCCTACAGATGAGTATGTAATGCTTACTGATGCAGGTGAACCGGAGTGTTACCAAGAAGCAATGCAAAGTGAGCAGAAGAATGAGTGGTTAGAAGGTATGCAGGAAGAGATGGATGCTCTGCAGAAGAACCACACCTATGATTTGGTGCAACTACCAAAGGGGAGAAAGGCATTGAAGAACAAATGGGTTTTCAAATTGAAGACTCAGGAGCATTGTTCTCAACCAAAATATAAGGCCAGATTGGTTGTAAAAGGCTTTGGTCAAAAGTAAGGTATTGACTTTGAAGAAATTTTTTCTCCTGTTGTAAAAATGTCTTCTATTCGTGTTGCTCTAGGTTTTGCTGCTAGCCTAGACTTGGAGGTTGAGCAGCTGGATGTGAAGACAGCTTTCCTCCATGGTGATTTAGAAGAGGAAATGTATATGGAGCAACCAGAAGGATTCGAAGTCATAGGTAAAGAGAATCTTGTCTGCAGATTGAGAAAGAGCTTGTATGGACTGAAGCAAGCTCCAAGGTAGTGGTACAAGAAGTTTGATTCATTTATGGCTAAAAATGAATACAAAAGAACGGCTTCAGATCATTGTGTATACATCAAATGGTTTGGTGAGAATTTCATTATTCTCTTATTATATGTTGATGACATGCTTATCCTTGGGAAAGATATGTCTATGATTGACAGGCTGAAGAAGGAACTTAGCAAGTCCTTTGCAATGAAGGACATGGGGCCAGCAAAGTAAATACTAGGCATGCAGATTTCTCGTGACAGAAAAGCCAAGAAATTATGGTTGTCACAGGAGAAATATATTGAGAAGGTATTGGACAAGTTTAGTATGAGCAATGCAAAGCCAGTTGGTTCTCCTTTTGCAGGTCATTTTAAGTTGTGCTCAGAGCAGAGTCCAACAAATGAAGAGGAGAAGGAGAAAATGCAGAAAGTCCCTTATGCTTCAGCAGTCGGAAGTCTGATGTATGCAATGGTATGTACGAGGCCGGATATAGCATATGCAGTGGGTGTTGCTAGCAGATTTCTTGCAAATCCAGGAAAGGAACATTGGGCAGCAGTGAAGTGGATCTTTAGATATCTCAGGGGTAGCTCCAAAATTTGTTTAAGTTTTGGGGGTGGACCACCTGTTTTGACAGGTTACACAGATGCAGATATGGCAAGGGATATTGATACAAGGAAGTCCACATCAGGTTTTATTCTTACTTTTGCAGGGGGAGCTGTGTCATGGCAATCCAGGTTACAAAGGTGTATTGCGCTCTCCACCACAGAGGCGGAATATATTGCTGCTACAGAGGTTTGCAAAGAGATGCTGTGGATGAAAGAATTCTTACATGAATTGGGGTTGAAACAAGAAAGCTATGTGGTGTACTGTGACAGCCAAAGCGCCATCCATTTGTGCAAGAACCCAACTCTTCATTCCAAGTCAAAGCACATAGACGTCAGATACCACTGGATTAGAAATGTGTTTGAAGAGAAGCAACTGAAGTTTCATAAAGTTCACATAGATGACAATGGGGCAGACATGCTGATGAAGACTTTGCCAAAAGAAAGGCAAGAGGTTTGCCGACGCCTGGTCGGCATGACTACACACTGAGGAGTCACAGGACAGCCTCCCTTATGGGCTGAAGGGGGAGGTTGTTGGGCACGATGCCCATTTTCTTTTTTTTCAGCCCATGCAGAAACCACCGGTCGACCGACCGGGCCTTTCCGGTCGACCGGAACCGGTCGACCGCCGGACCTTTTCAGGTCGACCGGTTTTCCCAGGGAGCTAAGACTCGGGTGTCTGAGAATTTTCGGTCGACCGCCCCTATAGGTCCGGTCGACCGGCAGCCCCGAGGCAGCCATCTTTGACCTTTTGTTCCATGTCCGAAAAGGAATCTTTTCCTTGGTTTATTTAATCCCAAAAGTCATGGGATTAGGCAGGTTTGGTTGATCTGGTCCCTGGGTTGTCCCTTGACCACCCTAGATGTATAAAACATCTTATTGGGGTCTAAAAACCTAAGTTGCAAGGTGTTTTTCAAGGAAGCCATCAAGAGAGAAAAGAGGGGTTACTGTAGCTCCGGGAAGAAAGTGTTGCAGAAGAAGAAGAAGAAGAACAAGGGAAGATCTTCATCAGCTGAACATGTTTCTCACTACAGGGAAGATCAAGTTTGCAGTGTGCTCAGCTGTGATCGAGTAGGAGAGTTCAGTTTTGTTGGAATCCCAGTTGTTCTCTTGTAATCAAACTCAAATCTTGGCAAGAGATTTGAGTTTTTTGTACTTTCATTATTGTTCATAGTGAAGCTTTCTCCTGTGGCTTGCCCGTGATTTTTCCCCTTCGCATTGGAGGGGTTTTCCACGTAAATCTTTGGTGTTCATGTGGTTGTGTTCCGATTGATTTTTCCGCTGCGTTATTTGGTTGTTCTAGATTTGTTCGTACACATAAGTCGGGTGTATTCATACCCATCAATTATATCGTATTATGTCGATAAAATATCGACACGATCTACACGATCAAACCGAAACATTTTGCTCATATATTTTTGCCCACGTTCCCAAACGGGAAGATTACATAGCCGCCGGCCGACATCTTGACTAACCAAGCACTAGCTTCCCACCAATGCCACAGAGCCGTTCATCTTGGTCAGTTGGATCTCACCGGGAATTCACCTATTACTATTGGGCACTAAATTATTGTATTTTCCCTAAGTTATATCTATTTAGAAATGCTAAGTTGTCATATTTCTTATCACTCAATTTGTCATATATATATATATATATATATATATATATATATATATAATTTAAAAATAAGATGGCGAGCAAAAATGGCATAATAATGTTAAACGTAATTTCCCCATTTCCACCTTATACACATAATTATTTCACCATGAAGGGCATTTGCAAGTCCGATCAGAAGCAATGCTTTCGCATATCACCATTCCGTAAAAGGTGATATTTGAGAATAAGATTTCTCACCGACGAGGCTTTATGCCTCGTTGGCATGTCCCCATTTATATGTCTCAAGTCCCCTACTCGACCAATAAAAGCCAAGGGTTGAACGCTACCTACGGTGAAAAACACGGTTAGCGACGGGCATCATCCGTCACTAATCTGTTGTTAATTCATCGCTAACATATTTTACGACGGATTAGTAATGGATATTATACGCGTCGTTGTATTTTACTCACTAATTAGTGACATAGTAGAATCTATCTCTATTGTATCGCTAATTAGCGACATCTTAGAGAATGACAATTTTTATATTTAATCCGTCGCTAAATAAAATGTATCGATGAAAAAAATCCGTCGCTAATCTGTTATTACTTAGAGACGTATTAACGATCATTGTACCCATCTCTAATTTTAGTTATTCGTTGCTAATTTTACTTTGTTTTGCGGCGGATTAGCAATGGCACACTTTCCGTCACAAAATAGTTCATCGCTTATCCAACGCTAAACTAGTGACGCATTAGCGACACACTCGTCTCTATCGTTAAGGAGTTCGTCGCTAATCTGTCACTAATCAGTTGCTATAATCATTCTTCTTTTATTTCTATTAGTGATGGACTCGTTCGTCATTATTATTTTTATTTTTTAAATTTTTACTTGAAATATCAAAAAACTTGTTTACATGTAAGAAAATAGAAAATCTCATACATCAAACACATAATAAAAAAATAAACACTTTCATCGATAAAATAGCATATAAAATTCTTTGAATACAATGTTTAAAAAGTATAATTTGTTTACATTATTGGTAAAAAAAATCAAGAAATGTCCAGTATTCTCTCCACATCTCCCACGTCGCTATCACGTGGATGTGTAGTAATATCTTCTTACATTAAAAAAGAAAAACAAAAGAATATTAGATGTACATATATGAAATAGTTTTTTTTAATACATAATTTGAAGAGAATAAATTCTTTAGAATTAAAATTAAAATTTTATATTTACATTTCGCCAGTTTTCACAAGTCACTCCCACCGCCTAAGTCATGTTGGAACAATCGACACACCGATCAGACTGGTAATTAAAAATTTTGACTCTCGAATCTAACATCTTTGGTTTTAAACTAACTTATGGGTGATTTAAGCGCTGAACCCAAACTAGGAATCTGATTTAGATTCCATCAGTTCCCACAGATCACTCTCACCGTTCCAGTCATGTTGGAATAATTAGCACATCGATCGGGCCAGTATTTTAAATTTTCGACCCCCCGAATCGGACTTCTTTAATTTTAAACTAACTTAATTCATAAGTGGATGATTTGAGCGCCGAGCCCGAATCAAGAATTCGATTTAGATTTCGTCAGTTCTCACATATCACTTTCATTGCTCCAAGAATGTTGGAACAATCGACGCACCAATCGAGTCGATATTTCATATTTTTGACCCACTAAATCTGACATCTTTAGTTTAAACTAACTTAATTCATAAGTGGGTGATTTGACCGTACAGTTAGAGAGAGAGAGAGAGAGAGAGAGGGAGGGAGAGAGAGACGGAGGAGATCGGTCCTCCCCCTCTGTGACTGCGACCGTGTGTTAGAGAGAGAGGGAGAGGGAAAGGGAAAGGGAGGGAGGGAGATCGAGACAGGGAGAGGGAGACCGAGACAGGGAGAGGGAGAGGGAGAGGGAGAGAGACCGTGCGTGAGAGAGGGAGAGAGACCGTGAGAGAGGGAGACGGTGAGAGTAGGAGAGAGGGAGATGGTGAGAGAGGGAGAGGGTTCTGGCGAGAGAGGAGACACCGAGACTATCCAAACGGGAGAGGGAGACAGAGGGAGAGAAGAGACGCCGAGAGAGGGAGAGGGAGACGATGAGAGTGGGAGAGGGAGACGATGAGAGAGGGAGAGTGGGAGAGGGAGAGGGAGAGGGTGAGAGAGGGAGAGGGAGAGGGAGAGGGCGAGTGCTTACCTATAGTGGGAGCCGCCGCCGTCACCGCCGCTACCGCTAGCTAGAGAGAGGGGGAACACCAGAGCCCGTCATGGGAAAGGGAGACACCGCCGGAGAGAGAGACCATCGGAGAGAGGGAGAGGGAGAGCACCGTGAGAGAGTCGAGCACGAGGGTGGGAGACGGTGACCGGTTGGAGGGAAATCAAAATTATTTCCGACGGGGAGTAATTTACTCTCCGTCGGAAACTTCCGACGAAAAAATTCTGACCGAATTTAATTCCGTCGGAAAGTCAAACGTATATAATATTTTACTCTCCAAACTTTCCGACGAAAATTTATTCGTCGGAAGTTCTGACGGATATTCCAACAGACTATAATGCCATCTGAAATTCAGATGGAATTTTTGACAAATAGATATCCATCGACAATACAGATCGATATTCCGACGGATCATTTGCCGTCGAAAATTTCCATCGCTATGACCGCCATTTCTTGTAGTGCAAGTTTCTGTCCGGAACCTCAGAGCGAGGTTTTTGGCTTGCGCTCACTGTCGTTATCCGATGTATTGAACATAGTCTTTCGTCCAACAAAACTCATGCACCGACTGCTCAAGTTTTTGCTGACCAAGCTCAGATCTCCAGCCTGGCCACCTTGGTGCCTCACGCTCCCCCCAGTCTCTGCCCAAGATGTGAGACCGATCAGCCCCAAGCATGGAGCCTATCTAGAAGCATCCCTGACATTGCCTGGCACATATCTCAACTCTGAGCGCTCATCCACCTCAGAAGCTTGATTCCGAAGCCCAACACGCCATGACGGAGACCCTTCTCCTCTTTCTTAGGCTCCATATCCGAGCTTTACTCTTCTTTATCAAGCTCTATATTACCTTCACCTCATGTCATGTAACTCAGTTCCAACAATAGTAAGTTCGAGCGTTGTATCACACGATCATCAAGGCGATTCGCCCCCATCGACTGTGTACAATCTAGTCCCATCCACTGCCTCAAAGGTCTCCGGATCTTCTTCTTTCTGATGGCAGGTCATCTGTTACGGCGCGATTAGTTCTCTCTCTTTCACAATCCTCGAACCATCCAACATAGTCTTGGGCGAGTGCAAAATCCAATTCTTAGTTGTCAAAAGAATTCGGCTATTTAAGTTTCTCCCTAGCTTAAATGGAAAGAGGTAGAAGAGGAATATTTCACCTTTTGTCACCACTAATAGAGGTTCAGTGAATTGGGCATGCTCACCGAGCAATCCACGTGCAATTAAAGTTCAATAAAAGCTCAATTCGACTTGTCTGACTCAATAAACGAGACAAAGTTTGAATAAAATTTCAGACTTGATCAATAGATGTCGAGCTTGAACGTAGTTGTGCTCGACGATATATAAATGTGACTAAGATTTAGTCATATTTTTTGATAATTTGGTCATATTTGTTTAGCAGCTCACTTAGATTTTATTTGCACTTCATTTACCGTTAAATTAATGTGTATGAACTTGGGCTCTCACAGGAGGGCGGAGTGAATTGTCTTGTGTTTTTTCCCCCTCAGAGGTGACTTTAAATAGTATCATTGTTGAGAATGTATCGCATATTTAGGAGGCACTTTAAGGTAGACCAAGTGTAAGGCGGGCGTCGACACCAGACCTGAGGTGTCGACAGCCGGTAAAGATTATTGAAAAAAAAATGCACTTTTGGGAGAGACGTACACACGCCGAGACCATGGCAACGGGTGTCGACACCCTCCCAATGCAATCAGACTTGAGGGGTATCGAGGATTATATATCTATATATATAAGAGGGATTCGTTGCCACCGGTGATAACGGAAGAGCGGTATCATAGATTTCAAAATTACATGATTCAATACTAATTTTTTAATCCGTCATTAAATCTTCTATACTATCATAAATTTAACTACACATGAAGAATTATTTAAATCTGATATAAAAAATATAGATATTATATGATACAAAAAATTGGACTATCTAAGTTGTTCATTTTATGTCCATATGATGCATAGGAAATAAATGTTGGAATTATATGATTTTTAATTCACAAGTAATTTATTAATAATCGAGAAAATTTAACGGTGTGAATTGAAAATTTAAGATTGAATCGTATAATTTTAAAACCGATAACACCGCTCTTCCGTTGTCACCGGTGATAATGGATCCCTCCTCATATATATATATATATATATATATATATATATATATATATATATAATGAAATGTGTCCTAGGGTGTTAGGAGCACAGAAGGTTCTGATAATTCATTCAAAGGTCTCTCTTATACTTGGATTTTTTTTAGGTATTGTTTGTTTGCATAACAGTGTCGAGTTAACTTGGATACTTTACTCTTACTCGTCTTAGTTGGTTTTATTATACGGATCTCATATTCTGACCGACGTCTAGATTAAGAGTCGATATCTGAATTATGAGATGATTAGGTTGTTCGAAATAAAATACGGAATAAGATAATCCCGATTATGATATCCCTCGATCAAAATAAAATTATCTTAACACCAATTATAATATCTCGATCTTTAACCTTTTTTTAACTAAAAGGTAATACTTGCATGGTGGGGAACGAGGGAGTCTGTTCATCCCTTCACTGCGGAAGGGATAGGACGTGCCACCCCGGCCACCAGACAAGCGATTTTCCATTAAGAAGTGTAGAAAGAAAAGGAACATAACATGAGAGGGATACAAGGGACGAGCAAGGTCCGGGGGAGGGGGAACACCCTGTGAGGGATGACAAGAGGGCCAATATAACACAACGTCAAAGCCCAAAAAACCAAACGAAGAACACAATCAACAGCCAAACACGTTGCCAAAACAAGGAACCACAAACGAGAGGGCGACCTGCAAGACAAAGCAACCAGTCGAACCCATCAGCGGTCCCGAGTGGAACTGGTGGAGTTGGATCTCCTGTGAGAACTCTTGGTAGCAACGCCCTCGTGCCTAGAGGCCGGTCTCGAATGCTCCTTCCCATGGTCACCAACAAAGAGGGCATGAGAAAGTTGAAGGTCAAAGGAACCGGCAGGGACAGGCTGAAGGCGCGGAATGGAGAGAACCTGAAAAGGTGAGCGGAACTAGAGCCCTCCCTCAACTGTGGAGGGCGGCACATGTACCCCAGAGGGCCCAGCCTAGGAAGGAGGATCCAAGATAGGAGTGGGGCGCACGAACGGGACGGGCGGACCGCGATCAGAGGACTTGGTAGCCAGACGCAGGGCCTGGGCGAAGGAGAGCCGAAGGGTAGCAGGCAAAGCACCCTCCGCCCCAGGAGAGCAAGTAGCCCCCGCAGCAGGGGAACACGACGGGCTGGACGAGGATGGTGCAGCGGCCACATCAGCAGAGGAAGACGAGGGTGCAGCAGCCATAGAAGGACCTATGTGTTAGTGTTGGTGTGCTACAGGACAATTTAGGGTCGGGTAGACCAGATAAATGTACGATCTTGTTCATTATTAATAAAGTGATATTTGAGCGTAAATGTGTGATTGTATATTACTTTACGATGTCCCTAGGATATGTGGTTGTAAAGTCAACTCGAGATGGGATCTCGATCATGAGACTGACTTTACATGGACACATACCTTAAATTGTTCATGGTTGGAGGGTAATCACTCGGGGACTTTGATTACCTATTTAACCAGTACACATGATGTGTGACTGACCAGTCTCATGGTCATTGGTGCGGGGCACCAACACATATGTGTAGGTGTACGTCCTGGGAGGAAGGGCACTGAACTGATCCGCTATTGGATCTTCAGATGGTTGATTATACCTAATGTCAACTGAAGATCCAACGGTCTCAGTAGCATCGTTGGTCTGTTGACCTGAGACATTGATCGGATCTTACATGAGGACTGGAATGGTATAATTACTTGGCTAAGTGACTTTAACCATAGGTCATGAGTTGCCGAGTCATTAACCACTCCAGGATACGTATGAAGACCATCAATGGTCAAGAGGGGATCGCTCACTGTCGGGTATATATCAGACAGTTAATGGGTCATGACATTGACGCTCCGTTAAATCCCTGGCCAGGGTCGTGTGAGTTCGTTTAGAACGAACGTCATACACTTTAAGGGGGTCATGGTCAAATGGCACGATCATGGGGTTTGACAGAAACCATACCCTCGATCGAACCAGACTCATAGAATGAGCGAGGGATTATAACGATGTGGTAACTGTGGACTTACAGGTACCACACAGGCTGGTTTAAACCCGGCGTCCTCTAGGATCACGCGGATTTGCTTGACCTAACGTGATCAAAGGTTCGGAATAAATTAAACTATTATTTGGCTCTAGTAGAGAGTGAATAATAAGTTTAATTTACTTCTAATTGGGAATTAGAAGTTAATGGGCCTTAAACTAGAGTGACTATGGGCCTAGAGGATCACACACAATGGATTCTTTGGTGACAGATTATTATTGTACAAATGCATATATTAATTCCTTTTGGAAAGGCATATAAAAAGGGCTTAATATATATGTACAATAATGGGAAGGACATATATACAGTTTTGGTCCTTTGGAGCTCTTTTTAGAAATGGCCAAATCCTATATATATGAATGTTACGAGAGCTTCTCCTTCTTCTTGGCTAATCAAGCATTAAGGCAAAAGAAGAAGAATTAGCTCCTCCCCCCCTTCCTCCATCTTGCTCTCTCTCTCTCTCTCTCTCTCCAGAAGGTGAAAGGGTTGGGGAAGGTCGTGCCGAGGGGTACCGTCGCTGCGCAAGGATCCGTGTGGATCTGCTCTAGAGACCGTGCATCTGTGCCGCTCGGTATTCGCGGTATTCTGCATCGAGCTTTGCGGACAGCATCGTTCCGCGCAAGGTATAAATACGCAACCCGTAGTTAGGGGTTGGGGTGATTTAAACGCCGATCAGAGCATGGATATGGGATTCCATGAAGTTGGGTTCGGGCAAATAAAATTTTGTTATCCGCTGCGTTGCCCGAGGGTGCTGTGTGGAACCTTACAGTGGTATCAGAGCCAGGTTCACGCTCTGGTTGGTGTTTTATAGTCGTATAGAATCATGTTTTAGGGGCAATTAAAATCTTCAATTATTATTCGTAGAAGGGGATGCTGGGCATCTCTATTCTTCCATGTTGGGCACCTCTGGAGTAAATTTTTTAAAAAAAAAATACTTTCTCCTTTAATTTAATGTGTTAATTATGGTATATATATTTGATATATATATATATATATATATATATATATATATATATATATATATATATATATAATTACACATTAAATTAATCATATTTTTATCTCAAATATTAATTATGTTATCTCAATAGTAAAATTCAATTGGTAAATTTTATTTAACCCTTTTGAATTTATTAAGGTGAAATAATTACTATTTACCCTGAGATAAAATGGTAATAATTGAAGTTACTTCAGTAAAAATTTAATTTTTGATTTTTTAATTATTAGATAATTAGTAAATTCAGAATTTGAATTTTATTGAAGATTAAATGTATAAAATTCAAATATTTGAATGTTTAATTATTATATAATTATTAAATTCAAATTTTAAATTTTAGAATATTGATAATTTAGGATAATTACATTATTTAAATTTACTTTCAAACGAAATTATTGGATAATTAGTTTGAATTTAAATTTAAATGATTATCATATTTAAATTTCTAATTTAAATTTGATTATTGGATAATTAAATTTAAATTTAAATAATTATCTTAATTATCTAACTTATTTGAATCAGATTCAAATATGCATGCCCCTGTTATAAATGATGGTTCTTTACGTGATTTACTTTATTTACCTTGCATTGGCTTGCTTATGTGTTTAATTTTAGTTAATCCTGCTTTGATTTTTAAAATTAAACAAAGTTAGCCTATTTTTATTTGCACATCCTATTTTTAAATCCAAAAGTAAAGATTATTTTCAAAAAATAACCCTTGATTGCTTTTACATGAATGGGTTGGCAAGTGATCATTGACTTGGTTAATATAATTATTTGGGGTCTGCGAACCTCCTTTCTCTCTCTGTTAAAATTCCAACGTACTTCTATCTCTCTTTACAGTTGTACTCGCCCTAAGGGCTTCTGGAATTTTATTGACATGTAATTTAAATTTTGCCGGCCTGCGTGCCGTGTAAAAGTTGTAATTAATGCGGCATCGGAGTTTGAAAGTGCGAAGCACACCCGACGAGGACGATCCAGCTGCTTTGGAAGTGGGCCGGATATCTTAGTTACATTAGGGATTAAGTACATGATCACTTGTGATTTAATTTTACATCGGATGCATTTACTTTGTGCAAACTACTAGGTACGGTAAATATATTGGATATATTTATATTACCACCTAGGGTGAGATCAAGATAAAATCAAATTCCCTTACGATTAAATTTTAGATCTCGTAAGAGTGGCTCTAGGAGTCGTCGTGGCCCTCCATCATTATGGAGTGAATGAACGTCTTCATTTCATGGATTTGTTGTGCTTTCCACAAGGTCCATGAGTTTGGGGGCGGGATAAAACTCCAAGACTCGACCTCAATGGGGTGAGGAATTGAACTCGGCCTTTTTGTGCTTTCCACAAGGGTCGGGTCATGAACTCATTGGTATGTAGTAATGATGGTTAGATCTAACCGAGAATATCCTTTGTTGTGCTTTCCACAAGAGGATGATTTCTCGGGGGCCGAATATCGGATATTGCATTAGATGCAAGTGCCTGTTGACTGCCTTTGAGATGATGTATGACTTGTTGTGCTTTTCACAAGGTCGTACATCAGTCTCGTTGGGATTTCGACCCACTAGGTTGATCTCGTTGATCTCCCATTCTATATACTGAGGGTTACATAGTTCGATCGAAAAATAGTGGGACTAACTAAGATAGAAAACTACATCTAAGTTAGAATTTGAATACATACTAAGTTGTCTTTTATTTCTTATCCAGATTATAATGTCGCCGTCCAACCCCCTCCGCGGCATCTTGGATGCCAACAGATTGACTGGACCGAATTACTCGGATTGGCTGCGTAATCTACGCATAGTCCTCACCGCTGAAAAAATAGCATACGTGTTGGACACGGTTCATTCTGAGCCAGCTCCCGATGCCGACGAGGGTGAGTTAATGACTTATGCCAAATGGTCTGAAGACTCTTCCCTTATCCAATGTTACATGATGGCCTCTATGGCTCCCGAGCTGCAGAGATAATTCGAAAAGATTGATTGTAGAAGCATACTTCTTAATCTACGCCAGCTCTTCGGGGAGCAGGGTAGGATTGAGAGGTATGACATCTCCAAGAAGCTTTTCAGGACACGGATGTCAGAGGGTGCTTCAGTACAGGCTCATGTACTGAAAATGATGGAGTGGATTGAGAGACTCAATGCACTGGGGTTCAAGTTGGATCTTGAACTGTGCATTGATCTTATACTCCAGTTATTGCCCGATTCCTTTTCTTTATTCATCATAAACTTTAACATGAATAGAATTGATGCAACTCTCCCGGAGCTGCTCAACATGTTAAAGAGTGCTGAAGGAACTATGTAGAAAGATAAATCATCTTCTTCTGTAATGATTGTTGGCCGGGCCAACAAGAAAAGGAAGGTCACCCAGATATCCACCAAAGGTGACAAAGGGAATGGAAAGAAGAAGGCCATGGGTAAGCAACTCGCCAAAGTTGACAAAGGGAAGAGCAAGAAGAATGAAAAAGAAGACAAGTGTTTTCGATACGGGGAAACAGGGCATTAGAAAAGGAATTGTAAGGCAATTCTAAATGAAGGTATTTTTATCATACACCTTAATTTGTCATATATGGAATCCACATCATGGGTATTGGATACTGGATGTGCATCTCATATCTGTAATTCTGTGCACGTGCTGGCAAATAGAAGGTGGCTGGGCAAAAAGGAGATTGTACTGAGGATGGGCAATGGAGCTTTAGTTTCTGCCAAAGCTGTCGGGACTGCACGTCTCAGTTTACCTTCAGGAGTCATTCTGGAGCTGAATGACTGTTATTATGTTCCTAATATTATTAAGAACATTATTTCAATCTCTGATTTGTATAACATTGGATATACATTGGCTTTTAATAGCACTGGGTGCTCTATAATAAATAATGGTTTGGTTATAGCCAATGGTTCATTAGTCAATGGTCTTTATGCATTAGATACACGTTCTAATATTATGTAAGTTTCCAATGCTGATGAAGTGAATTCTGCATATCTATGACATTGCAGGCTTGGTCATGTAGGTGAGAAAAGAGTATCTCACCTACACTCAAATGGATATTTGAATATATTCGAATACAAGTCATTTGATACCTGTCAGTCGTGTCTCATGGGAAAGATGATCAATGATCCCTTTAGTGGACATGGTGAGAGGGATGTTGACCTTCTCGAGCTCATACACTCGGATGTGTGTGGACCCATGTCCATGGAGGCAAAAGGGGGTCACCTCTATTTCATTTCTTTTATTGATGACTTCTCGAGATATGGCTATGTGTATTTAATGAGACATAAATCACAAGCCTTTGAGAAGTTTAAGGAATACAAGAATGAAGTAGAGAAATAGACTGGCAAGAGTATTAAGGCTCTTCAATTCGATCAGATCGAGGAGGTGAATACCTTAGCCATGAATTCACTTCTTATCTTAAAGACAATGGAATTGTTTCTCAGTGGACTCCACCGTATACACCACAGTACAATGGTGTATCCGAAAGGAGAAACATGACCTTGTTAGACATGGTCCGATCCATGATGTCTATGTAAGGACTACCCTTATCTCTGTGGGGCTATGCATTAGAGACTGCGGCTTATCTATTGAATAGGATCTAAAGTAAATCTGTTCCTTCTATACCATATGAGATATGGAAGGGTAGGAAACCAAATTTTAATCACATTAAAATTTGGAGGTGTCCTGCTCATGTAAAGAAGAACGATACTGATAAACTTGAGTCGAGAACCAATAAGTGTAGGTTTGTGGGATATCCAAAGCATGGTTTGCCGACCCGGTGCGTCTCGCACTGACTCGCACGACCCGACCCGACCCAGGCTGGGACCGGGTCGGTCGGGCCGTGGGTCGTGGACGGGTCGGTCTATTATTTTATTATTATATTATATTATATTTTATATATAATGTGTGTTTTTCTATTTTATTTTATTATTTTATAATATATATATATATATATATATATATATATATATATATATATATATATATATATATATATATAAAGTGGTGTTTTAGAATGGGACGGACCGGGTCGGATCGAGACGGGAGCGACTCGACCCGACCCAAGCCGAGACTGGGTCGACCGAGTCGACCGGGCCGGCAAACCCTGATCCAAAGGAGACATTTGGATATTACTTCTATCACCCTTCTAAGCAAAGGGTCTTAGTGGCTAAGAGAGCTATATTTTTGGAAAGAGAATATCTACTCCAGAAAATTAATGGGAGTCAGATAGAATTGGACGAGGTCCAAGAACCACAACCCGTAGACACAAACTCATTAAATGAGACTGTATTGGCTGATCATATTCAGAGTGAAACACAGACACTACGAAAATCTGGTAGACTACCAAGAGAACCTGAGAGATATGTTGGACATGTCTCAGAGAGGTCCTCTAAGGTATGTATCGATGAGAATGAAGATCCTCAATCGTACCAGGATGTAATCCGTAGTGCGGACTCCGATAAATGGCAAGAGACAATGGATTCAGAGATCCAGTCCATGTACACCAACAAAGTTTGTGTTGAGTAGTGGATGGCGGATCTAGAGGGGAGGGGTGAATAGATATGCCCCTCTTTTCGAAATGCAGTTCTCTTTAAAGCTAGATAAAAAGTATTGCAGCGGAATATAACTAGCTTAATATGGCACACAACGACTTGCTTAGCAAGATGAATAAGTAATATAGATATTGAACCTAAGCATGCATCTATCACGAAGCAATCGCACAAGCAAACCACAACACAAAGGATTTTAAGGTGGTTCGGACTGAATCCCCAGTCCTACGTCCACCCCTCACCAAATCTGGTGAGGCTCCACTAGTGCAACGCACTGAACCGTAAATCAAAAAGACCTCTGATTACCTTCCTACTAACCACCGGTAGGGACGTCAACACCGCAGATCGGAGAACTTCCGATTACCTTCCTACTAACCACCGGTAGGGACGTCAACATCACAGATCGGATAGCTTTCGATTGACTTCCTACTAACCACCGGTAGGGACGATCTTCAGTTTCAAATGTTTGAATGAAATGAAAAAAGAACAAATATGAAAACACTCAAACAAGATATAGAATATGCTCAAGGAGAAAAGATATTGTCTGATATTGCTGGAGCTTGAATCTGATTCTTCAATAGTATCTTCTTCCTTGTGAAATGATCTTCCATGGATCACTTTGAGTTGATGAAGAAGATAAAGGATGCAGATTTGATCTCCCATGAAAACCTTGTGAAATCAACTTTCTTGGATCACCTTGATAGCCTTGCTTGCCTCTGCACTTCCTTGGAGATTGCTTGCTTTGATATGAGCTTGAAACACCTTGGAATGGATGAAGAACTTCTTCCCGGAGTACTGTTCACAGCTACAGTACTCGAACTCCTCTCCCTTGAACACACCCTTGCAGCCTCCTTTGATCTTTCCTCTTAGCCTTGCTTGCTTCTACTCTTCCTTGGAGGTTGCTGGATTGAGATATGAGCTTGAATCACCTTGAGTTGATGGAGAGAGTGTTGGATGTAGCTTTGATCTTTCTTTTGATCATCTTGAGTTGATGAAGAGGTTTAAGGATGCAGCTTTGATCACCTTTGAGAATCTTGATTGCTTCTAGCTTCCTTGGAGGTTGCTTGCTTCAGATCTATCTTGAATCACCTTGGAATAGATGAAGAACTTCTGCACGGAGCACTGTTCACGGCTACAGTACCTCTTCTTCCAACCTCCTTCTCTAGCCTCTCTTGATCTCTCTTTGATTCCTCTTTAAACATTACGGTTTCTAACCCTCTAGTATGTGTTTTATAGACTTTGAATGGTCCATAAACATCCCCCAGACCAGATCCACATTTTGTGGGTGATTAGGTGACTTTAGGATTAAACAAATACAAGGAGAATGGCTCTTCTCGAAGTGAAGAACAAAGTCAACTTTTGTTGGCTCGGGGCTGGCGGTCGACCGGAAGCTTCTGGCGGTCGACCGCTACTGAGAATCGCTGTAGAAATTTAGTCCCTGGAATTTCCGGTCGACCTGGGGTGGTCGACCGCTGCTGTCGGTTGACCTGGGGCGGTCGACTTGCAGAAGCTGCAGTATGAGACTTTTCGCGTTTGGCGATTCTGGTTGACCGGATTGACCTAGTCCTACAAAGTTGAAGTGTTAACCCAATGAAATACCTCCAAATATCAATGACTTTAAGTAGATGTTTATTTCATACATTTCAGGGTTAGATTTCACTTGGTTTATGCATTAGAAACATCAAGATCATTTAAGCATGTTACCATGATTGGAATGAGAAACTAATATATTTGAAGAGTGAACTTGTAAGTTATCAAATCAAGCTATCACTGTGAACCTCAATTATCATGAATGAAGTTTAGAGATGAGAGGTATATGGAATACCCATGGTGAGATTGATGGCTATAACAAGGTAAGAATCTTACCAATGGTGCTTGACAGTAAATGACATATACCACCTGTATTGAATGGTAGAGAGGCAAGATGCTTATCTACACGTTTGGTTTGCCAGGCGACTGCCATGCTTATCCATTCATTGGCTTATCTGTCATGAACAAAACACCACGTATGTCAGTCATATGAGAGTGGAAAATAATGATGACTTATAGTGTTTAGCCATTATCAAAACCAAGCCATTATCAAAATCAAGAATGTCCAATAGCTCAAATGACCACAAGATGATGTCGAATGACTCAAATGACCATAGTTTGACTGAATTAATCACAGGGGCACAACATTCTCTCCCTTGTTGATGATGGCAACACTGTGAGTCATTATGTGGCAGTAATATCCAAGATGTCAAAGTTTATGACATATGCGACATGTGCAGCTCAAGATCTATGATAGTGAAAACATGTGAATGCGGATATGTATGCATGGATGATCAAAGCATATGAATGCTATGTAATTATGCAAACCCATGCAATTATGCAAACCCCCATCAGCATATGGAGACTCAAAGCTCACAAGGTTCTCTCCCCCGTGGACTCTCTCCCGTCCACAATTCACTCTCCCCCTTTGACAACTCACAAAGGCCGCACAAAGGACGGACAAAGGTATTAGTACAAAGGACTCACAACAAGACATTTTCTCCCACTTTGACAGCAGCAAAAAGGAGGGATAAGGTAGAGAAGGTGACAAATGTCTGAGAGACCAGAGCTGAATGGAAGTGAAGAGCAAGCCATTATATGCAAACTTGAACCAGACCGTGAGCAACATATATGGTTCAAAGCTAATGAAATCCGAGATCATCAATGGAGTTCGAAAAGTATCGTATGCCATGTTTTAATAGAAAGGAGCCAAAAGTGCATATCATGGTAGAGGTTAACCTTCTCTTGTCTTATACATCCATATTCAAGAACTACAAAGGGAATGACACAAAAACTAGTATTGAGGCTAAACAATCATGACTAAAATATGAAATTTTATGATTACACCATATTTTTTATTGGCAGTATCTTTTGTATTTGAAAGTACATGACTCATATTTTACGAGCATTCGAGTCCAGTACATGCCTCCTAGTCGTAAGAATACACGTTGTTTAGATGCCAGTATTCCTAGGTATTTGGTAAGATTGACTGTTATGTTTTAGAATGAACAGAGATAGCAAAGTCACGTCATGACATATCCGATCTCATTTATTTGATGAGAAGATATATTTCTCAGCAATTATGCCAGTGCTCTGCCAAGAGTCCAATATAATTAAGACAGAGATAATAGGGGCACATCATGGCATATCATTCGTCACTTGATTTGATGACGTGATATATTTCTCCGTGCAACAATATCATTGCTCTGTCAAATTGATTTTCAGGAATTCCAGCTCATCAAGATGTTTAAACATAATACTTAGCTCTAGAGTATCACCAAGGTTGTCATGAAGTTTGAATTTTCAGATTTCGGGATAGTCATTCAATGCACAACATGCAACCTCTAGTTAAGATCTATTAGAACCACAGAACATAGATGATTTCAAAAGATATATCAGACCTTCAAGGGAATAATTAAATCTGAATCATTTTCATTTGATGGATAATCATCAGTGCATATAATAGAAAGCTCTTACACCATAGTTCCGTCGGTCTCATGATCTCATTTTCAAACTGGAAGCCATGAAGTTCAGATTGTAAGAGATTAAGAGTAGCAACAGTACTCCCCCTAAGGATATGCAGTGAATGCACTCAAGGAGTTATGTTGATAATCAAGTGAAATGACGAATGTCAAGGAAATGTTGACTAGAACCATGCAGGGGTTGACCTGATCAAACATGAATTTGGCAGACATAAAATGCATGACCCAACACATGGTTGTACACTTATTAAAGTTAACAGAATGAAGATGAAATATATGCATGAATGCTGCAAAGAGACAACTCCCCCTTACTATATGGCCTATATGCGACAGTGACGCATGGTACTTGGCGGAGGTGAAACCTCACACATATTGAGTGCTTCTAGGTAAGCATAACCTGCCTTTCCATACATCAACATTTGATATACCATGGCCATGCAAGAATGAAGCTACACCACATGCAATGCATCGTGAACATGAATTCAACTTTATTATGCATCGTGACTACATGCAATGCTACATCAGATGCAAGATGACATATTTACATATGAACAATGCATGGATGCCAAATTTCAAGACACACAACCAAGCTGAAGAGGATCATCATTTCAATTTTTAGTGGCCTGAGGTCTGCAAAGATCAAGCTCCCTTCTGAGTGTAGTAAACCTGTCATTACACAAGGGCTTGGTAAAGATGTCAGCAATCTGATTTAGAGTATCAATAAAATGTAGTTCAAACTTTTTATTAAAGACCTCATCTCTAATGAAGTGATGTCTAATCTCAATATGCTTAGTCCTACTCTAGGACTAGCTTGAAATCTAGCACAGAGGTAAACACTAAACTGGATATCTGGTCGGGATGCAATCAAATAAAGCAAGGAGCCGATCATACCTCTATAAATTTTTGCATCCACTAATTTACCATTTTCATCTGAATCCAATGATGTTGTAGTGCTCATAGGAGTAGCAATTATTTTACTGCTTGTCATGTTGAATCTTTTCAGCAGCTCCTTGATGTATTTGGCTTGACTTATGAAGCACCCATTTTCTTCCTGGTTGACCTGCAAACCGAGAAAAAAATAGAGTTCTACCATTAGGCTCATCTCGAATTCGCTAGTCATGAGGTTAGGAAATTCCTCACACATTTCAGATTTAGTAGAATTAAACACAATATCATCAATATAAATTTGAACAATCAAGATGTTCTTACCTTACTTCTTGATGAAAAGTGTTTGATCTACCTTACCTCGTGTGTACCCTTTCTTAATGAGGAACAAGCTTAGTCTCTCATACCAAGCTCTTAGTTCTTGCTTCAAGCCATAAAGTGCCATGTCTAGCTTGTATACAAAATCTGCAAGATTAGAGTTCTCAAGGCCAGGGGGCTACTCCACACAGACTTCTTCCTTGATCAAACCATTCAAGAAAGTACTTTTTACATCCATTTGATACAACTTCGTTCTAAGAGAGCATGCAGCTTGGTTTTAGATGTTGACTCCCACTGAAAGCATGCATGGGTTGGTAATTAACTATGCAGCCTAAGACTTATGTGAATGCACAATGCAATGAAGATGCTGCATGATGATTGCACATTTTTTTTTATTTTCCTAAACATGATTTGCATTAGAGTATATGAGATCACAAGATGATGCAAACACAAATCATTCACAATTGATTTTGAACTGAATGCCACATGATGATGCCAATTGTTAGACTCCCCTTTGAACAATGCTAACATGAATAACGAGTTGAAAATGCAGCCATGATATGCATCATCAAAATCAAAATCCAAGAATTTCATGTGGCTGATATCAGGTACCAAACAACTCATCATCACATCAACATCATCAGCATAACAAGTTTCTCATGAATTAAACAGCTGAAATAATTGATCTCTGATACACGGCGGAGGTTTTGATCTTAGATCCTTCTCACGGATAGTAAGAGTTCTGGGCAAGCATGACTTGCCTTTCAACTCTATACCATTTGAAATACCAGAGGTCAAGTAGGGTGTGAGCAATTAATCTAGCTCATGTGTTCATCTTCACACCATGGGGGATAAATCATCATTCAAACAAGTAATTCAGTTTGCAGACTTTTATTGAATAAAATGGGCAAACTTATGATGCACTATCTACATGTCAAGACTAAACATGTAAAATAAAAAAATTAATATTTACATACATGTGCCTTGAGCTTTTATTTATCTGATCATTCATTTCTCAGCTCCAAGGCATCCTACACCTAAAATTCTCATTTGGAATTTTTAGGTACCCAAGCTTGCTTGGGTCCTTGTGGGTTAGCAACATGTTTAGCATCTTGGCTCATCTTTTTCAGGGCAATCACATCATCCTCCCTCATTGTGTGGTAATTATATATCTCATGCCTATTTTTCCCACAATAAAAACAACATAGAAAAGATTGATTTTTCTTTTTATGTTCATGTGCGTGTGCATGTGGACTATGCTTTTGTGGGTGAGCATGATTTTTACCTTTCGTGGTATGAGGGTGATGCCTTTCTTTCAGATGCCAGCATTCCTAGTCAGTGTGACCAGTCTTACCATAATGAAAGCAGCGAAGAGAGGCATTTCTATTGAAGGCCATGGGGAGTGTCGACCTATCTGGATAGGAATGTCGACACTTCTGATTCTCCATGTGATTTTGTACATAGTTCTGTTGAGCAAGCCCTCTGCTAGTGTTGACTTGTTTCTTTCCTTGCCCTTTCACTTGCTGTCCTGCTCTAAACTCATCATTCCTCAAGATGAAACAATCATGCACAGTGTGACCATGTCTATCACAATAATAACAAAGGACATTCAGTTTGTGGAAATCATAGTATTTAGCATTGGACATGTTGCGGTGCATGTTTGGATGAGCATGTTGAATTTTACTTTTATTTCGAGCAGTATGCCCTTTTTGGTGACCACAAGAATTGGTGGCTTCTGTTGAGCCAGAATCTTGGTCTTGGGCAAATATTGACAGGAAATCATTCAAACCTTGAATTTCATTTTCAAGTGAGGAAATATGCTATTTAGATTCATCAAGACCCTCTTCGCATGCTGCCAATTACTCATTGAGCATGGCATTTACCGCTTTAAGATTTTGATTTTCTTGTTCTAAAGCATGCAATGTTTCAGAGCAATCATCAATGACAGTTTTGCCTTTTCCAAGAGCAACCAATTTTTCATTCACTTCTTCTTCATCTTGTTCAAGTTCAATTTTCTTTTCCAACAATTCTCTATTCTCTTCTTTCAGAGAATCAATCAGATTTTGTTGTCATTCAAGATCATCATGGAGACCCATATTTATCTTTTTCAAGAACGAGCATCCTTTACATGCAAAATTAGTAGAGCATGAGACTTCGGTTTCTTTTAGGACCTTTTCACTTTGAGTTTAAAATTTTTTACTTTCTTCAATCAAGCTCTCATCATGAATTAGCTCATCGCCCTTAGTTTGATCATTAGAGATTGACTTAGGTTGGTTTTGAAGTTTTATTATAATTTCTTCCAACCTAGTGTTTTCATCATGAAGATTTTTATTTTCATCCCTTAGACATGCAATGCTTTGTTTATGCGTATCTAGATCAAAAGAAAGAGTGTCGTTAAGCTCTTCAAAAGCAGAATAGTTTTTACAAAAAGAGCTTTCATTTTGGTTACTTTTCTTGAGATCCTTTTTCAAATTTTTATTTTCTGATTTTACCTTTTTGTATTGAGTAATAAACTCATCATAGACTTCCATAAGCTCTTCAAAAGTGAATTCCTCGGAGTCAGAGTTTACTTGTGATGAGGATGTATTGCTGGACTGTTCTGCGCGGTCGGCCATGAAACATTCTTGTTCTTGTTCCTTCCCTTCATTGATTTTCACCAACTTTTCCAGTACTTGCTTGGCTGTGCTGCAGGAGGACACAAGATGAGTTAGTCTGAGATCAACTATAGCTGTAATTAAGTTATATGCAGTAAGATTATTATTGTGTTTGGTCTTATGTTCGGCTGACCAGTCAATTGAATTTGATGGCAGCTCATGAGGACCATCGTATATAAGAGTCCACAATTGTGGATCTATGGAGCTAACATAAATGAACATTCTCCCTACCCATGTAGAAAAATTTGAACCATCATAAATGGACGGAGAAACCATCGAAGCATGTGTGGCATATGAAGCCATCTAAATAAAATACACCGGGATCTTTCCCGACAGATCGTAGGATCTTGGAATGGCTGAGCCTCGCTCTGATACCACTTGTTGAGTAGTGGATGGCAGATCTAGAGGGGAGGGGTGAATAGATATGCCCCTCTTTTCAAAATGCAGCCCTCTTTAAAGCTAGATAAAAAGAATTGCAGCGGAATATAACTAGCTTAACATGGCACACAACGATTCGCTTAGCAAGATGAATAAGTAATATAGATATTGAACCTAAGCATGCATCTATCACGAAGCAATCGCACAAGTAAACCACAACACAAAGGATTTTAAGGTGGTTCGGACTGAATCCCCAGTCCTACGTCCACCCCTCACCAAATCTGGTGAGGCTCCACTAATGCAACGCACTGAACCGCAAATCGGAAAGGCCTCCGATTATCTTCCTACTAACCACCGGTAGGGACGTCAACACCGCAGATCGGAGAACTTCCGATTGCCTTCCTACTAACCACCGGTAGGGACGTCAACACCGCAGATCGGACAGCTTCCGATTGCCTTTCTACTAACCACCGGTACTGTGGACGCACTTTTCGTTCAACCATCATCCTGGTTCGTCCGTTGGTTTTATTGGGTGCGTGGGCGTGCCAGTCACAAAGTGACAATTTATTCGGGCTCCGAAGAGCCCATAGTGCGCTCGATCTGACTTCGTCAGTCGATTGTGTGGTTCGTGTCGGGACCAAAACCCGCCGCGCCATAAAGGTCGCGACGTCATTTACATCCCCCATACGAGGGAACACCCTTGATTAATCGCCGAGATTCAGGGCCTCATGGCCAAGAGATTGATTGTATAAAAGGTCTATTAGGGGGTATCGAAGTCCTCGCGCAAGGGCGAGAAGAAAAATCACTTGAGATCATGTCGGCCATGTGCTGACCATTTAATGTTCGGACGAGTGTCCGTCTCGGGAAAAGCGCGATCGTCGCGGGAAGACCGGAGCATATGTATGCCAAGGTATGGCAAGTTTGTTGTTCGGAAGAACGAAAGACGTTCGGTTAAACCTTGGTTAGAGCGGTCGGAAACCGGTGAACCTGTTGGCCCGAAGCAAGAGCAAACTGTGACCATGTTGCGGTGGGCCCCCCGCGGTCGAAACAAGACTTGCATGGGCGTCATTAATATTTCCGGTGCCAAGAGGCGGTGAGGGAGTATCCCTTGAATTGGCTGAAGAGCCCCATGTCCCGGAGAAGCGGGCGTTCGAAACATGTCGGTCATTCGGGAGACCGTTTAGTATTTGGACGGGGGTTCGTCTTGAGAATATTGTAATCGTCGCGGAAGGACCTGGAACATATGCATGCCGAGATACGGCAAGTTTATTATTCCGAGACACTGAAAACATTCGGTTGAATCTCGGTTATTATAACCGGAAACCAGCGAATCTGTTGGCCCGGTGCGAGATCGAGTCAGGACCATATTGGGGGTGCCTCCCGTGGTCCGAACGAGACTTGCGTGGGCATCATTAATGTTCCCAGTGTCGGCGGGCAACGGGGAAGAATCCCGGGACTAGATTTCAAAACCGAAACGCGTTCGAAAGGGGCGAGCTGTAGACCGAGGATATGAGCCAGACGATGACCATGATCGGGACGGACCCGAGGTCTAAGTGTGGCCCACGGAGGTCTTATTGATATTCCCGTGGAAGAAGTCCAGGGGTGGCGAGAGCCGTCTCGTTCTATTCTATTTTTATTGGTCACTCGCGGACCTTTTCATGTCCGGGCAAGGTCCCATATTGAAAGTGTGACGCGGGCAGGAACGACCCCGTACAAATGTATGCCGAGTTTACGGCAATTTCAATGAAAGGGCGGGAACGAATCCCGATAGGAACGGGCCGAAATTGATGAGCTATTGGCCCGGAGCAATGCCGGCTCACAACCATATCGGGGTAGGAACCACCGGCTATGCAGGTCGCTCGCGGGCCTTTTCGGGTTCGGACGTAGGTCCGTAAGAAGAATGCGGCGGGAATCGAGGTGAATCCGTTCAAATGTCTGCCGAACGTGCGGTAATTTTAGTGGCGGCTCGGAAGGGATCCGGCCGGAGAAATAGGTCCGGTTTAATCGAAATATCAGCCCGAGGTGAGGTCGGGCTACGGCCATTTCGGGATAATTCCCAAGACCCAGGCCCGACCTGGAAGGGCGGCATCATTGTTCCTTTGACACCGGGTCACGGGAGAGACGGGACTGCGAAGCGGATCCCATTATTTTATTATTATTTAAGAAACGTTATCATTATCATTTGTTAATTTATGCATATCTTTGAGTGAATCCTTTATTACTATTTATTCATTTTTCTTGTGATTTATTCGTTTACTATTGTTGTTATTAGGTTCGTTATTTTTTTGTTCGTTTTATTATCATTCATCTGCTTGTCATTTTTTGTTAAGTTTGTCATTATTTATTTATTTATTTATTTTTGTTATCATTTATTTGTCTATTTATCATTATTATTATTTCTTTTAAGCTTATTATTATTATTGCTTATTTCTTTATCATTCTTACTTATTTATTCACCTTTTTGAAATTATTATCATTTATTATTGTTATTTAACATTATTATTTGCTATTATTTCTCTATTTTCTTTTGAGTTTGTTATTATTATCGTTATTTAAGTTTTGTATCATTATTTGTTTATTTATTATGTTTTCTTTTATCTTATTTAAGTTTTGTATCATTATTTCAGGCGTACCGCTGGGTAATGGGCGTGTGCCGCTGGAGGGCTAAGGGAGTGTGCCGCTGAGGGCCAAGGGAGTGTGCCGCTAGAGGGCTAAGGGGGTGTGCCATTGAGGGCTAAGGGGAGCGTGCCGCTGAGGGCCAAGGGAGTGTGCCGCTAGAGGGCTAAGGGGGTGTACCGCTGAGGGCAGGTGGGGTGTACCGCTGGAGGGTCAGGGAGCGTGCCGCTGAGGGCTAAGGGGGTGTACCGCTGAGGGCAGGTGGGGCGTACCGCTGGGGGTTCGGGGAGTGTACCGCTGAGGGCCAGTGGGTGTACCGCTGGAGGGTTAAAAGGGTGTGCCGCTGGGGCCAATAGGAGTGTACCGATGGGGGTTCGAGGGGCTAAAAGGGAGTGTGCCATTAGAGGCTGGAAGGAGTGCACTGGTGGAGGTCCATCTGAGTGGAGGGTAGGGGCAGGCATGCCGGTGGGGGTTCTTTCTTTTATTATTTATTTTAAGGCTTTTCTTTTCTTCTTATCTTAATTTTGCGTAGTTTTATACAAACTTCTCCCTTGTTTTGTTCTGTTCGGCCTCTTCTCGCAGGTCGGATGTTCGGGCTGTCAGGTAGTTAATCAGTTCAGTTCTCGTCATGATGCCGGCAGTGGTTTGATTAGTCGGAACGTTTTATCGTTGATTGTTCTATTCGTTTGTTGCTTCCTTTTGCTTTATTCAACATGTTGTTATTTTCTCACGGAAATTCGGCAGCATCTCCCCTTGACCCGGGGCGTAAGGGAGATAAAGGGAACGCCCCCACATGGAGTGGCGGAACCCGACAACTGGAGGTGGGCACCCGGAGGCAACAACACCTTTATAAAACCTCGGCAAACACGAAGGAGAGCAACGGGGCCTAAGGCCTGTGGAATCGGACGAGGCAGACTGGGTTTCGGCCAAGGCGTACCGGGCTGGGGCATGGCCAAAGTGTGTGCCGCTGAGGGCTTAAAGAGCGTACCGCTGAGGGCCAAAAAGGGTGTACCGGCCAGGGGCCAATGGGGTGCACCGTTGGGGGGTCAAAAGGAGTGTACCGGCCAAAGGCTAGGGGCCAAAGAGTGTGCCGGCCAAGGACTCAACGGGGTGTACCGCTGAGGGTCAAAAGGGTGTGCCGGCCAAGGGCTAATTGGGCGTGCCGCTGAGGGCCAGAAGGCGTGTACCGGCCAAGGGCTAGGGGCCAGAGAGTGTGCCGGCCAAGGGCTCGGCGGGGTGTGCCGCAGAGGATCAGAAAGGTGTGCCGGTCGAGGGCCGAAATGGTGTGCCGGCCAAAGGCCGGAAAGGTGTATCGCTGGGGGATTGAAAGGGGGTAGACGTATGGGCTGGGAGGCTCGCAGGTTATTCAAGAAAAGAAAGGGGAGCCCAAGGCCAAGGGCGGGCCACTGATGGCTGTGTATTCGGAGAGAGGACAATGGTCTCCCTCTCTCCTCGAGCTCGATGAGCACAATAGATGGCCGTGGAAGGGAACGAAGAGCCCGTGAGGCCAAAACGCACGAGGGGGAAGTCACATTGTGACGGAGGCGCCAACAAACACCGACGGAAAAGGGGAAAAGAACAACACATCACATGCATCGTGAAGGCGGGAGTAAAACAACAGAAATGGCAGGAAAGACCCGAGAAGGGTGATTTTCATTCATGGGAAGCAAAGGGACCGAAGCCCTACACATACATCGACGGACGCATCCGAGCCAAGGCTACGGGCAAGACAGGAAACCCAAAAGCAAAGGGAAGGGGAAAGGGAAATGAAGATACAAGGGGGGAAAGGGGAACAGAGCATGGGCTCCTCCCCTCCCAGACCTCACTCCTCTCTTCTTCTCTTCTTCTTCTTCTTCTCTTCTCTCTTCTCCGGCAATGGTGGACGGGGCAGCAGGGGGAGCCTCTCCCTCTTCTTCTTCTCTTCTTCTCTTCTTCTCCTCTTCTCTTTCTGGGTGTGGGTGCCTGTCTCTTCCTCTGCCTCCCCCTTGTCTTGTTTGCAGCGAAGAGGGGTTTTATACCCCTAACGGTGGAAGCCTCGAAGGCGGGAAGCGTCCGAGGGGTTTGATGGGAGTTGACTCCCTTGTCCTGAGTGACAGGGGGAGTAGGCAGCGTGGCCCTCTCCCCGGGTGACACTTCAGCAAGTCCATTGCGCGCCAAGTATCCATAGGGCATGGGCGCAAGATCTCGTCTGCTGGAGCGTGCCGTTGAGGAGCCAACAAGCTGCACCGCTGGAAGGTGGCAAGGCCGTGCCGCTGGAAGGGCCGAAGGCCGTGCCGCTGGAGGGGCAAATGGTCGTGCCGTTGAAGGCCAGCAGCCGTAGAGGGCAAGCGTGCCGTTGAGGGGCATGAATAGCATGCCGTAGGGCACTTCGTAGTGTGAAAGAGTGTGCCGCTGAAGGCACTTCATGGTGTGCCGTTGAAGGGCACAAAAGAGTGTGCCGTTGAAGGCCCACTGGGCGTGCCGTTGGAGCCCCCAGGGGTGTGCCGCTGGAGGCACCCTGGGGCGTGCCGCTGAAGACCCCGCCAGGGGTGTGCCGCTGAGGGCGTTGAGGGCGTGCCGCTGAGCGGTCTGGGGGGAGTGTGCCGCTGAGGGCGTTGAGGGCATGCCGCTGAGGGCTGCCAGGAGTGTGCCGCCGAGGGGCACATGGCCGTGCCGCCGAAGGGCTAAATGGGCAGTTTGGAGCCCGTTGTGAGCACGAGTTTTGGCCCGTTTAATTTTCTTCGAGGCCCATGGGTTATGGGGCTCTTGTTGTTTGATTTCTCTTAACTGTCACGACTCCGGGGACGGCTTTACGGCCGTGTGCATATTTGGGGGTCTGGACGACAAATCTCTCCGGGGCTTCTTCACTCGACGCCGTTGTTGATGCGAGGCCGAGCAGGACATCTGGGTGTGCAATTTTCGGTGTCCACAAATGCCCCCCACCCACGGGTAGCGCAGGCAAAGTATGAGCCGGGCGGTGCCCGTGGGTGTACTTGTCTCTTTTCTTTTCGTCGATGCCGACGGGATGTTGAGAGCTGGCGTAACATGTTTGTCTCTCCTCTTCTTCATCAGTGCCGATAGGGCATCGGGAGCTGCCGTAGCATCTTGGTCTCTTCTTCTCTTTTTCATCAATACCGATAGGGTGTCGGGAGCTGCCATCGTTTATTTGTCTTTTCTTCTCTTTGTCAGTGCCGACAGGGTGCCGGGGGCCGGTACGGTATGCTTGTCTCTTTTTCTCTTCGTCAATGCCGACAGGATGCCGGGAGCTGACATGGTTCGTTATCTCTTGGTCCCTTCATCAGTCCCGACAGAGTGCCGGGCGCTGACATGGTTTGTTGGTCTCTTCGTCTCTTCGCCAGTGCCGATGGGGTCTCGGGAACTGACCTGGTCTCTTGGTCTCTTTATCTCTTCGTTAGTGCCGACAGGGTGTCGGGAACTGACTTGGTCTCTTTGTGTCTTTGTCAGTGCCGACAGGGTGTCGGGAACTGACTTGGTCTCTTCTTCTCTTTGTCAGTGCCGACGGGACGTCGGGAGCCGACATGGTTCGTTTGTCTTTTATTCTCTTCGTCAGTGTTTGTGTGTTGGTCTTTTCTTCTCTTCGTCAGCGTCGACGGGGTGTCGGGAGCTGACATGGTTTGTTGATCTCTCTGTCTCTTCATCAGTGTTGGCGGGACGCCAGGCGCTGAAATAGTATGTTGGTCTCTTCATCAGTGTCGACGGGGTGTCGGGAACTGAAGCAGTATGCTGGTCTCTTTGTCTCTTCGTCAGCGCCGACAGGGTGTCGGGAGCTGACTTGGTTTGTTGTCTCTTAGTCTCTTCGTCAGTGCCGACAGGGTGTCGGGAGCTGAGCTGGTTTGTTATCTTTTGGTCTCTTCGTCAGTGCCGACAGGATGTCGGGAGCTGACATGGTTTGTTGATCTCTTGGTCTCTTCGCCAGTGCCGACAGAGTGTCGGGAGCTGGCCTGATTTGTTGATTTCTTGGTCTCTTCGCCAGTGCCGACAGAGTGTCGGGAGCTGGCCTGATTTGTTGATTCTTGGTCTCTTCGCCAGCGCCGACAGAGTGTCGGGAGCTGGCCTGATATGTTGATCTCTTTGTCTCTTCGCCAGTGCCGACAGAGTGTCGGGAGCTGGCATGGTTTGTTGATCTCTTGGTCTCTTCGCCAGCGCCGACAGGGTGTCGGGAGCTGGCCTGGTTTGTTGATCTCTTGGTCTCTTCGTCAGCGCCGACAGGGTGCCGGGAGCTGACCTGGTTTGTTGGTCTCTTGGTCTCTTTCTCTTTCTTTTCTTCTCTCTCTTCTCTTCCTTCTCTTCTTCTTTTGTCATCTCTCTTTTTTTGTTCTTTCGTTGTTGTTTTGTCTCTCTTCTCTTTTTTTTTTCTTCTCTTTTTTTCTTCTCTTTTTTTTTGAACAACTCCGGGTGGCTGCTGGCGTGGGTGCCAATGATATAAGAGCTGTCGGCGCGGCGGCCGATGATTGAAAGCTGTGGGCGTGGGAGCCAACAAGTGAAAGCTGTCGACCCGAAGGTCGATGACTGAGAGCTGTCGTCTCAGGGGCCGATGATTGAAAGTTGTTGGCTAGGAGCCAATAATTAGAAAGTTGTTGGCATGGCTGCCAATAATTAGAAAGTTGTTGGCATGGGAGCCAATAATTGAAAAGCTGTCGACCCGAAGGTCGATGACTGAAAGCTGTCGGCTCAGGGGCCGATGATTGAAAGCTGTTGGCATGGGAGCCAATAATTGAAAAGCTGTCGACCCGAAGGTCGATGATTGAAAAGATGTTGGCATGGGAGCCAATAATTAGAAAGCTGTTGGCATGGGAGCCAATAATTGAAAAGCTGTCGACCCGAAGGTCGATGAGGGAGGCCAAAATAGCCGTGGCTGGAAGCAGGCTGCGGGAGCCGAAGTTGGGAGATTAATGGGCCGCGAGGGCAAGAGGTAGGCTAAGGTGGCCGATATTGGGCTCTACGAGCCGGAGCTGGGAAAGTAGGCTGCAATAGCCAAAGTTGAGTTTATTGCATACGCACATTCTTGTTATTTTATTATTTTCATTATTGTTATTTTTTTTTGTCATCATTTTTTTTTCTTCTTCTTTCTTTTTTAAAGCATGCAAGCATTCATTAGCAGGCATAGCGTAAATATAAGTAAGACAGCTCCCTCTATAGGGGATAGGATAGGGACGTCACCCGTAATTCGTAGATGCGGTGCGGGCCGCGAGGCACAATCGAGGGGTGGTGCACCCGTCAAGAGGATATCGCATGTCTTGCATGCATAGCCTAAATTCGCGCATTTCACCCGAGGTAATTCTCTGTAGCGTGGCAGTGCAAATGTGTGAACAAAGGGCCCTAACCATAGGGATATGCAGGTTTTCCTAGTGATACTCGACGATCACTCTAGCGCCTACACCTTAATTCTAGGCTTTCGACTTTCGGTAGCTTCACACAGCCCCCATCTGTTTATTTTGATCGCGGATTTCACCGTTCGGCGCGAGTCTCCTCATGTGTCTCAATGGGGATTCCCGGCTAATAGGTTTCATCCTTATTATAATTCGCTTCACCATTTCGCGCGAGTCTCCTCATGTGTCTCAATGGGGATTCCCGGCTACTCGGATCCACGTGTCGCTCTCTTTTCTTTTCTTTTTCTCTCCTCTTTTTTTTTTTACAGTGGGGGTAGGCAGCTTTTTCCTCACGATTACCTTTCACGCGAGTGCAGGAATTCAAGTCTCCGTAGAGTGCTAAGAAGAAATTCGGGCAATCCCTATAGTCGAAGGCCATTGAACACATTAAGTGCTAAGTGTGGGAGCGTTGCCTCAGGTTTATTTTGTGAGTTGGGCTTAGCGATTCAGCCATGACTCTTCCCCTTGACGTGTGCACCTGTCATAATTGGGTTCCCTTCGAGCGTGCGCCGCGACGTGCGTGCATCCGGAATTAGGGCGATATTATTTAGCAAGGAAACACGGTCCTAGAAAATTCCAAGGAGGTGTATTATTCTATATTAAGCAACCACGCAAGCAGGGCAATCATGCATTCTCTTTTTCGTTTTGTTACAATTTTCTTCCTTTTTTGTTTTGTTTTATTTTGTTTTATTTTTTTTATTTTTTTTATTTTTTGGTGGTGTTTGTAGACACGCCATTCTTGACGTCTCATAGAAAGTCTCATATTGCTATACGACGCCCCGCGATGGCCTACGCATTTCGAATCGCTCGAGTGCTTCCTTTTCCTGAGTCTTCTTCCGCCCTTTTCGGCATCCGGAATCGTCCCGTCACGGCATTCGGACGGCATCAACACCAGTCGAACGCATCAAGAGGTTCCGGAATCAAGAAGGGGGGTCTGCCAGGCGGCCGCCGACGCCTGATCCAAGGACCCGGGTGGGTCTTATTGGGGGCGTCCAGGCCCCTGGACGCCCCCATGATTTTGATTTATTTTATTTTTTCTTCAGGGCCCAAAATTAAATAAAAAAAAATAAAAAAAAATATAAAAAAAATAATAAATTAATGGAGGCGTCCAGACATTTGGACGCCTCCATAAAAAGAAAATATAAAAAAATATATATATTGCCAGTTGGCATATAAAAATAAAAAAATTAAAAAAAATGTATATATATTAATGGAGGCGTCCAGGCCCCTGGACGCCTCCATAAAAACAAGTACAAAAAAAATATAAAATGCCAGCCTTGGCATAAAAGACAAAAATAATAAAAAATAATAAACTTTTGGAGGCGTCCAGGCCCCTGGACGCCTCCATTAACTCACTCACGGGCGCCGGCCACCGAACGACGGTTTGTCGTGTGTGAAAAAAGCCAAATTTAGAGACGTCCAGCTGACTGGACGCGCCCATTTCTGAATCACGAGGCGCCGCTCACAAAACCACGCGTTGTGCCAAACCGCGTGCGGCCGTCGTCGGTTTTCGGTGGACCTGTTAGAGGCGTCCGGGACCCTGGACGCCCCCATAAAAGTATTCTAAAAAAATCAATAAAAATAGAATAAAATATTATTTCGGCCCTGATGGAGGTGTCCAGGGTCCTGGACGCCTCCACCTTCCGGAACTCTATAAATAGAGGCCCACCCCCTCAGTTCTAGGGGAGCTAAGCAGTGATCCGATAGGCTGCCGCAGCCCAGAGGCTACGGAGTCATTTTTCTAACCCGTGGGTTCTTTTGTAGGTGGAGGTTCTGCCGGCTTCTCGGGTGCTCACGCTCGCGAGAGGAAGGTCGTCTTCATCCACCGCGCTTCCACGTCGTCCCCACGCTGCCGGAGCTCCGCCGGATTTCACCCTCGGCTCATCCAATAAGCCTTTTCTTCCCCTTTTTCTCCATAGTCCTTTACATTCATCATATTGCATCATCTATCCCCCTTCACAAGGGGGCCTCTTCTCTTATATTTCTTACATCCATCATCTCATTTTCCTCCTACTCGAGTCCGAGAGGGGTTTAAAAGATAACACCAACCAGGTGTGTGTCTTGCCATCATTTCGTTATTTTTATCGCAAGGATTCGAATACTACACCTCCATCTTTCTAATCCACTTGTCATTTATTTGTCGTTGTCTTGCAAGGGTACCCGAGGAAAGCCCTCTCCGTCGGCCGGCCGGAAGGAGAGGAAGAAGCAACCCGCCGTCTCCCGCTTTTGAGGTAGGCGCGATCACCTTCTTATTTTGGGGTCTTTTGGCCCCTGGCGATCACATCTTATCATCGAGGCCGCGGCGAGTCACTTCCCCAATGGCCGTTTAAATTTCTGTTTCCTATATTCTCTTTATATTTTGTTATATATATTCTGCTTATATCATCGAGGCCGCGGCGAGTCACTTCCCCAATGGCCGTTTAATTTTCTATTCCTACGATCTCTTTATGCTTTGTTATATTCTGCTTATATCATCGAGGCCGCGGCGAGTCACATCCCCAATGGCCGTTTAAATTTCCGTTCTTATATTTTCTTTATATTCTGTTATATTCTGCTCATATCATCGAGGCCGCGGCGAGTCACTTCCCCAATGGCCGTTTAAATTTCTGTTCTCATATTTTCTCTATATTCTGTTCATATTCTCGAGGCCGCGGCGAGTAACTTCCCCAATGGCCGTTTCAATTCTTGTTATTTAATTTTTGCATCATTCCCGTCCCCCCGAGGTCGCGGCGAGTCACTTCCCGCTATGGCCGTTTAATCCCCATATTTTGCTATATCATACTTGTCCCGCTCGCCCCACCGGAGCAATCTCCCGTGGTGGCCCCTTCTCTCTTTCCTCTCATTTCTGTGTTGCAGCAAACAAAACACCCAACAAAAAGAAGGAGCCCGCGCGCTCTCCGCTTCTTCCTCTTCCTCTTCCCCGCACCATCTCAACTCCGAACCGCGTGACGTCGCTCACAGATTGGCGATCACGGTGGGACTTCTACTGCTTCCTCTCGGCTACCCTTGCAAGTTCGGCACCCTCCGTGCCTCTCCATCTTGGCGCCCGCGCGCGCCCCCGTTGTGCTCACGGCAGCACTGTCAGTTGTTTGGTTGTTTGTTATTATACGTCTGTTATTTTTGTTGTTTTCCCACTCCATATATCTGTCAGCATTCCATTGCATACATCTATTCCTCCTTTCTATCTTTTTTTCATTTTTTTGAGGATCACCCTTTCCCGGTGAAGGAAGGACTCTCCGTTTGGGAATTCCTCTCAACGGACTAGAATCTCCTACACTGGGACCTCCGTAAGTCCCCGACATCGAAGAATCTCCTCTTCGTTCACTGGGCTGGTTGTACCATTGAAGTTCCCCGGAGTTAGTCATTTCGTTCGTGGTGAGACGAGAGACCCTAGCTGACACGGCGGTGAAACAAAAACAAACTAGGGTCCCCATTTTGTGTGAACTTCGGATCTCGCTAAAAATACAAAAAAAATCATCAAAATCAAAACACAAAAAAAGGACGTAAAAGCATCCACTTGTTTGATAATCTCTGCTACCTACTTGCTAGTGTATGTTTTTGCGTTCTGGGAAAACTGTGAGCATGTCTCACGAGTCTTCTGAGGAGAACCACCCTAGTCGTGGTTTGACAGCCGACCCGCGAGTCTATGCTATGGACTCGGGTCCTTCTCATGACCCCTCGCATGAGGTGCATGTTACTGCCGGGGACACGTCCCCGCCACAGGATATCACTTCCTTACTGGGCGTCCTCGCCAACACGGAGCTTACCTCTGAACAGCTCCGGGCCTTCCAGGCCATTCTAAAGGGGAAATCTGTTTCCCCCACGCCCCAGGAATCAACTCCGGCTATCGCACCTCTCCACGAGTCCGTGCAGGCCATTCCATCTCCTTCATTGGCGCAAGCCACCCAGTCTCCCTCGCTTCAAGGACAAGCGAGCCAACAACCTCCCTCATTCCAATTCCCGTCACAATCTCAAACTCCCGGTGTTCCTCACACACCGTTTCAGCCAAGACCAACTGTCGGTGGTCCGACAGTTCCCTCTCATTCCGGGTTTCCACCTCAAGTCTCCGGGAGACAGTTTCTCCCCCAATGGCAAGTGCCACCTTCACCCCCAGAGGAGCTCGCCCAATCGCTCCTCAATAGGTTCAATCGCATGGATGAGCAGTTTCAAAATCTGAGAAAGATGGTGGACGTGAAAGCCACCCCGGAGGTTGCTTTGCCAATCCTCCCTGTCATTCATCTTCCTCCTTCCGAAATGCCCACGTACCGCAGATACAACGGTACCGGCAACCCCTTCATTCACCTCAAGGACTTCATGTATGAGTCCTCCTATTGGCAAAATGATCAGAGGTCCCTGGCGTACCTCTTTCGGAGATCATTGGATGGTCCCGCGCTTGAGTGGTTCTATTCTCTGGAGCCCCGCGAGGCCGAGAATTTTGAAGTAGTTCAGAGAAGGTTCTTGCAGAAATATAGGGATAGGGTCGGTCCCTCACTCTCCATTACCGACCTAGTGGCCGAAAAGATGAAACCCGACGAGGATTTTGTCCGATATGCTGATAGATGGAGGTCTCTGGCGGAGAGAATAAGGGATACCCTCTCCGAGCCCGAACAGGTCAAGATGATTGTGTCTAATGCAACCCCACAGTTCAGACATGTCCTGGCCATGAATAAACTCACTACAATGGAGGAGCTCTATGAAAGAGCCCGATACATCCAAACTCAGCTAAAGGACTCCCCCATTATGAATATGTTTGAGTCGCCGAAGCCCAAAGTGGTCAGAAAGACAGGCGCTGGTGTCCCGGGCGGAGCCACAGAAGGGGTCGTGACAAATGAGCAGGTCAGTGCGGTCAACAATGCCAACTATGCAGTCAACCCAAGGCCTCCACAAATGCCCCGACTTCCCCTTCAACCAGGTCCTTTCCCTCTCCGTCCTCCACCCCAAAATAATCCACCCCAGGATAATATGCCTCCATTACGCCAACCCCAGCAACAACAACCACAACCTCAGCAACAACAACCACCGCTTCAGTACAACCAAGTTCCACCTCCAGGGAACTATGGTCCCCAACAGCAACAAAGGAGGCCGCTCGGTCCCAAGAGAGCCTACTATCCACCATTGCCAGAAACTTTAACAGACATTTTTAATGCCCTCATGGCATCAAACCAACTCGCCTTACCCAGAGAAAGGCTCATGTGGCCTCCCAATGTTGATACCTCCAAATACTGTGTTTACCACAGGCAGCCGGGACACACAGTAGATTACTGCTTCCATTTCAAAGATTACATACATGATATGAACGATGAACATCAAATAGATTGGGATGAGATGAGACGGTACGTCGCAGCTCTCAAGGCTAGGAGACCTCCTCAGAGGCCACAGCAGCAGTTACAACAGCAGCAGCAGCAGCAACCACAACAACAACAGCAGCCTCAGCAGGCCCCACAACAACAGCCCGACATGGGCATAATCCAGAATCCACTACCGGAGCACCAACAGCCCAATCATCAGGTTAACCCCATCTCCTCCTTCCCGGAAGTCGGGAGAGAGCAGGTGTGGCACCAGGAAAGTACCTCCATTCTTTATACCTCCAACCCTATCGTCATGCAACCCCCTCACCTTGCCCGGGTAGCACCTCTCTCTCATCAACCCGCATCGGTATCGCCTTCGCCATTTCCACTACCGTTACGCCCTCTCATCCGCACCCCAACCTCCTATCAACCGACACTTTCTACTACGCCTTCACACCCTCTCACCTTCCCCCACTCCCCCACTTTACCATCCACCTCTACCACATTTACCCCTACGCCTTCTAAACCCCTTATCATCCGTACACCATACATAACCCCGTCTTTCTCCACCACATCACCACTAATGCCTTCAAAACCACTCATCACCCACCGTCCGCCTCAAAACCTTTACCCGTTTCAAACCTTACCTCCACCTCCACCTTCCAAACCCCTTATCCTTCATAATCCGCGTGATATCCCCTCTACCTCCACCATGCCTCCACCTAACAAACCCCTCATCAGAATCCCTGCTCCCGTCATCACCCCTGCTTCATCAACCATTCCTCCACTACTACCCCTCAAACCCCTGTTAAAACCCACTGCTACCCCCACAGAGGTACAAAAGCCACAGGCAATGGTGCTCCGGAGTGGAAGGATTTTCCACAGGGTTTTCCCCCACAACAGTCAGAATCCCGAGCAATCTCAGCCAGAGAAGGATGACGGAGAACAACCAGAAAAAGCTATCCCTGGAACACAGTATGATCTATTGAAACACTTGGACAAGACGCCTGCTCGGATCTCCATCCTGGAGCTTCTTCAAAGATCCACATCCCACCAGGCGGCCTTGATGGAATATCTTCAAAAAGTCATGGTTAATGAAGACCTCCCCGTGGAGAAGATTTCAACCGTCCTGACCCCAACAGACACACAACCGGCCATCATGTTCCACAACTACGAGCTCGCTCCCAAGGAGGCTCGAAATATGCACTGTGCATTTCAATAAAAATTAATGGGGTATCCATAAACCCGTGTCTTGTGGACACGGGTGCGTCCATAAATGTGATCTCCATGAGCACTCTTCAGTTATGTGGGATCGACGAGGAACAAATAAGACCTTCCTCGATCACGGTCACGGCCTATGACAATAGCAAAAGGCCGCCGCAGGGGATGATTATTCTGAAGGCAGAACTAGGCCCCATGTCAATTCCCACGGAATTCCATGTCCTCGACATGGACCCCACATTCAAGGCTATACTGGGTCGACCTTACATCGAAGCCATGGACGCTGTGCCTTCCACCAACCATCAATGCCTGAAGTTTCCTTACAATGGGAGAATTATTAAAGTGGTCAGTACACCTGTCCTTCACACAGTGGATGCTATCAACACCTCTCTGCCATCTGTTTGGCCGTCTCATCGGCCCATATTGTCACTGCTGGATGTACGTGATCCATCTCGCATTCCACTAGCACCAAAGGAGCCGGTCAGGGCAACCACAACATCATGTCTCCCTCTTCACTCCAAAGGTTGGGAGATTATGAGGAACATCGGCTACCAACAGGGAAAAGGTCTGGGCGCACAGTTACAGGGTATGCTCAAGCCGCCAAAAGAAATTAGGCCGAACCGTAGGTTTGGCCTAGGCTTCAAAGGACCGTTCAAGACAGATTGGAAGCCCCTCACATGGACTCTATCAAACCACTTCAACAGAGGGCCCGTTGTTCAGATAGGAGATCACCCACGAGAAGCATATGGGGAATCACATGCTGTATATTTGGCTGAAAAATGTCCGAGGATCACCAAAAGAGGCAAGATCAAAGATCCGGAATGCGAGTGGGATAAATGGTTCGACATACGGGACATTTCTGTTGCACTGGAAAGGATGTTCTCGTCCCCACAGCTTGAAGGACCACCATTGATCTCCGAGATACCAGAGAATATTACCACTCTTGCCAAAGTTCCAAACTATCCTCGTCCTCGCCAGAAGGACTCTGTCATCGACGGATCTTCATCCGTCCTCAACATTGCCGTCGACGGCTCATTAGCCGCCATCCTCTCCATCCACTCGTCTCAGCCTTTGCTGATATTTTCTTCCTGGGCCAGACGATTGTCTGATGATCTTCCCAGGTCCCCTTCTTTGCTTACATACCTGCGCGGGCTTTTCAACCCGCGCCAGGTCTTCAACCATGATCTGCTCTACGAGCCCCACAATCCTCTAGCCATAACCACTTTCCTCTCTCCTCCAATCTCTCTTCACTGCTTTGTCATTAAAAATGAAAACGAAAAAAAAACGTCAATTTTCAAACTCTCCAACAACACATCTTCGTTGAGGAAACCTCCTACATCTCCCACGGGTGCGTACCGCCTTGCGGACCACCCGTCCAAGGTCCGATAAGCGACCTTTTCTACCCCTCCTCTGAGGGGTCTTCTCCTGTACATTCTACACCATCCTCTTCGTCTTCCTCCTCTTCTGTAAATATTGTCAGTCAATCTAGGAATGACAGGCCAAGGGTAGTACCTAGGAAGAAATCCAAGGGTAGGCAGATCCCTCGTCGATTCCTTCTGGATTTGGCCGCCAGGTGTCAGGCCCTTCTTGCCATCCCCCAGTTGTTAGAAAATCCCATCCAGCTACCCGAAATAGAATGCGAGGGCGACTGTGCATCTGATGAAGGGTATGGAGTCTACGAGATCACGAATGAAGAATGCCCCACTGAAGATGAGGGTGAAGAATATGAGGATGTGGCGGGCGCATACGCTAGTGGAATGAGGAGATTCGACGAGCCGTCAACCGCCGTAGAAGAATCCACCAAGGAAGTCAACTTGGGAACTGAGGAAGACCCTAGGATCATCCTCATAAGTGACAACCTACCACCCTCTGAAGAAGAGGCATTAATTGAGGTTCTCAAGGAATATAAGGACACGTTTGCATGGAGCTACGAGGATATGCCGGGTTTGGATTCAACCTTGGTCGAACACCGTTTAACCCTAAAACCAGGGTCCATCTCGGTAAAACAAAGGTTAAGGCGTTTCCACCCTCAGATGGCTTTGAAAATGAAAGAAGAGGTCGATAAGCTCCACAAAGCCAGGTTCATTAGAGTCGTTCTTTATCCTCAATGGGTGGCGAACATTGTCCCGGTCATGAAGAAAGATGGGAAAGTCAGGATTTGCATTGACTTCCGGGACCTTAACCGCGCGTGTCCAAAGGATGATTTTCCCTTACCTCACATTGATGTGTTGATTGATAACACGGCAGGTTTTGAAACCCTCTCCTTCATGGATGGATTTTCAGGATACAATCAAATTCGTTTGGCAGAAGAGGATCAGGAAAAGACGTCATTCACTACCCCTTGGGGAACATATTGTTACGTGGTCATGCCGTTTGGGTTAAAGAATGCTGGAGCTACTTACCAAAGAGCGATGATGGCCATATTTCATGACATGATGCACATATATCTGGAAGTGTATGTGGATGACTTATTGGTAAAATCAAGGACCAGGATGGAACATCCAGAAGTTTTGGCTAAGGTCTTGCAAAGGTCCAGAGAGTTCCAATTGAAAATGAACCCGAAAAAGTGTGTGTTTGGTGTGTCATCAGGTAAATTGTTGGGGTTCATTGTGAGTAAAAGAGGGATCGAGATTGATCCCGACAAAGCCAAGGCTATCAGGGATATGCCGCCTCCCAAGAATTTGAGGGAAGTCCGAGGTTTAATCGGGAGGTTGCAGTTTATTCGTCGGTTTGTGTCTCAACATTCACAAAGGTGTAGACCTCTCTACGAGTTGACCAAGCCAGGAGTAGAATTCCACTGGAATTCTAAATGTCAGAAAGCTTTTGAAGGGTTGAAGGAATATCTGGCTAGTCCACCCGTTCTCATTCCACCTAAACCAGAAAAGCCTCTGATCCTTTACATCTCAGTCTTGGATGACTCCGTGGGAGCCGTCCTCGCACAAGCTGATGAAGGAGGCAAGGAACGGGCAACCTATTACTTGTCCAAACTTCTCAATCCCTGTGAGCAGAAGTACACCGGCATGGAGAAAACCTGTGCTGCCCTCGTTTGGGTAGTGCAGAAATTGAAGCACTACTTCTTGGCTCACGAAGTCCACTTGATTGCTCGGATGAATCCTATCAAATTCCTTCTGGAGAAAGCCGTCCTTACGGATAGGCTAGCACGCTGGCAAAGTTTTCTCTCTCAGTTCGACATCACCTACATCCAGCAAAAGGCGATTAAAGGCTATGCCATAGCCGAGCATCTCGCTCACCATCCTCTTCCCAAGTTCGACCCCGTCCAATCAGAGTTTCCAGATGAGGAACTAATGTCCATCAACCAATCAGATGAGCCAATGTGGACACTATATTTTGATGGAGCTCTGAATTCTCAAGGGAAAGGAATCGGCGTCGCCCTCCTGTCACCGGAAGGCCTCACATTCCCATTGGCGTACCAGCTCAAATTTCCAGTTACCAACAATATAGCCGAATATGAAGCCCTTCTAGCTGGCCTAGGACTCGCTCATTCTTTACGTATCACTGAGTTGCGAGTTGTAGGTGACAGTCAGCTCATCCTTCGCCAGGTACTCACTAAGTATCGCACTCGCGATCCCAAACTCAAGCCATACCAAGAACTCACTGCTGCCTTTGCCAAACTGTTCACAAAACTGATCTTTGTTCATATCCCTCGTCATCAGAATATTCTCGCCGATGCCCTCGCCTCATTGGCATCATCCATAAGGTTCCCTCTAGGAAGATGGTTTAAGTCCATTTCCATCTACAAACTTCACGCCCCTGCAGTCGATGATGCTTCCTACGTAAATATCAAAGACAGGATAGCAAGGAAGATCCTGCAGGAAGATATCCTTGAGAAGAGGGAAATCATGTTGGCAGAGGCCGAAGAAGAACTGGCTGATGAAGAGAAACCATGGTTCTATGAAATTGTCAAATATTGCCAAAATCAGTCTTATCCTGAAGGGGCCACCACAGAGGACAAGAAAGCCATAAGAAGGGTGGCTCAGAAATACACATTGATCGGAGGTCTACTCTATAGAGGAGCCTTAGTGGTATTCTGTTAAGATGTCTTGATGACGATGAGGTTTGGAAATGTGTAGAAGAGACGCACTCGGGTGTGTGCGGTGGCCACGTGAATAGTCAGATGCTCGCCAAGAAGATCATTCGTCAAGGCTTTTATTGGCCCACTATGGAAGAGGATTGTGCTGTCTATGTCCGTAGGTGTGTCAAGTGTCAACTTCACGCCGATAAAATCCATTCACCATCTTCCTCACTTCATCCAATATCCTCCCCGTGGCCTTTCTCCATGTGGGCATTCGACATCATTGGTCCCCTAGGTGATCCCAATTCCCTCACCAAGCAGAAATCTTTCATCCTTACTGCGACGGAATACTTCACCAAATGGGCCGAAGCCGAAGCTTACGCGGAAATCAAGGCGTCAACAGTCTGCAAGTTCATCATGAAGAACATTCTCGCCAGATTCGGCATCCCAAGCACGATCGTCACCGACAATGGGCCACAATTCATTTCTCAGGACCTACAGGACCTCTGCAAAAGGTACGCAATTGCATTGCATCATTCATCGCCTTATTACCCACAAGGTAACGGCCAAGCGGAGGCCACCAATAAAACATTGCTCAAAATCATCAAAAAAACCTGCGAGTCTAGTAAGTTTTCAGACTGGCCAGAAAAGCTTATCGAAGCCCTATGGGCCTATCGCACTTCAATCCGTACCCCCACCGGGCAGACTCCATTTGCCCTCACTTATGGTATGGAAGCGGTAGTCCCGTACGAGACTCTGATCCCTTCTCTCAGGGTACAATTGGATGAGGAATTTCCCCTCGACGATCGTCGTAATTCACTCCTCGCCCAGTTGGAACTCTTGGATGAGAAGCGGCTGGCCGCCGCCGAACACGCGCGTGTGTATCAAAATAGACTCGCTCGCTTTTACCAAAAGAAAGTCGTTGAGAGAAAATTCAAAGTCGGTGAGATGGTCGTAAAAAGAATTTTTGTCAAACCTGGAGGGCCGCGTTCTAAGCTCCAACCCAATTGGGAAGGACCATTTGTAATTCAAGCCGTGTACCCTGGCAACGCCTACAAGCTAGTCAACGCCGAAGGGACCGAGTTATCCCACCCTTGGAATGGGCTTTATCTTAAGAAATACTACCCTTAGCACAAAACAAAAAAAAGATAAAAAACATCAAAAACAAGGAAATATTGAAAACCACTAAAAATATGAAAAATTCAAAATGCCGATGCCTGGCAGGCACCATGTAGTTAAGTCCCTGCATCTAACCTTCATGTTAGGATAGGGCCCATTAAGGCTTGGTAGGCACCGGGTCTTGGTTTGCCAGAACCGTGGAGATCCCTGTCCGGCCACGTCGGCCTATGCTCGCTCGAAGGAAGCTAACATGTGTTCACTTATGTATTTTATTCAAAAAAAGTTGGTAGCATCACCTACGGTAGGGCCACACCTAGAAGATCTCCGGAAGCTGTAATCTTTATTCTTTTCTCTTCGACCAAATGAGACAGTCGGCGCCCTTAAAACGCTGAGCATGAGAAACCGAAACTCAAACCCCAAAGGCAAGAGTAGGACCCATTTCCTCGAGCATCGATCAGAGCACGAGAAGAGGGCAGTGTCCCCGCAGGCATACGAAGAGGGAGCCCACCAATGTCAAACGACTATATCTCCCTCACAGAAAGAAATACAAAATCAAAATCAAGAGAAAAGCCTGGTCGTGACCGTGCCTGGTACGATAAACGGAACCCCTCAAAGCAAAAGTCTGAATCCACAAAGGGGGGCCGTGGAATGTAAATGCTCGAGATTTGGTCCGAAGTTGTCCCAAAGGAAAGAGTTAATGGGCCCTTATTCGCTCGCCGGGTTAACGGCTTTGTCGGTCCTCTCAGGAGGTTTATCCCCTACGCTCTTCCTTCTCCCTCTAAAGATGAAGGTTCGATGGAGTTTCTGAAAGGTGAAAACTGCCCAGGGTCTGCGACCTTATTTTAATATACACATTTTGGTTGCCTACTTTGAAAAGCAAAAGCTATCGCTGCGAAGGAGTCTCTGTGTTTCTGGCTGGTCAAGACCCCTGTTTACCACCTTGATGTCTTCTTGTTTAACCTCGGGCTTAGACCAATGCAAGCGCGTCACCTATGGGTACGACGGCGTCTGATTCCGGGTCAGCGTCGCGCGGTTGGTCGTTAGGGTTCCAGGGTGTTCCATCTTATACCATCTAGAGTTGTGAGGAAACAGACCCGGGTCGGGCAAATCATCTACCTCAAACACCTTTTGGGTGAATCCCTGTGGTCGGAAGCAACTGGGAGCCTAAGCATGGCATGACGGTATTGTCATCAGGGTAAGTCTTAACCGGCGGGATCGTCATTCGAGGGGTCTAGAGACCCAAATCAACCTAGATGTGCACTTAGGATACCTGGGAGGTTAGTAAGAAACCCCTGTCTCACGTAGGTTAGGTGCCATTTGGGTGCTTGCTGGGCGTTAGCAATAAAAAAATTGAAATGATAAAAGCAAAAAAAAAATAGAAAAGAGAAAGGTACATATTTGCAAACAAAAAAATCTTTTTATGATAAAACAAAAAAAAAATGTCAAATATAAAAAAGAAAACAAATCAATTTTGCATGATTGCATTTACGTGCATCATCTCACTTTAATACCGCTTGCATTCGTGTGCTTGCCTGTCGCATTTATCATCACCGCATCTTTCCCTTGCCTTCGTTAAATAAAGGCTTGGCCCCTTGACCAGTTATCAAGGACAGTCACAGTGACCATTTGCTTATTGAGCAAGGGGCCAAGTCAGAACAGAAATTCTGATTTGTTTATTTCAGTGATATGTGCAGGGATTCAGGTAACTGAAGCAAAGGTGAAAAACAAACAAACCAAACCTTGTGTTTTATTCCAAAAAACCAAAAAAATTTTTACATCAAGTTCCGCCCTCTCTCTCTGCATTACTCGTCCCACTACTCTCCGGGCAAAACACTCTCAAAGGCGCTACCCAACTACGAAAAGCGGTACTCCTGCCACTCTGTACTCCTCTTCCTATTCCCACATCCCGGCGTTGATCCACGGAAGCAGCAGAGAAGCTACCAACACGAAAGCCACGCTCTCGTGCTCTTCGGTAGCGCTCCTCACCTTCTCTCAGCCACTGTTCAGCAAGACCAAGGCTGATTCGGAGTTCGAATAGTTGGGCCTCCATGGCCCTTCGTTCCTCCCTTTCAGTCAATCTGTTGGCTCTTTTTCTCTCTGCGTCTCTTTCTCTCTCTGTCCGTTCTCTCTCACGGTCTTCCCTCTCTAACTGGAGAGTGATCCTCAGTTCCATAGCATCCCTGGATGAGTCGTCATCAGGATGACGCCGCAGTTCCCTCTCCAGTTCTGCTACCCTAGCCTCCTTATGCACAGCTTGGGCAAGCGCTTCTTCCGTCTCCTTTTCCTGCCGAGTGAACCATCTCAGATACGCGATAAGGCGTAAACAAGAGAACTCAACGCTGAAACTTTTACCTGTACACGAAGCATTCCTTCTGCCTCCGCAGCACGCTGCGTGGCGTGAGCAAGTTGCTCATGAAGCGAGTCAAGTTCTGAGGTGGGAATCCACAAGCTGGAAGAGGAACCACCTACTCCCATCGCTGGGGAGGCTGCGCCAATCTGGGCATGCTGCGACCATGTGAATTAGCAGCCAACATCTGGAATCTGGGGTTTTAACTAGGAACGTACTGTACACCTACCAAGGCGCTCGTAGCTCCGCGGGTATCGCCCAACTGTTGTTCCATCTCTGCCAAGCGAGTCCGTAAATTCGCGATCATGGCATCCCGGACATCCTGCGGCCTTACAAGTCAGCATTTTCACCAGAAAACCAAGGAAAAGAGAAAGAAGAGAAGAGAAAAGGGAAAACCTACCTCCACAAGTCCCCGGGGTTGGAACCGTTCTGCGTACTTTGTCCTATATAGACGCAAATAGTCTTCGCTGTCCCGCGCCTGCGATTCTACAATCGTGCCACCCCGTTGCCAGTCTTCGTACTGTTCAGGGAACCGCACGCGCCAGTCAATGCAGGTCGCCGGTCCTCGCGTCTTTCTCCCGACACGAGGTGGCGCGGCCGTATCCACCCATTCCTGAGCCAGTCCTAAGGTTCTCATAACCAATCGTAGCCGGAGCGGCTCGATTTCATTCAGGCAGTGCATCCACAGTTCACGTCCGAACCGGGCACGACTTGCTAGAACCCACGGCTGGTCGGCATCGACCATGTCTGAGTAGGGTCTCCAGTTTACCATCGCTGCAGGGAACTCCTGTAGCTCTCGCCTCAGCACCATCAGTTGGTAGGTTAGGGGTGCCGCACTCATGATGGGTTCCCACCGCCTGGCTAGCGGCACCATCGCAGGTCGCCAATGTCGAGCTCTCCCCATGGGGAGGTAATAATAGCTCCATAACTGCTCGGCGCAGGTCATCAGTACCATGCAAAAACACAAAAATATATATATATATATATATACAAAACAAGCAAAACCAAAAAAAATACCTGGATGAATGGTGTGAAGCCACTCACAGTCATCTCACGATCCGTTTCTTGGAATAAGCCTGCAAACAAGTGTGCCAGCATGGCGGCTCCCCAGGCATAATACCCTACTCTTTCAAGGTCTGACAGCAGCTCCAGGAAGCAACATTGGATACCATCCCCTTTCGAGCTCAGTACCAATCTCCCCAAAAGGAAGAGGAGAAATCTTCTCAAATCTATGTTACATCTTTCCCAGTTGCCGAAATCTGTGCAATACACGGCGCGGCATCCTATTTCTATCCTTTCCATGAACTCTTCTGAGGATTCATCATCCCGCCGACGAGTGTCGGTGAGCCCTAATGCACCCATGAGGGACGCCCTAGCTACCGACCTATTTTTCCGACCATCCAGGTCCAGACCCAGTAACTTCTGGGCACCTTCTCTGTAGTCCGCGTAAGTGACTCCGGTCACTGCCTCGCCCTCTACCTTCAGGCTTGTGATCCGGACCACATCCTCCAAGCTGGGCACCATGTGCCCCCAGGGCATCAGAATGCCCGGCTCACTGGGTCCCATCTCTCACACAAAGCTTGGATCAGAACCAGGTCGGGCTTGATCGGCTCGATCCGAAGAAAGGTACCAAATCCCATCACGTCTAGCCTCGCCTTCTGAAAATCTGGGAGGCCCCTGTACGCCGCTACTACCAACTCCCACAAGATTTGTGATTTCATCACAACCTACACATACAAGGAATGGGGGTGAGGTTTGGTCAGAAGAAAGGAAGAAAAAATGAGAAAAGGGCAAGAAAACTTGGCTTACGAGTTGTGATTGGGCCCTTTCGCTGAAGTGCCCTTCAAGGTCTGAAAGCCTCTGGAACTACTACCACTGGACCTGCTTCTCTTCGAGGAATGGGAAGATTCGCCCTCCATCCAACTCTCGGAATTTTGAACTCCTCTTCTCCCGTAAGAACTTGTGCTCCTCGAGTTAGCTCTCGATATACCTGGGAGGATAAAAGGGACAAGAATTTATAGAAATGGAAGGAGTGCGGGCCAAGATTGCCTCCATCACCTGTCGATGATAGCCCTCGCAATAAGACACCGGCCAAGCGGCCCCATGTGTCGCTTCACCGCTCGCACAGGGTGATTGACTGGACGAAGAATAGGACGAATAGCCCCTATGTTGTCTAGGGATACCCTATCATGTTTTGGAGGACGCCCGCAAAATTTGGCACAACATCCGGGAAAAGGAACTAGGGCCGTCAGTATTGACTTCGACGGCAGATTCCCGTGGAAAATGGTCACAATAAGACGTGATTCTCCGCTCGAGGCGGAGTCTCGACAGATCCGTCACATGGGAACAGTGCAGAGGAGAAGAAGTGTAGGGAAGAAGGAACGCACAAGAGGACAAACAAGCAGCAGAAAATCAAATCACTCCATTCATAATTCTACATAAGCTGTCACAAACACTACAATCATAAAGAGGTGACGGGTCCACTAGCCCGCCAAATCCTCACCATCACTCATCTCTCCGGGCACTCTCCTCCTCTCCCCCGAGGTGAGGGTCCCTCAGAAGCCTCCAGGATCCCCGTGCAGTAGCACCTGCCTCGCCTCTGGGCGCCTGCTCCGCAGCAGTGACTCGCTGCTCCTCCCCTGGCGTGGCGAAGAAGCCACTGGCGGCAAAGCGACCGGACTGGCGGAGTCGCTCCCCGAACTCTCGCGCTCTCTCGTAGCGCGTCTCCATCCCTCCTAGCCTCTGCACGACGGCCTGAAGGCCCAGCTGGAGCTCCCTCACTTGGGCCTCCAAGGCCCTCCTCTCGGTCAGATCCCGCTGTCGCTCGGACCTTCTCTCGGCCTTCTCTCTCTCTACCTCTCTCCTCATCATCTGCAGAAGAACCCTTAACTCCAGGATGTCTGGAGAAGGTCTCTCCTCACCACGGTGCCGCAGCTCCGCTACAGTCGCCACCCAGGCGTCACGCTCCTCTTCCGCCCGGGTCGCACGGGCCACCGCACCGGCAAGTTGCTCCCGGAGGGAAGCAATCTCGAGAAAAGGGGCCGAGGAGCTAGAAGATCCGCCAGCCGCTCCCACCGTCGCTGTCTGCTGGGCACGCTGGAACAAAATAAACAACGGCCGTCAGTGAAACTCCGAAATCTGAAGTTAAAAGGGCGGCACGTAACTTACCAGGAGCGACAGCTCATGTTGAGCGACGGCCAGTTGCCGCCTAGTCTCTGACAGCTGGGCGCGCGAGCCGCCGATGCCACGCGTGTCCCCAGCTTGGGGAAGCCCCGCGTAACTCTCTCTCTGCCGCCGCAGGAAGTCGGCACTGTCCTGCACCAGTACACCCCCTTGCTGTCCAGGGAGACGTACGGGCCAGTCCTCGAGCCTCGCCTTGCCGCGACTCTCCCTCCTGACGCGGCTCGGCTCGTCTGCACTCGCCCACTCATCGGCCAGGCCCAGGGTCCTTGCCATGTCCTGCACCAAGAAAGGGGTCCCATATCAGTTAAAAGGAACGCGTCCCCTGTCTAGGACGCGTCCATCATTTGAGTGCAACACTCTCCGAACCCTTTCCTCCTCGCCCGGCTCGCTTCAAAACCCAAAATGAATTAAAAGAGGAAGAGATCGGAGGACCTACCGGACCGTGTTCACCTCCTCCCACGCCATCGGGCCCCTCGGGTCCCTCGGGGGCCCGAAGCGGCCCTTCCTCCTCCATGGACGCCGTTCCGTGATCGGGCGCGTCCCTCCTTGGGCGAGGATTTCCTCGTCCCTCTCCACCTTCACCACGGTCGGGCCCACCGAACTCCATCGATCAAAAGAGGAGGAAGACGAAAAAGGGGCAAGCGCGTTTCGGCGGGAGGCGGGCTCGTTTGCGGGTAAGGCACGGGAGAAGAAAGGACCACCCGTCGCTTTAAATTTAAAATCAAGGATTAAGACGCGTCCTCGCGCCTGGACGCGCCCAAAAGGGGGGAAAGGAAACAAAATCCCCCCGTGCAAAACTTAGTTCCCCGCTGTTCATGGCAAGGTCTCGCGAAGCACGCCTCAAAGGACAACTCAGTAAGTGTGGGAGAGAGAAGTACACACAACACAAAAGCCATTTCCATTTCATATAATAGCCGAAAGTACATCATACAGTGAGAAGGGTGACGTACAAGCAACTCTCTAACTCTCACCGTCACCCTCCTGGTCATCTCCTTCCTCCCTCCTCTGACGGAGATCCCTAGGGGGCCTCCGCGACCTCTGTGAACCCTGAGAAGCCGTGCTCGCCTCGCCCTGCGGTGGCACTCCAGCCTCGAAGGCGCGACGACGCTCCTCGGCCGAAGAAACCAGGTAGCTGCCCATGGAAAAAGAACCAGACTGACGAAGTCGCGCCCCGCGTTCCTTCGCCCTCTGGTACCGCTCCTCGCTCTCCCGAAGCCTCCCCTCCGCCGTGCCAAGACTCAATCGGAGCTCCAGCAGCTGGGCCTCTAGAGCCCTCCTCTCGGTCTGATCCCGCTGTCGCTCCTCCCTCTCTCTCTCTCTATCCCTCTCCCTCTCTCTCTCCACGATCTCCCTATCCCTCTCCCTCTCCTCTCTCTCCCTCATCGCCTCTCTCCTCGACAGCTCGAGGGCGATCCGCAGGTCCACTACGTCGCGAGGAAGCTCCTCAGCCTCCCGTCGCCGCTCCTCCTCTAGCTCCGCAATCCGGACGTCACGCTCTGCCACCCGGGCATCGCGCTCCTGCTCAGCACGAACAGCACGCGCCAGGGCCTCTCGGATCTCGGCCACCTGTCAAGACACGCATGCACCGTAAAGAGAACAGTGATAGAAGGGAAGTAGCTGGAAAAGGGTCGCGGCCAAGCAAGCACTCACTCGAGCCTCGCGGTCACGCTCGGCCTCCTCAGCCCGAGCCACCGCGTACGCCAGCTGCTCCTGGAGGGCAGAAACCTCCGGAGGAGGGCCCCGCGAACTGGAACCCGCTCCACCAGCCATCGCGGCTGCCGCTGTCTGGTGGGCCCGCTGAAACACGGGGCAAACGTCAGTCAAAGGCTAAGCATCAAAAATCCAGGTCACAAAAAATGCATTGCATAAACTCACCAGGATCTCCAACTCCTGTCGGATGGCCACCAACTGTCGCCTGGCGTCCGCCAACTGGGCCCGCAGGTCGGCAATCATGGTATCACGAGCATCCTGCATTACACATAAGTTAGTATCCCATGCATACATATAGAAAAGTGGAGCAGTTTCATTTCACTTACCCCTGCCATACCACCCAAGGAGAGGCGGTCCCCGTACGTAGCTCGGTACCGTCTCATGTAGTCTGTGCTATCCTGTACGTGGGACACTACTGGGACCCCGCCCTGCTGCCAGTCCTGGTACTGTGCTGGGAAGCGCGTACGCCAGTCCACGATCTTCGCCTTCCCCTTGGTCTTCCGCCCAATGCGGGCCGGCGCATCTACGTCTACCCACTCCTGGGCCAGCCCCAACGTCCTCATGACCAGTCTAAGCCGCAGCGGCTCAATCTCGTTCAGGCAATGGACCCACACGTCCCGCCTGAAGCGAGGAAGACCCGCTACAACCCAGGGCTGGCCAGCATCGCCCATGCCCAAGTAGGGCCTCCACACCACCTGCATCACCATACATACATCATGTTAGTTACCATTCAGTCACATGCATAAACACAAAAAAATCATGCGCATCATACCATGGCCTCGGGATACTCGCTCAGCTCTCGACGAAGTGACGCCAGCTGGTAGCCGTGGGGTGCTGCAACCACGACCGGCCTCCACTGCCGCGCCAGAGGCACGGCCCTCCTGTTCCCATGCCTAGCCCTCCCCATCGGGAAATAGTAATAGCTCCACACCTGCATCCATCATACATCATTAGTACAATAATTGCATATTTAACTGTGAGAATGCATAAATAAAATGTTTACCTGGAGGAAAGGTGCGAAGCCGCTGACTGTCGTCTCCTTCTCCGAAGTCTGGGAGAGATCGGCAATCAGATGGGCAAGCAAAGCCGCTCCCCACGCATAGTGCCCCACTCTGTCCAGATCCGCCAAGAGCCCGAGGAAACGGCAGTGGATGCCATCCCCCTTCGTCCCCAGCAGAAGGCGGCCCAGGAAGAAGAAAAGAAACCTCCGAAGGTCTAGATCCACCAGCTCCCTCTCGCTCGGATCCTGGGTGAAAGCTGCACGAGCATCCCCCTCCAGTCGAGCCAAGAACTCCGCTCCAGTCTCGCTAACCCGCTGACGCGGGTCGACGAATCCGAGCGCCTCCATGATCTCCACTCGGCCGACTACCCTGCTGTCTCTATCAGTCACGCTCGTCTCTAACCACAGCAGGTCGAGGGCACTCTCTCGGTAGTCGGGGTAGGTGACCCCGCTGACTGCCTCTCCGTCAACTCGTAGCCCGGTGATCCGAGCCACGTCCTCCAGTGACGGCACCATGTGCCCCCAGGGCATCAGAAATGCCCGGCTCGGTGCGTGCCACCGCTCCCTCAGTGCCTGGATAAGAGGAAGGTCGAGCCGGAAGGGCTCGATCCTAAGGAAAGCTCCAAAGCCCATGGCGTCCACACGCGCCCTCTGGAAATCCGGCAGCCCACGGTATGCTGCCACCACCAAGGACCAGCTGATCCGGCCCTTCATCACGCCCTGCAAACCACAAAACCAACAAAGAACACATCAGCATCATGAACAGTAATCAACAATAACACTGTATATACTATTTTATTTTATTTTCAAAAAAAAAAAAAAAAATACATATATATATTTTTGGAGGCGTCCAGACCCTTGGACGCCTCCTTCCTATTTTCTTTTTTTCTTTTTCGAAAAAAAAAAATCCAAAAAAATAAAAAAAATATATATAATATATATATAATTATGGAGGCGTCCTATGCCTTGGACGCCTCCTTATTTTTTAAATTTATTTTATTATTTACGAAAATTAATTAACAAAAAAAAAAGAAAAAGAAAACATGGAGGCGTCCAGGTCCCTGGACGCCTCCTTCTCTCACTACCCGCCTCTCTCTCACAACCTCTCGTACACCCGTTTTAGCCTATTGAACCACAGAGTGAGGATTCCGAGGTACTTACCGGGTCGTGATCATCCTCTCCCGCGTCACCAGCATCCGCAGCAGCCTCCGCGGCCAGGAGAGGCACCTCCATCCCCTCCTCCGCAGCAATCTCCTCTGCTGCAGCCTCCTCGGCATCATCCCTCAACCTCCTCGCACGACGAGCCAGTCGTTTTCGCTTCCCTGGAACCTGGCTCGATCCTCCTCGCTCCATGGGGACTAAGAATAGGTCGTCTGGGTGACTGGGTCGTCAGATTGAACAGTAAATGAGCAAAAGGGGGGGGGGCAGCCCTTATAAATAGGGGTTACCTTCTTTGGGGCGTCCAGGCGCCTGGACGCCCCCAATAATTTTTATTTTTTTCAAAATTCAAAAAATATTGGGGCGTCCAGGCGCCTGGACGCCCCCAAAACAAAAAAATCAAACAAAATATAAAAATAAAATTTGGGGCGTCCAGGACCCTGGACGCCCCCAAAACAAAAAAATAAAATAAAAATAAAATAAAAATTAGGGGCGTCCAGGCTCCTGGACGCCCCCATAATAAAAAATTTTTCAAACAAAAAAAAATATAATATATTTATATAAGAATATGTATATAATCCAAACAAAATAAAAAAAAACACAAAGAAAAATAAAAACCATAAAAAAGATAATAATTAAGGGGACGGGGTCCGAAACATCCAAATGCCAAATTTTATTCCATCAGAAAAGCAGAGTGAACTACATCAGGGGCTTAGGCGCTTTAGGCCTTAACTTCCCCAGTTCGGTTACATAAGCCCTCCACGGCTCGCATTCTTCCACCACGTGCGCTAACGCCTTTCCCGCAACACTTGTCTTCCAGGGAGCTTTAATGGCCTTCGCTTCCTTCGCGTCCGCTTCAGTACCCAACTCCCTCTTCTTCAAGGAACGATGCCAGTCGGTGGCGGGAACGAATGGCGTGGGATGCCAATCTGGAGGCAGCACCGATGCGCGTTGTAAAGAACAAACTCGGTCGCGCCGATCAGTTGAAGATCAACTTCGGGAGAAGGCCTCATGAGGAGATCAAGCGAAAGCAAACATGTCGGTGCGCAAGTGAAGAAGCCTTGTGTCACGGTGCGGAAGTGAGACCGCCAGTCTTCACGTTTCTTCAGCCACGGAACGCGGTTCACTACAGTACCACCAAAGCCTAACACGTCGGCTATATGGTGAAGCGGGCTTTGTTGGAAGAGCTTCGAAGCGGTTGGCATTCCCTCGCGGTGGTCGAATTTGAAATGCAAATCCAGCCAGCAGTTCAAGACAAGTGCACAACCAAATGGAGGCTTACCCATGCTCGAGGCGGTAAGGCCGCTGTAAAGATAGGCAAGGACGGCGGGTCCCACCCTCTTTCCACGCCAGATCCCGCAGATAGCACTCAGCTGGTCTTCCTCCACTATGTTGTCGGTATAAGGGAACAAGAGAGCACCCGCCAGACAAATGGTGAACCCCTTCATGATTCCCTCCAAATAGTCATCGTCTGGTGACCCTCTCAGGGCGTCATGACCCACTCCGCAAGCTTTTGGAGATCGATCCCCTTCTGAGTACGGACCTTTCTAGCTGCGTCGGGCGGCATGAAGCTTCCAAGGACGCTTTCAGAAGTACCCCGTGTCAGCATCCGCATAGCCTTCACCTTCCCGTCACTCTTGAATTTCTTCAAACCGAGCAGAAGTTCCACCTCCTCGAGGAGGATGGTCACCTCAAAGGTCGGGAAGATAAAAGTGTGGGTCTGGGGATGCCAGACCTCCACTAGCGCGCCCATAGCCGCCCAGTCCATACGAATCTTCTCGTAATGCTTGGCGTGAATAAGGAGCCCCTGCAGATGCCACTTCGAGAGTATGGCCCTCATGCCAATGGAGATATTGGAAGTCAGCTTTGAAAGCCATGGCAGCTTGGAAAACTTCCTCGGGCCTGGGAAGAGTGGATATGGCTGGAGAGGAAAGAAGAAGAAATGAAGGAAGTAAGAAGAAGGTTCACGTGCAGAAATTTGAAAAGAGTCGCCTTACCATATGCGACATGATCGTCCCACTCAGATGACCCTCGAGGTCGGAAAGTCGCTTAATCTCGCTGCTAGGCCTGCTCCTCTTCATAACGCGGGAAGACTCTCCTTCCATCCTGAGCTCCAAACTCTCCTCTCCTTCCTCTCCTGAGTTTCCAAAACCCACCTTGGTGCATTTGAATGAACTAGCCTAAGGGGAGTTCTTATAGGAAGGGAAGGGTGCTACAGGACGAAACATGTCACATCAGTGGTCATTGTCAAGATTTTGTCTGGATCTCCTTTCAACTGTGGTGCGATTCTGCTACCTTTTGATGTTGCTAACATTTGCTAGCCTGTGCAGGTTTTACTAACGGACGTCTTTGTCTCCTGTCCCACCTTTCATTGGTTGGTCCCACCATGTCATGCATCATAGTATATGATACCTACGCTACTAGAACATGTCAAGGACCTTGCGGCCCGAACGAATCTGGGATTTGAGTTCCCCTTCAACAAAAACGGTGATGATCCCGGAGAGTTTGGGTTGTACGGATAGGCCGTCAACTTGTGATAGAATGGGGACGACGGTTCCATTCAGTGAGTTGGTGCGCGGATAAACGGGCCCCAGCCCAGTATCAGCTCACCGGGTCGGTATCCTGACCCGTTCTTCACAAGTTGACAATATTATCCTTGGCTATTTTCTATTTTTGTTTGTTTTAAATTTTTCTTTAAACCCAGCATGCATTCATATAGGACTTTGATTTATTGCGGAAGATCATTCAAGCGATTCGATTGTGAAAGCCGTTGTGTTTCAATTCCTACAAATATGAGATATTCCACTCTGAATGAAATACTGAGTTTCTTTGAGACAGCCCTACGCTGCTCTTCCAAAGGAGACCCTTGTTTGGACAGACCCTCAGATATTCCTTTACATTTTTGACCCACCTTGGCCGCAGCACTTCCACATTGGCTGGTAACCGCTCCCCAAAGGTGAAACCTCCGGTTTATGACCCAGGTACTTCCACACCGAGAAGTTGGTCTTCTTTTGTTTCGTGCCTGAGTGCACATCTCACCCTCCCTTATTTGATCTCCGTCCAAGCGATCGTCAATATTTGAAAGACCTCCTTCAAGGTCGCCTCATTGAAACTTCAGGAAAGATTCCAAACAGTAACGTCACAAGCGTGTCTCATCACACCTTGGCATCAACTTATCAGTCCGCTCCCACTTCATTTCAGTCCACTTCGATACCATTCCACTACGTGTCGCTCCCTTGCAAAGCAGACGCCAAGGCGGGGCAGCTGTAGACACGCCATTCTTGACGTCTCATAGAAAGTCTCATATTACTATACGACGCCCCGCGATGGCCTACGCATTTCGAATCGCTCGAGTGCTTCCTTTTCCTGAGTCTTCTTCCGCCCTTTTCGGCATCCGGAATCGTCCCGTCACGGCATTCGGACGGCATCAACACCAGTCGAACGCATCAAGAGGTTCCGGAATCAAGAAGGGGGGTCTGCCAGGCGGCCGCCGACGCCTGATCCAAGGACCCGGGTGGGTCTTATTGGGGGCGTCCAGGCCCCTGGACGCCCCCATGATTTTGATTTATTTTATTTTTTCTTCAGGGCCCAAAATTAAATAAAAAAAAATAAAAAAAATAAAAAAATAATAAATTAATGGAGGCGTCCAGACATTTGGACGCCTCCATAAAAAGAAAATATAAAAAAATATATATATTGCCAGTTGGCATATAAAAATAAAAAAATTAAAAAAAATGTATATATTAATGGAGGCGTCCAGGCCCCTGGACGCCTCCATAAAAACAAGTACAAAAAAATATAAAATGCCAGCCTTGGCATAAAAGACAAAAATAATAAAAAATAATAAACTTTTGGAGGCGTCCAGGCCCCTGGACGCCTCCATTAACTCACTCACGGGCGCCGGCCACCGAACGACGGTTTGTCGTGTGTGAAAAAAGCCAAATTTAGAGACGTCCAGCTGACTGGACGCGCCCATTTCTGAATCACGAGGCGCCGCTCACAAAACCACGCGTTGTGCCAAACCGCGTGCGGCCGTCGTCGGTTTTCGGTGGACCTGTTAGAGGCGTCCGGGACCCTGGACGCCCCCATAAAAGTATTCTAAAAAAATCAATAAAAATAGAATAAAATATTATTTCGGCCCTGATGGAGGTGTCCAGGGTCCTGGACGCCTCCACCTTCCGGAACTCTATAAATAGAGGCCCACCCCCTCAGTTCTAGGGGAGCTAAGCAGTGATCCGATAGGCTGCCGCAGCCCAGAGGCTACGGAGTCATTTTTCTAACCCGTGGGTTCTTTTGTAGGTGGAGGTTCTGCCGGCTTCTCGGGTGCTCACGCTCGCGAGAGGAAGGTCGTCTTCATCCACCGCGCTTCCACGTCGTCCCCACGCTGCCGGAGCTCCGCCGGATTTCACCCTCGGCTCATCCAATAAGCCTTTTCTTCCCCTTTTTCTCCATAGTCCTTTACATTCATCATATTGCATCATCTATCCCCCTTCACAAGGGGGCCTCTTCTCTTATACTTCTTACATCCATCATCTCATTTTCCTCCTACTCGAGTCCGAGAGGGGTTTAAAAGATAACACCAACCAGGTGTGTGTCTTGCCATCATTTCGTTATTTTTATCGCAAGGATTCGAATACTACACCTCCATCTTTCTAATCCACTTGTCATTTATTTGTCGTTGTCTTGCAAGGGTACCCGAGGAAAGCCCTCTCCGTCGGCCGGCCGGAAGGAGAGGAAGAAGCAACCCGCCATCTCCCGCTTTTGAGGTAGGCGCGATCACCTTCTTATTTTGGGGTCTTTTGGCCCCTGGCGATCACATCTTATCATCGAGGCCGCGGCGAGTCACTTCCCCAATGGCCGTTTAAATTTCTGTTTCCTATATTCTCTTTATATTTTGTTATATATATTCTGCTTATATCATCGAGGCCGCGGCGAGTCACTTCCCCAATGGCCGTTTAATTTTCTATTCCTACGATCTCTTTATGCTTTGTTATATTCTGCTTATATCATCGAGGCCGCGGCGAGTCACATCCCCAATGGCCGTTTAAATTTCCGTTCTTATATTTTCTTTATATTCTGTTATATTCTGCTCATATCATCGAGGCCGCGGCGAGTCACTTCCCCAATGGCCGTTTAAATTTCTGTTCTCATATTTTCTCTATATTCTGTTATATTCTGTTCATATTCTCGAGGCCGCGGCGAGTAACTTCCCCAATGGCCGTTTCAATTCTTGTTATTTAATTTTTGCATCATTCCCGTCCCCCCGAGGTCGCGGCGAGTCACTTCCCGCTATGGCCGTTTAATCCCCATATTTTGCTATATCATACTTGTCCCGCTCGCCCCACCGGAGCAATCTCCCGTGGTGGCCCCTTCTCTCTTTCCTCTCATTTCTGTGTTGCAGCAAACAAAACACCCAACAAAAAGAAGGAGCCCGCGCGCTCTCCGCTTCTTCCTCTTCCTCTTCCCCGCACCATCTCAACTCCGAACCGCGTGACGTCGCTCACAGTGTTGTTGTCTTGTTTTGTTTTTTTTTGTTTTGTTCTGTTTTTTTTGTTTGTTTGTTTGTTTTTTTTTTTTGCATAGGAAAATATCATCGTTACGTATAAGTGTAGTGGTAGTAAAGGTATTAGGGAAGCGGGCCGCCAAGGGGCTGAAAGGATATTAGGGAAGCGGGCTATAGAACCCGGGGGACATCACGGGAGTGAGCCATAAGGGCCAACGATGAGATAGCTGTCGGCCAGGAGCCGATGATGAGGTAACTGTCGGCTGGGTGCCGATGATGAGGTAGCTGTCGGCTAGGAGCCGATGATGAGATAGCTGTCGGCTAGGAGCCGATGATAAGGTAGATGTCGGCTTGAAGCCGATGATGAGGTAGCTGTCGGCTGGGAGCCGATGATGAAGTAGCTGTCGGCTAGGAGCCGATGATGAAGTAGCTGTCGGCTAGGAGCCGATGATGAGATAGCTGTCGACCCGAAGGCCGATGATTGAAAAGCTATCGACCCGAAGGCCGATGAAAGGGTAGTTGTCGGCTTGAAGCCACGATGGCTGAAAGTTGGTCGGTTTAGCGCCCCATCGGCGGAAGGTCTAGTCGGTTTAACGCCCCGCTGGCGGAAGGTCTAGTCGGTTTAACGCCCCGTCGACGGGAGGTCTAGTCGGTTTAACGCCCCGTCGGCGGAAGGTTTAGTTGGTTTCTATTTGTTTGATGGTTGGAGGTCGGAGGTAAAAGTTTGCCTCACGATCCTTCTTTCTCTTCCTCTCTTCTTCTTTTGTGTGGGGAGGCGGGCTCGCAGACCGCGTCTGCATCGGGACTCTTTCTCTCTTTTCTTTTCTTCTTCTTTTGTGGAGAGGCAGGTGCAAAGACCGTGCTCGCCTCATGATTGTGCTTTCTCTTCTATTCTTCTTTTTTTTTCTTCGGCCACGTCTGCCTCATGTGTCTCTTCTTCTTTTGTTCTCTTCCCCTTTTTTTTGGAGAGGCAGGTGCAAGGACCGTGCTCGCCTCATGATTGTGCTTTCTCTTCTGTTCTTCTTTTGTAGAAAGGCAGGTGCAGAGACCCTGCTCGCCCCATGATTCTCTTCTTTCTTTTTTTTTTTCTTTTGTAGAGGCGGGTGCAGAGACCATGTTCGCCTTGTGATTCTCCTTTTTTTTTGTAGAGAGACGGGTTCAAGGGCCACGTCTGCCTCATATGTCTCTTCTTCTTTTGTTCTCTTCCCCTTTTTTTTTGGAGAGGCAGGTGCAAGGACCGTGCTCGCCTCATGATTGTGCTTTCTCTTCTATTCTTCTTTTGTAGAGAGGCAGGTGCAGAGACCATGCTCGCCTCATGATCGCTCTTTTTCTTCTTCTCTTCTTCTTTTATGGAGAGGCAGGTGCAGGGACCATGTTTGCCTCATGCATCTTTTCTTTCTATCCTTCTCTTCTTCTTGTGTGGCGAGGCGGGCTCGAGGGCCACGTCTGCCTCATGTGTCTCTTCTTCCTTTTCTTCTCTTCTTTTGTATGGTGAGGCGGGCTCGGGGGCCATGTCTGCCTCAAGTGTCCCTTCTTCATTTTCTTCTCTTCTTTTCTGTAGTGAGGCGGGCTCAGGGGCCACGTCTGCCTCATGCATCTCTTCTTGTTCTGCTCCTCTTCTTTTGCGTAAAGAGGCGGGTTCAAGGACCACGTCTGCCTCATGCCTTTTCTTTCTTTTCTTCTATTCTTTTCTCATTAACGCTTCTATGCTGGAGTGTATTTCTCTTAGTGTTCCCCCAGGTTGGGATGTAGCTTCATTTGGTATGCATCCCCCCCTGAGGGGGTGTCTTTTGCCTTTTCGCTTCTGTGCCCCCAGGCGGGGCGTATTTTCGGCTTCTACATCCCCAGACTGGGGTGTGTTTTTTTTGTGCCCCCGAGGCGGGGTGTAGCTCTCTTCAAATGTCCCCATGGTGGGGTATACTCTTCACGGCTTCCATGCCCCCAGGCGGGGTATGTTTCTTCTTCAGATACCCCTGAGCCAGGGTGGACTTCTCTTCATATGCCCCTGAGCCGGGGCGTGTTCTTTGTAGCTTCTATGCCCTCGAGGTGAGGTGTGTTTCTTCTTTATATGCCCCTGGTACGGGGCGTAGCTCTCTTTAAATGCCCCCGGGACGGGGGTATATTCTTCACGGCTTCTATGCCCCCAGGAGGGGTGTGTTTCTTCTTCATATGCCCCTGGTGCGGGGCGTAGCTCTCTTCAAATGCCCCCGGGACGGGGTGTATCTTTTGCTTCTTATGCCCCCCCGAAGCAGGGTATGTTGTTTCTTCAAGTGCCGCCTGGGCAGAGTATATCTTTCTTCTTATGCTCCCATATCGGGCTGTATGTCTCTTTGTTTCTATGCCCCGGGTCGGGGTAGATGCTTCTGCTCCTTATGCGCCAAGGGCGGAGTACGTCCCTTTGTGCCCCCTGAGCGGGGTGGATGTTCCGCATGTGTCCCCAGGTCGGGGTGTAGCTTTGTCTCCCATGGAGGGGGTGTGTGTTGTTTCTTCAAAAGCCCCCATACCAGGGTGTATTCTTCTCTTTCTTATACTCCCGAGGCGGGAGGGGTTCTCTTCATGTGCCCCCGTGGCGGGATGTGCTTCTTTCTTCGAGTGTCCCCGGCTCGGGGTAAATTCTTTTCTTTTGCCCTGACATACCGAGGGGGGGCGGATGTTTGCCTTTTGTGCTCCCAAGGTGGGGTGTATTGTTGCTTTTGATGCTCCCAAGGTGGGGCATATTGCTGCTTCTGATGCCCCAGAGCGAGGTATCTTTTTCTTGACATGCCCCCGGCACGGGGTATATTCTGCTTCTAGTGCCCCCAAAGTGGGATGTATTGCCGCTTTTGATGCGGGGTGTAGTTCTTGCTTTTTATGCACCCGAGGCGGGGTGAATTCTTCTTCTTTGTTTACGTGCCCCCATATCGGGGTATATTCCTCTCTTCATATGCTTCCCAAAGCCGGGGGATGTTGTTTATTCTGCTTCAGATGTCCCCCCCCCCCCCGGGGGAGGGGGGGGGTTAATGTTGCTTCATGGACTCCGAGCCTGGGGTATGCTCCTTCAAAGGTCCCTAAGCCGGGGTGGATTCTCTTTTCTTCTCATGCTCCCCAGGCGGGATGTAGCTTCTTCAAGTGCCCCCGTGGTGGGGATTCTTTATGGCTTCTATGTCCCCTGGCGGGGTATGCTTCTTCTTCAAATACCCCCGAGACGGGGGTGTGTTTCTTGGCTTCATATGCCCCGGACGGGGTGTATTTTGCTTCTTCTCATGACCCCAGGCCGGGGTGGAGTTCCCTTCAGTTACCCCTGAGTCGGGGTTGATTCTTCTGCCTCTTATGCCCCAAGGTGGGGTGTACTTCTCTTCATATGCCCCCTAAGCCGGGGTGCAACTCTGCTTCCTCTCATGACCCCAGGCCGAGGTGGTCTCTTCTTCTTATGCTTATGTGCTCCCGCATCGGGGTGTATTCCTTTCTTCACGTGCTCCCCTAAGCCGGGGAATGTTGTGTGTTTTGCTTCAGATGCCCCCGGGGTGGGGGATATATGTTACTTCATGGACCCCAAGGCCGGGATGTATTCCTTCTTCGAATGCCCCTAGGTCGGGGTGTATTCTTCTCTTTCTTATACTCCCAAGGAGGGATGTAGCTTCTTCAAATGCCCCTAAACCGGAGCGTATTCTTTATGACTTTTATGCCCCCGGGCGGGCTATGTTTCTTTTTCAATTGTCCCTAGGACAGGGTGTACTCTTCTCTTTCTTATGCTCCCGAAGTGGGATGTAGCTTCTTCAAATGCCCCCGTGGTGGGGTGCAACTCTATTTCTTCTTATGTCCCCAGGTCAGGGCGGATTCTTCTTCAAATGCTCCGAAGTCGGGGGGTAGCTTTTGCTTTGTGCGCCCCTCAGTCGGGGCGAATTCTCTTCATGTGCCCCTGGGAGCGGGATGTATTTCTTTTTTTTCTCTCTCTCTCTTTTTTTTTATGCCCCGTAGCAGGGTATATATCTTCTTTTCATCCCCATGGCGGGGTATGTGCATGCTCTCTTTGGGAGTGGTGGCCATGTTCGGCCTCATTGCTATAAAGCATTCCGCACAGCAAGCAGCAGTTCTTCAAGCCACAGTTGCGGCTTGTTGGATCTTTTAACAGCCACCCGAGGGGCCGTCTTATGCCGGATAGAGGCAGCAGGGAGGAGGAACGGGCCGGGTCAGCGTACCGCGGCCTCGGGGCCTCGTAGAGTCGGGCTGGATGCCGTCCTTCTTCTTGTTCTCTTGGTCGGCGATGCTGGCCAACTTTTCTTCCTTCTTTCTTTCTTCTTCTCATTTTTCTTTTCTCTTTTTTTTTCTCTTTTTTTTCTCTTCTCTTCTTTTTTATATGATTGACCAGGGCGGAGGTGCAGGAGAGCGCTCACCCTCTCAGAAAGGGGATGAGTGGTTCGCTCCACCGCATCAACTCCACAGTGGTAATCTTTGTTCAGCACGGGTCTCGATGGACGTGGCCGTGCAACCCCCTCTTGCCAAATTCCTTCTCTTCTCTCTTTTTTTTTCTTCTCTTTTTTTTCTTTTTTTTTCTTCTTTTCTTCTTTTTCTTCTTGAGGGAAACGGGGGCTTGATTTCCCCTCCCTTCTCTTCTCTTTCTCTTCTTTTTTTTTTAAAACAGCTCCCATGATTGCTAAAAGCTGCATAGGCTTCGGAGCAGAGTCCTCGAGGCCGCGAAGGCAGCTGCACCGAGTCTGGATTTCCCCCCATAGGGCTAGCGAAGACAGCACCTGCAATTCATCAAAGCAGGTAAACATCGTTCATTAGGGGGCCATGAGGCCCTGAATCCCGGCGAAGAGATGAAGGGTGGTTTGGTCCCACCGGGCGTGCCAGAGTTGTGGACGCACTTTTCGTTCAACCATCATCCTGGTTCGTCCGTTGGTTTTATTGGGTGCGTGGGCGTGCCAGTCACAAAGTGACAATTTATTCGGGCTCCGAAGAGCCCATAGTGCGCTCGATCTGACTTCGTCAGTCGATTGTGTGGTTCGTGTCGGGACCAAAACCCGCCGCGCCATAAAGGTCGCGACGTCATTTACATCCCCCATACGAGGGAACACCCTTGATTAATCGCCGAGATTCAGGGCTTCATGGCCAAGAGATTGATTGTATAAAAGGTCTATTAGGGGGTATCGAAGTCCTCACGCAAGGGCGAGAAGAAAAATCACTTGAGATCATGTCGGCCATGTGCTGACCATTTAATGTTCGGACGAGTGTCCGTCTCGGGAAAAGCGCGATCGTCGCGGGAAGACCGGAGCATATGTATGCCAAGGTATGGCAAGTTTGTTGTTCGGAAGAACGAAAGACGTTCGGTTAAACCTTGGTTAGAGCGGTCGGAAACCGGTGAACCTGTTGGCCCGAAGCAAGAGCAAACTGTGACCATGTTGCGGTGGGCCCCCCGCGGTCGAAACAAGACTTGCATGGGCGTCATTAATATTTCCGGTGCCAAGAGGCGGTGAGGGAGTATCCCTTGAATTGGCTGAAGAGCCCCATGTCCCGGAGAAGCGGGCGTTCGAAACATGTCGGTCATTCGGGACACCGTTTAATATTTGGACGGGGGTTCGTCTTGAGAATATTGTAATCGTCGCGGAAGGACCTGGAACATATGCATGCCGAGATACGGCAAGTTTATTATTCCGAGACACTGAAAACATTCGGTTGAATCTCGGTTATTGTAACCGGAAACCAGCGAATCTGTTGGCCCGGTGCGAGATCGAGTCAGGACCATATTGGGGGTGCCTCCCGTGGTCCGAACGAGACTTGCGTGGGCATCATTAATGTTCCCGGTGCCGGCGGGCAACGGGGAAGAATCCCGGGACTAGATTTCAAAACCGAAACGCGTTCGAAAGGGGCGAGCTGTAGACCGAGGATATGAGCCAGACGATGACCATGATCGGGACGGACCCGAGGTCTAAGTGTGGCCCACGGAGGTCTTATTGATATTCCCGTGGAAGAAGTCCAGGGGTGGCGAGAGCCGTCTCGTTCTATTCCGTTTTTGTTGGTCACTCGCGGACCTTTTCATGTCCGGGCAAGGTCCCATATTGAAAGTGTGACGCGGGCAGGAACGACCCCGTACAAATGTATGCCGAGTTTACGGTAATTTCAATGAAAGGGCGGGAACGAATCCCGATAGGAACGGGCCGGAATTGATGAGCTATTGTCCCGGAGCAATGCCGGCTCACAACCATATCGGGGTAGGAACCACCGGCTATGCAGGTCGCTCGCGGGCCTTTTCGGGTTCGGACGTAGGTCCATAAGAAGAATGCGGCGGGAATCAAGGTGAATCCGTTCAAATGTCTGCCGAACGTGTGGTAATTTTAGTGGCGGCTCGGAAGGGATCCGGCCGGAGAAATAGGTCCGGTTTAATCGAAATATCAGTCCGAGGCGAGGTCGGGCTACGGCCATTTCGGGATAATTCCCAAGACCCAGGCCCGACCTGGAAGGGTGGCATCATTGTTCCTTTGACACCGGGTCACGGGAGAGACGGGACTGCGAAGCGGATCCCATTATTTTATTATTATTTAAGAAACGTTATCATTATCATTTGTTAATTTATGCATATCTTTGAGTGAATCCTTTATTACTATTTATTCATTTTTCTTGTGATTTATTGGTTTACTATTGTTGTTATTAGGTTCGTTATTTTTTTGTTCGTTTTATTATCATTCATCTGCTTGTCATTTTTTGTTAAGTTTGTCATTATTATTTATTTATTTATTTTTTGTTATCATTTATTTGTCTATTTATCATTATTATTATTTCTTTTAAGCTTGTTATTATTATTGCTTATTTCTTTATCATTCTTACTTATTTATTCACCTTTTTGAAATTATTATCATTTATTATTGTTATTTAACATTATTATTTGCTATTATTTCTCTATTTTCTTTTGAGTTTGTTATTATTATCGTTATTTAAGTTTTGTATCATTATTTGTTTATTTATTATGTTTTCTTTTATCTTATTTAAGTTTTGTATCATTATTTCAGGCGTACCGCTGGGTAATGGGCGTGTGCCGCTGGAGGGCTAAGGGAGTGTGCCGCTGAGGGCCAAGGGAGTGTGCCGCTAGAGGGCTAAGGGGGTGTGCCATTGAGGGCTAAGGGGAGCGTGCCGCTGAGGGCCAAGGGAGTGTGCCGCTAGAGGGCTAAGGGGGTGTACCGCTGAGGGCAGGTGGGGTGTACCGCTGGAGGGTCAGGGAGCGTGCCGCTGAGGGCTAAGGGGGTGTACCGCTGAGGGCAGGTGGGGCGTACCGCTGGGGGTTCGGGGAGTGTACCGCTGAGGGCCAGTGGGTGTACCGCTGGAGGGTTAAAAGGGTGTGCCGCTGGGGCCAATAGGAGTGTACCGCTGGGGGTTCGAGGGGCTAAAAGGGAGTGTGCCATTAGAGGCTGGAAGGAGTGCACTGGTGGAGGTCCATCTGAGTGGAGGGTAGGGGCAGGCATGCCGGTGGGGGTTCTTTCTTTTATTATTTGTTTTAAGGCTTTTCTTTTCTTCTTATCTTAATTTTGCGTAGTTTTATACAAACTTCTCCATTGTTTTGTTCTGTTCGGCCTCTTCTCGCAGGTCGGATGTTCGGGCTGTCAGGTAGTTAATCAGTTCAGTTCTCGTCATGATGCCGGCAGTGGTTTGATTAGTCGGAACGTTTTATCATTGATTGTTCTATTCGTTTGTTGCTTCCTTTTGCTTTATTCAACATGTTGTTATTTTCTCACGGAAATTCGGCAGCATCTCCCCTTGACCCGGGGCGTAAGGGAGATAAAGGGAACGCGCCCACATGGAGTGGCGGAACCCGACAACTGGAGGTGGGCGCCCGGAGGCAACAACACCTTTATAAAACCTCGGCAAACACGAAGGAGAGCAACGGGGCCTAAGGCCTGTGGAATCGGACGAGGCAGACTGGGTTTCGGCCAAGGCGTACCGGGCTGGGGCATGGCCAAAGTGTGTGCCGCTGAGGGCTTAAAGAGCGTACCGCTGAGGGCCAAAAAGGGTGTACCGGCCAGGGGCCAATGGGGTGCACCGCTGGGGGGTCAAAAGGAGTGTACCGGCCAAAGGCTAGGGGCCAAAGAGTGTGCCGGCCAAGGACTCAACGGGGTGTACCGCTGAGGGTCAAAAGGGTGTGCCGGCCAAGGGCTAATTGGGCGTGCCGCTGAGGGCCAGAAGGCGTGTACCGGCCAAGGGCTAGGGGCCAGAGAGTGTGCCGGCCAAGGGCTCGGCGGGGTGTGCCGCAGAGGATCAGAAAGGTGTGCCGGTCGAGGGCCGAAATGGTGTGCCGGCCAAAGGCCGGAATGGTGTGCCGGCCAAAGGCCGGAAAGGTGTATCGCTGGGGGATTGAAAGGGGGTAGACGTATGGGCTGGGAGGCTCGCAGGTTATTCAAGAAAAGAAAGGGGAGCCCAAGGCCAAGGGCGGGCCACTGATGGCTGTGTATTCGGAGAGAGGACAATGGTCTCCCTCTCTCCTCGAGCTCGATGAGCACAATAGATGGCCGTGGAAGGGAACGAAGAGCCCGTGAGGCCAAAACGCACGAGGGGGAAGTCACATTGTGACGGAGGTGCCAACAAACACCGACGGAAAAGGGGAAAAGAACAACACATCACATGCATCGTGAAGGCGGGAGTAAAACAATAGAAATGGCAGGAAAGACCCGAGAAGGGTGATTTTCATTCATGGGAAGCAAAGGGGCCGAAGCCCTACACATACATCGACGGACGCGTCCGAGCCAAGGCTACGGGCAAGACAGGAAACCCAAAAGCAAAGGGAAGGGGAAAGGGAAATGAAGATACAAGGGGGGAAAGGGGAACAGAGCATGGGCTCCTCCCCTCCCAGACCTCACTCCTCTCTTCTTCTCTTCTTCTTCTTCTTCTCTTCTCTCTTCTCCGGCAATGGTGGACGGGGCAGCAGGGGGAGCCTCTCCCTCTTCTTCTTCTCTTCTTCTCTTCTTCTCCTCTTCTCTTTCTGGGTGTGGGTGCCTGTCTATTCCTCTGCCTCCCCCTTGTCTTGTTTGCAGCGAAGAGGGGTTTTATACCCCTCACGGTGGAAGCCTCGAAGGCGGGAAGCGTCCGAGGGGTTTGATGGGAGTTGACTCCCTTGTCCTGGGTGACAGGGGGAGTAGGCAGCGTGGCCCTCTCCCCGGGTGACACTTCAGCAAGTCCATTGCGCGCCAAGTATCCATAGGGCATGGGCGCAAGATCTCGTCTGCCGGAGCGTGCCGTTGAGGAGCCAACAAGCTGCACCGCTGGAAGGTGGCAAGGCCGTGCCGCTGGAAGGGCCGAAGGCCGTGCCGCTGGAGGGGCAAATGGTCGTGCCATTGAAGGCCAGCAGCCGTAGAGGGCAAGCGTGCCGTTGAGGGGCATGAATAACATGCCGTAGGGCACTTCGTAGTGTGAAAGAGTGTGCCGCTGAAGGCACTTCATGGTGTGCCGTTGAAGGGCACAAAAGAGTGTGCCGTTGAAGGCCCACTGGGCGTGCCGTTGGAGCCCCCAGGGGTGTGCCGCTGGAGGCACCCTGGGGCGTGCCGCTGAAGACCCCGCCAGGGGTGTGCCGCTGAGGGCGTTGAGGGCGTGCCGCTGAGCGGCCTGGGGGGAGTGTGCCGCTGAGGGCGTTGAGGGCATGCCGCTGAGGGATGCCAGGAGTGTGCCGCCGAGGGGCACATGGCCGTGCCGCCGAAGGGCTAAATGGGCAGTTTGGAGCCCGTTGTGAGCACGAGTTTTGGCCCGTTTAATTTTCTTCGAGGCCCATGGGTTATGGGGATCTTGTTGGTTTATTTCTCTTAACTGTCACGACTCCGGGGACGGCTTTACGGCCGTGTGCATATTTGGGGGTCTGGACGACAAATCTCTCCGGGGCTTCTTCACTCGACGCCGTTGTTGATGCGAGGCCGAGCAGGACATCTGGGTGTGCAATTTTCGGTGTCCACAGGTACGGACGATCTTCAGTTTCAAATGTTTGAATGAAATAGAAAAAGAACAAACATGAAAACACTCAAACAAGATATAGAATATGCTCAAGGAGAAAAGATCTTGTCTGAGATTACTGGAGCTTGAATCTGATTCTTCAATGGTATCTTATTCCTTGTGAAATGATCTTCTATGGATCACTTTGAGTTGATGAAGAAGATAAATGATGCAGATTTGATCTCCCTTGAAAACCTTGTGAAATCAACTTTCTTGGATCACCTTGATAGCCTTGCTTGCCTCTGCACTTCCTTGGAGATTGCTTGCTTTGATATGAGCTTGAAACACCTTGGAATGGATGAAGAACTTCTTCCCGGAGTACTGTTCACAGCTACAGTACTCGAACTCCTCTCCCTTGAACACACCCTTGCAACCTCCTTTGATCTTCCCTCTTAGCCTTGCTTGCTTCTACTCTTCCTTGGAGGTTGCTGGATTGAGATATGAGCTTGAATCACCTTGAGTTGATGGAGAGAGTGTTGGATGTAGCTTTGATCTTTCTTTTGATCATCTTGAGTTGATGAAGAGGTTTAAGGATGCAGCTTTGATCACCTTTGAGAATCTTGATTGCTTCTAGCTTCCTTGGAGGTTGCTTGCTTCAGATCTATGCTTGAATCACCTTGGAATAGATGAAGAACTTCTGCACGGAGTACTGTTCACGGCTACAGTACCTCTTGTTCCAACCTCCTTCTCTAGCCTTTCTTGATCTCTCTTTGATTCCTCTTAAAGCATTAGGGTTTCTAACCCTCTTGTATGTGTTTTATAGACTTTGAATGGTCCATAGACACCCCCCAGACCAGATCCACGTTTTGTGGGTGATTAGGTGACTTTAGGATTAAACAAATACAAGGAGAATGCCTCTTCTCGAAGTGGAGAACAAAGTCAACTTTTGTTGGCTCGGGGCTGGCGGTCGACCGGAAGCTTATGGCGGTCGACCGCTACTGAGAATCGCTGTAGAAATTTAGTCCCTGGAATTTTCGGTCGACTTGGGGCGGTCGACCGCTGCTACCGGTCGACCTGGGGCGATCGACCGCTGCTGCCGGTCGACCTGGGGCGGTCGACCGGCAACATCGACCTGCAGAAGCTGCGGTATGAGACTTTTCACGTTTGGCGATTCTGGTTGACCGGAATGACCTAGTCCTGAAAAGTTAAAGTGTTAGCCCAATGAAATATCTCCAAATATCAATGACTTTAAGTAGATGTTTATTTCATACATTTGGGGGTTGGATTTCACTTGGTTTATGCATTAGAAACATCAAGACCATTTGAGCATGTTACCATGATTGGAATGAGAAACTAATGCATTTGAAGAGTGAACTTGTAAGTTATCAAACCAAGTTATCATTGTGAACCTCAATTATCATGAATGAAGTTTAGAGATGAGAGGTATATGGAATACCCATGGTGAGATTGATGGCTATGACAAGGTAAGAATCTTACCAATGGTGCTTGACAGTAAATGACATATACCACCTGTATTGAATGGTAGAGAGGCAAGATGCTTATCTACACATTTGGTTTGCCAGACGACTGCCATGCTTGTCCATTCATTGGCTTATCTGTCATGAACAAAACACCACGTATGTGACGGCCCGAGAATCTGATTACCGGGAAGGCCCGATAACCCGAGACTCGCACCGCCACCCACGAGCCGGGAGGGCTCGGAAGGGCTAAAAGGAGTGTGGAGGCACAAAGAAATAGGAAATAAAACAGGACAATTCAACAATTAACAAAAATTAATAAACAACTACAACAGAGTCCAGTCCAACAGAAAGTACAGTCTAAAGCAGTAAAACGTACCACATGCCAAGTGAACACTCGGCCCGGCAAGCTGGCAACTGAGAACCACCGCCCCGCACCCTTGAACCGCGAGGAAGAACCGCTACACCTGAAAAGTAGGGAATTAGTCTCCAAAACAGAGACTCAGCAGGGATCCCGCGGAACCCCAACCGGAAACAACGGCGGTAGCGGAAAGGAGAGCTACAACTACAGCAGGAACAGCAAACCGATGACCGGTCAAAAACTCGGCACTACAGCTACTCCTACTGTACCAGAAAACACCACCTAGTCTCCCGTCGGGGGACAACCAAGCCACGCACCCGACCACCCGATTCCACGATCGGGGACCACTAAACACGAGCCGCCGTAGCCACGCTACTAGGAAAACGTCACGATACCTCCAAAGCGGAGGCCTGCCCTCACGAAAAGGGCCCAAGCCAAAACCACACGGTCATGGAACACGGTCACGACCTCACCGTCGTGAACACAACATTGTCTAGGGAAAGGCCCTCGGTGAAGCTCACCGGAAACCCCAGACCTCGACTCCGGGAACACTCCCGAAACCACTCACGAAGTCCCGTCTCGCGGACGGAAACAGAACCCGGTGCATGACAACCCACGTCACGTGACAGGAGCACCACCCACTAGAAGAACGACCGGCTGCGTCCCCTGACGTCTTACACCGCGTCACAAGTGTCTAGCTACGATGCCCCGGACGTGAGACTCAGACACACACAGTAACCAGTACCACAGAATAAGGACTAGTTGGGGTCGCGCCTGCCGGCGCCGTCCGACGCCCCCAACCTCGTGTGCACACTCAGACCGTACGCCCTAGGCCTGTACTCTAGCTGGTATTTCCCCCTAAACCCAGACTCGGAAGTACGCGGGGGCCCTGCGGTAACCAGCCTACTCAACGCCTCTCTCAGGTACGCCGCTCAGCCACTCCCAGGCGAGCCAGCACACGCGTGCCGTGGGAAAGCTACGACTAGTGGACGTGTCACAGAACGTGGACACAGAAAATCACGCACGCACCCATTGCGAGTAACATGGAGTAACAGGTGGCACGACGCCACCAGACTACATATGGTCCACTAGACCTACGAAACCCAACGGCCTTTGAGTCACAAGACTCGGGGTCAAGACCGTTGCACACGACAGCACTGAGCTGTCAATCTGGCCTAATCCCTAGGTCCAAAACCACAATGCGATGACTCACGAGGCGAATCGCAATCGCCGAGACCATTCCCCCACCTGGGAACTCAGGAGACCTCCAGTCCCAAGTTAGGACATGGACTCGCGGTTCACAGGCCATAGGCACGGCCTACGCGGAAACCACAGAAGCACGATTCCCAAGGTAGCCCGCAAGCTGCCACACCGATTTCCCAACCCTGGGAAAAGCGAGAACCCTCCAGCATCAGGCTGGGCAACTGGACTCACAGACCAAGGCCACACACATGGCCCACTCAAAACCAACTCCCGGAGAAACCACGACGTGCGCGAAAACCTTGCCGCACTTACACCGATACACAGCGACTCGATCTAGCCAGAACCCGGAAGCCCGGAACACCTGGGGTCACCCGGACCCGCCAAGCCCAAGGGCCCGCTTATCGAGGTAACACGGTACTTCCAGACACCCAAAAATACGGTAACGAAACCCACGGGGTGTCCGGGACACTCACGAGGCCAAAGATCGACCACTGGGTCACAACCGGGTTGACCGGTAGACCAACACAACACAATCGGAACGCTAGAAGGTCACCCAGACCCTTAAACTCACGGGGACACTAATTAAAGTAAACGGACCTCCGGACGCCCAAAGACACGGTCACGGAACTCCACGGGGTGTGATAAGTCTCCATTTCTTATGATAATACATCGCATAAACAGCATTTTATGTGCATATAATTAGGTAATTATGCATATTTCATAATTAACCTCAACTCCGCATTTAAATTGGAGCTTTTACGTAAAATGATTAATTTGATAATTTAATAATAAATTAAAGTTGAGGGTCATGATCATTAATTCTCCATTGCATAATCATGAGCATTTGAGATTTATGTGCACATTGTGGTAATTTGTATGGACTAAAGTGCAATTATGTGTGTGTAGGACACCAAAGGCAATTACAAAAGAAGTTGGGGGCAAAAGGGTCATCACCATTTTGACCAAGTCAAATAAAGAATTCAAATTATTTTGATTGGAGGGAAAGGAAAGTTCAAAATTTCGAATTCAAAGTTTGAAAAGGAGGAATCCAAACTTTAAGTTTGGAAAGGAGGAAAAGGACATCTAAAATTTGAATTAAAGGAGAGACATGATGAGCCTTGGGAAATGGGGTGCCTAAAGTCCAAGAAAGGGGGTGCCCACCTACTTTTACTCTTCCCCATGCATCATATTCCATTTGAATCTTAGCCATCCATCTCCTTTTGATATAATCTCCACCCTCTATCTACCAAACTTTCCCTATAAATAGCCCATGGTAAGGAGGAGAAGGGGAGTCTTTTTTTGGGCAATCTTTCACTCTCCCTCTTTCTCTCCTAACCTTAGGCCTCCGATTTCTCCCTTGTAAGTTCGTTTTCTCCTTTTGTGTTCTTCATAAAAGTTCTTTATTTTTAAGTTCTCTACAATTTCTTCTTCTTGCTCAACTTCTAATTCCTTCTGGTTTTCAAGCTATTTCGTATTCTTCACTGTGCTGTCCTGTTCATCTGTGAAACAGTTTTTTCTCTGTTCTTCCCCTTATTTCTCCCTCTTCTAGTCATTTTCTGCTCTAGCTTTCTTCATGAAAGTTCTTTGTTTTTAAGTTCTCTACAACTTCTTCTTCTTGCTCATCTTCTAATTCCTTCTGGTTTTGAAGATATTTCTAGTTTTACAACTTGTTGTCCTGTGTTTTTACTGTTCATCCGAGGTGCTAGCTTCGGTTATGTCTCCATTTTGAAGCTCTTCTTCTCTTCTTTTCTCTCTGAGTTCTTCATTAAAGTTTTTCCTCTCTTCCCCCTCTTCAACTTCTTCTTCTTGGGCATCCCCTAATTCCTCTTGAGTTCAAAGTTATTCACCCTCCAAAGGTAACTTCAACGACAAAGGCGACTTCCTCCCGGTGTACACGGCGATCTCTTTCAAGGCGGAGCGATCCTCTCCAAGGCTCGGCGAGGAGGAGACGACGACGTCATCACCATTGCTACTACTATCTTCACATCTCAGGCCCCTCTTTTTGTCATTACTTTTGTGTTATGTTACTTCATTGTAATCTTGTCACCTCTTTGTTGTAAGCTTGTCTTGCACTTCATGTACTTTTTCTTTTAAGTTAATGAAGAGAGTTGTTCTTTTAATCTAGTTCTTGATCTTCTTCCATCTCTACTCCCTTCTTCTATCTCTTCTTTTCACTTCATGCAATTAATTTCTATAGCATAGGCGCATAATCATAGGTGTTTTTAATTAAGTGTTAGAATCGTTCTTTGTTTCATCACTTTTCTTCAAACAATCAAATCATAAATATTTTCCAAAGGAGTCCAAAGTTTTTAACTCTAAAAATCTCTTCTTCCTTGTGGATTCGACCCGTGCTTGTCCTAATACTACATTCTCTTTTGATCATTTTGTGCGAGTGCGGTTTTAAGATTGTTATACGCGTGTTTTAAACGACGAACTTTCGCGTTATCAATTTTTGGCGCCGTTGCCCCGGAAGAATGATGATTTTTGACTTAATAACTTTGTTTTCCTTGTGTTTATAGTGTACTAATAAAGTTCTCTTTTCTTTTTTTTTGAAGGTGAAAAAAAAAGGGAGAAAAAGCAACTTGAAAACTCAAAAAAAAAATTAGAGGTAAGTTTGCCTTTCTTTCTTTCATCTTTGTGATTTAGTCATTCATTTCAAAAAAAAAAAGGGGAACGAGGGAACGCTTTTCAAGTAAGTATCCAAACTTTTTCTCTTTCATTTCAATTTCATTTCTCTACATTTCATATCTTGTGGTTAGATAGGTTCATTAAATAAAAACAAAAAAAGCATCACTTGAACTTCAATAAAAATGTCCATTGCAAGAGTAGAACCCACACTTCCATGTTTTAGGTCATGCATCATTTAGGATAGACTTTATTTTTCCTTGTTGTTTAATTATTGTTAATTGCATTATTGAAGATTGCGGGAGGCAAGGTGAGTACTCTAATTTTTTCAAAAGTATGCTCATGCATTTCCATGCTTGCATAGAACCCCTTGTTTGAACTTGGTTTGTTGCATATCATTTCTAAAATATTCTAAGGGCAACACCCATAAACAAGATAAGGTGGGGATTTCATCACCCTTCCTTAGCCCACAAATCATAATCCCCTTGCATCTTTGCATCACCTAGACCTTAAATAAAATTCAGTAGACATTGGCTCTAGGTTCACACTATGGTTCTTGTGTTATTTGGGCTTACCCTCTTGTGAAAACCGGTGCCTAAGGCAAGACGGTCGGACGGCAAACGCCTTAAGCGGGATAGTGGTTTGGCATAATTAGGTCCCTACGAAAGTAGGGGGAACCTCCCACTTCCCCACCCCTTACCTGGCCGGTAGAAACATTGAGGGTGAACTTAAGTTTCACTTTAATCATTTTGTGAAACCCAATTGATAGGTCTAGGTCACATCTAGGTCATTAGGAAATTTGTGTGATAACTTGTTTGTGATTGCATAAAAAAATTAAAACAAAAAAAAAATTTCTCCTCTTCTCTTTCCTCATCCTATTTTGTGTCAAAAAAAAATAATAAACAAACAAAAATCAAAAATATATATATCTTTCATTTCTCTCTTCGTCCTAGTTAATGCAAGGTAGAAGATCTCAACATCCAAACCTACTAGGACCCATTCAAGAAATTGAGAGAGTCTTGTATCCAGGGAACGATCTCCAACAAGATCTCATGGCCGAAAATCAAGGACCTCACCACCAAAATCTAATGGCCGAAAATCCCAATCCTCCAAAGCAAATGAAGGATTATTTCTTGCCCAATCAATACCAACCATCCTTCTATGTCCAAGCACCTCAGAACCAGGCAGTTCATTATGAAATCAAGTCTAGTACCATCCAAATGTTACCGTCTTTCTATGGAAATCCTAATGAAGACCCTTACAAACATCTTGATGAGTTCCTTCAGATCTGCTCAACTGTTAAAATCCAAAATTTCTCTGATGATGCTCTTAGGCTAACTCTCTTCCCATTCTCTCTCAAGGATAAAGCCAAATATTGGTTAGGAGCCTTGGGTAGAATCATTGATACATGGGCAGAAATGCAAAAAGAATTTTTGAAGAAGTTCTATCCCATAGGGCGAACCAATACCATGAGAAGAGCAATTACTGGATTCACACAAAACCCAGGGGAACATATCCATGAAGCATGGGATAGACTAAAAGATTTATTGAGGAAATGCCCCCACCATGGGTTATCAAGATGGCAAATTGTACAGGCATTCTATGAGGGTTTGGCGGAGAATTATAGACAGATGGTGGATGCATCATGTGGGGGAGCATTCATGAGTAAGAGCGAAGATGAGGCTTATGATTTATTCGAAATGCTTAGTGAAAATTCCATAAGCCATACCTCGCTTTCATCATATGAAAGAATGATTGGGCCTTCTAAGAGGGGTGGACTTTATGAAGTTAAGAGCCAAGGTGAGTGTGAGAATAAGATAGATATTAATGCCATAACCCAAAAGTTGAATAAAATGGATTTGTTGGCGCAAAAGATAGAGAAGGTCGATATGGTTGCCCAAAAGCTAGACCAGTTGTTGTCCATGTCTAGACAGGAACCCTCTTTCCCTTCTGCCCCTCAACCTCAACAAATCTCAACCCCAAGTCAAGAAGAAATTTGTGCTTTGTGTTCTAGCCCTAGCCATTCTGTGAGTGAGTGTCCCACAGCAGCCCAACTTCCCCCATTTATCCAAGAACAAATCTTTGCTGCTCAAGGTGTCTCCAAGCCTGCATATGACCCTTACTCAAACACCTACAATCCAGGTTGGAGAAATCACCCAAATTTTTCTTGGAAATCCAATCAAAGCCCATCCACCCAACCTCATCCCTCACACCATTTAAATCAAAAACAATCTTTTCCAATGCCAAGTCAATCTAATCCAAATCACTCTTATTCATCTCCTTTTCTCCATCAACAATTCCAACAACCTCTTTTCCATCAAGCTCAGGCCCCATGTCCTCAAGCCCAATTTTCTCAGGGCCAATTTCAACAATTTCCTTCACATCGTTCCCATCAGCCACATTATCAGCCACCTCCTACTCAGCCCACTTTTGATGACAAGTTTGAACAACTCCAACAACTTATTCTTACCCAAGCACAATCCATTTCCAAGTTGGAGAACCAGATAGGGCAACTTGCTGCCAATAACATGAGAAGAGAGGTAGGCCAGCTCCCTAGCCAACCAGTGGCCAACCCCCGCAATCAACAACCTCCAGGCTTCCCTCCAAGAGCTCCCATTCTTCCTCAACCCAATCAGCCCAACCAACCTCAGTTGCCCCCTCCTATAGGTCCTCAGTTCGAGAATGCCAAAGCCATCTCTAGCCTTAGGAGCGGCAAAATTCTTAATGACCCTTATCAGGCTAGGGATGTGGGTAGTAGTTCGGGCCAAGATGCCCACGAGGAGAGTGATAGTGAAGAGGAGGAGCCGGTAATTATGCAAGAAAAGAAGATGCAAGAGGGGAGAGAAAATAAGCTGGATAAAGGGAAAGCAAAGGTTGATGAAGGACCTCAAGAATATGTTCCTAAGGTCCCATTCCCCGATGCATTGAAGCCTAAAGCTCAAAAAAAGAAAGCCGGTCCAACAAGATGAACTAGTGGAATTGTTTAAACAAGTAAACATCAATATTCCACTATTGGATGCAATCAAACATGTGCCGGCGTATGCAAAATTTTTGAAAGAGCTATGTACACCAAAAAGGGAACCAAAGGCAGTAACACAAAAGGTCCGCTTGTCTGAAGATGTCAGCGTAGTTGTTATGAATCATTTGCCTAAAAAGTTGAAGGACCCCGGAGCTCCACTAATTTCTTGTGATATAGGTGGAATTACATTTGATAGAGCATTGCTGGACCTTGGAGCCAGTGTGAACTTGTTACCCACCTTTATATATGAGCAATTTGATCTAGGGGAGTTGAAACCTACATCTATAATCCTTCAACTGGCAGATCGATCTGTAAAGACTCCGAGGGGACTATTGGAAGATGTGATTGTGAAGGTGCATGAATGTTATTTCCCGGTGGACTTTCTTATTCTGGATATGGCCTCGTCCCAGGAATTAAAGCACACACCTATCATTTTGGGACGTCCGTTTCTTGCTACGGCCAAGGCCAATATAAATTGTGCCACAGGGATGATGGATATTTCTTTGGAGGAGAGAAGGTCTCTCTGAATGTGTTCAAAGCATCTCAATATCCAGACCATGAGGAGGAGTGTAATGTCATTGATGTTTTTGAAGAACTAATTAAAGAAAGTTTGGAAGTGAATGAAGAATGTCTAGAAGAGGGTAGCATGCTCCAGGATTCTTCACTTTCTAGTGCACCCCACTCTAGAGTAGAGCCACTCCCTCCACTTCAAGTTGAACCTATTCTTCCATCTTTGGATCAGCCGCCAAGTCTAGAATTGAAGGCTCTGCCGGATCCTTTGAAGTATGCTTATCTAGGTCCTAACCAAACTCTGCCCGTAATCATTGCTTCCAACCTCACTACTACTCAGGAATCCCAACTCCTAGATGTCCTTCAGGAGCACAAGAGGGCGATAGGTTGGTCAGTGGCAGATTTGAAGGGTATTAGTCCGGATGTGTGTATGCATTACATTTACTTGGAGGACAATACCAAGCCGAGCAGAGAGATGCAACGTCGGCTGAATCCAAGTATGAAAGAGGTGGTGAAGAAAGAAGTGGTCAAATGGTTGGATGCCGGGATCATATATCCCATTTCTGATAGCAAGTGGGTCAGCCCAACTCAAGTTGTTCCCAAGAAGTCAGGGCTGACAGTTGTGACAAATGAGAAAGGTGAAGAAGTTCCTACACGATTACCAACAGGGTGGAGAATTTGCATTGATTATAGAAAGTTAAATTCAGTTACAAAGAAAGATCATTTTCCACTACCATTCATAGATCAGATTTTAGAGAGACTGGCAGGGCAGAAGTATTATTGCTTTTTGGATGGCTATTCCGGGTACAATCAGGTTGCTATTTACCCGGAAGATCAAGAGAAGACAACGTTCACATGCCCTTATGGCACATTTTCTTTTAGAAGAATGCCTTTTGGGTTGTGTAACGCCCCCGCCACATTTCAGCGATGCATGATGTCGATATTTTCTGAAATGGTGGGGGAATGTTTGGAAGTGTTTATGGATGACTTTTCTGTGTTTGGTGATTCGTTCGAAAGTTGCTTGAAGAATTTAACTCAGGTGTTAAAAAGGTGCATTGATTCAAATCTTGTGTTGAGTTGGGATAAAAGTCATTTTATGGTAAGAGAAGGAATAGTTTTAGGCCATGTTGTTTCAGTAAGAGGAATAGAGGTTGACAAGGCCAAGGTTGATGTGATTTCCAATCTTCCTCCTCCTTCTTCTGTCAAACAAATTCGATCTTTTCTTGGCCATGCTGGATTCTATCGCAGATTCATCCAAAGCTTTTCCACCATCACTCGTCCTCTCACACAATTGCTCGCCAAGGACACTCCCTTTAACTTAGATGATTCTTGTCTTGAGGCATTTCATTCTTTGAAAGCGGCCCTCACTCAAGCCCCAATTCTTCAATCTCCTAATTGGGCGCTACCTTTTGAGATCATGTGTGATGCTTCAGACTATGCAATTGGAGCTATCCTGGGTCAGAAAGTCGATAAAAAGCCCATGGTGATCTACTATGCGAGCCGCACCCTCGCCGATGCACAATTGAACTACACCACTACAGAGAAAGAATTGCTTGCGGTAGTTTTTGCCCTTGAGAAATTTCGATCTTATCTATTAGGGGCAAAAGTCATTGTTTATTCCGATCACTCAGCTTTAAAATTTTTGCTGTCCAAGAAGGAAGCTAAACCCCGTCTCATTCGATGGATTCTCTTGTTACAAGAGTTTGATTTGAAATCAGAGACAAGAAGGGGTTGGAGAATGTTGTTGCTGATCACTTGTCTAGGATTATAACTCCTAAAAGTGCTCCTATGTTCGATTCCTTCCCTGATGAGCAAATTCTTTCCATCTCTCACACCTCAACCCCCTGGTACGCTCACATAGTCAATTACTTGGCGGTAGGACAGATTCCGAGAGGGTGGTCTAAGCAGGAGAAGGATCATTTCTTCGCCAAGCTTAAGCATTATTTCTGGGAGGACCCGGAGCTGTTTTACATGGGTCCTGATCACATAATTCGAAGGTGCATCCCTGAAGATGAACAACAATCTGTGCTGAATTTCTGTCACAATCTTGCTTGCGGGGGACATTTCTCAGGTAAGAAAACTGCTGCTAAGGTCCTGCAAAGTGGGTTCTTCTGGCCCACACTTTTCAAGAATGCCTATGAATTTAGCAAGACCTATCTAAGGTGTCAAGCTGTGGGGAACAATTCTAAGAGAGACATGATGCCACTCAATCCCATCTTGATTGTTGAAATTTTTGATGTTTGGGGGATTGATTTCATGGGACCATTTCCATCATCATTTGGAAACGAATACATTCTTGTGGCTGTAGATTATGTGTCTAAATGGATAGAAGCAATAGCCACTCGGACTAATGATCACAAAGTTGTGATGAAATTTGTTCGTAAGAACATCTTCTCTAGATTTGGGTGTCCCAGGGCTATCATCAGTGACGGGGGTTCACATTTTACTCACTTCCAATTCCGAGCTTTGCTTAAGAAATATGGGATCACTCACAAAATCGCCACCCCCTATCACCCCCAAACAAGTGGCCAAGTGGAAATATCCAATCGAGAAATCAAAAACATCCTGCAAAAATCTGTTCGGCCCGATAGGAAGGATTGGTCTGAAAGATTGGATGATGCTCTTTGGGCCTATCGGACTGCCTACAAAACTCCCATAGGTATGTCTCCCTATAGGCTGATTTTTGGAAAAGCCTGTCACCTACCAGTTGAGCTGGAACATAGGGCGTACTGGGCAATAAAACAAGTGAATTTGGACTTGGCCCAAGCTGGTTCCCATAGAGCTCTCCAACTCAATGAGTTGGAGGAGCTACGCAATGAAGCCTATGATAATTCCAAGATCTACAAAGCTAAGACCAAAGCCTTTCATGACAAGCACATTTTGAGAAAATCTTTTCAACCTGACCAAAAAGTTTGGCTTTTTAATTCAAGGCTACGTTTGTTTCCTGGAAAATTGAAGTCTAGGTGGGATGGTCCATTCATTGTAATCAAAGCTTTTGACCATGGTGCTGTCAAAATTTTAAATCCTAAAAATGGTCAAAGTTTCACTGTCAATGGTCAAAGATTGAAATCTTATTTGGAAAATGATCAGTTACAAAAAGAATCCATTGTCTTAAGTGGTCTGGAATGAAATCTTCGTGAGCTCTCATGCGTCTGGCTGAAGACGGAAAACTTAGCGCTTCTGGGAGGCAACCCACAGTTTTTGTTGTTTTGACATTTTTGTTGGAGTGTGTTTTAGTAGTCAGGTTAAGGCCAAGGAGAAGAAGTCATCGCCGCCTATGACATTGATGGAGGTTTCGTCCCGCATATCCGGTTGTCTCTTCCCCACTCAGAAGTATTTATTGATACATTGTTCTTTTACTTTCAATTCTACATGTCATTGAGGACAATGTCATTCAAGTTGGGGGGGAGAGAAATTTTCATGATACATATAGTACAACCTGATAGGAGTTATGTCTTGCATAAAGATGTAAACCCCATTTTGAGTTTCATGATTCATGCTTAAATTAAAAGGAATTCTGGAATAGAAAAGGCTAGGGAGAAGGATGATGGAAAATTTAGTCAATCTAGCCATGGAAAACTGATATAAGAATCCCTTTAAAGTTCATGGGCACTAAAAAAAAAAAAAAAATTACATTACACACTAATGAAACAAGCAAGACAAGCCCTCTGCTATTTTAGGTATATTGTCTAATATTCTGCACTTCTTAATAAAAGAGATCTTTATACAAAGCTTTCTGCCAAATTATCTATCAAATAAATGCAATGACACTATGAAAAAAAAAAGAGAAAAAAAAGAAAGAAAAAACACCATGAAAAATGCCCCTAATCTTAGTAACCGGACCTACTTCACCTAAGACGTGTTGAGGTTCGCGTAAAACAGAAAAGGGAACCTGGATCTGTAAAACTGGGCTTGCTTCTCCTAAGGCAAGAGTCGAGGTTCACGTTGAGCAGTGAAGGGTAGTGCAGCATCATGTGTGGAATAAAAGATCCCAAAGGGATAAAATAATAAGGCAGATAAAAAGCTAATATACTTAATGCTCTGATCTAAGAGGTGCAGGGTTGAAAGACATTTGCTTGGAATAGCGAATGGGGGATGCAATTGTCTAAGCTGTAGATTTGGTAGTTACACATGCACAAGTGCTATTGAACTTTAATTTGTATTCTTAATCATGTACTATTAAGTTCCTACATAAGGCTAGTGCGCATTAATGATTCCAGATTTCTAATCTTTGGTTGATTCTATGAAGGGATAACTGGATATGAGAGCATGAATTTTACAAACTCTTGTTAGTCCTAAAATTCAATTTATTGGCATTGCTAAGGGACTAGCAATGAGTAAATTGGGGGGTGTGATAAGTCTCCATTTCTTATGATAATACATCGCATAAACATCATTTTATGTGCATATAATTAGGTAATTATGCATATTTCATAATTAACCTCAACTCCGCATTTAAATTGGAGCTTTTACGTAAAATGATTAATTTGATAATTTAATAATAAATTAAAGTTGAGGGTCATGATCATTAATTCTCCATTGCATAATCATGAGCATTTGAGATTTATGTGCACATTGTGATAATTTGTATGGACTAAAGTGCAATTATGTGTGTGTAGGACACCAAAGGCAATTACAAAAGAAGTTGGGGGCAAAAGGGTCATCACCATTTTGACCAAGTCAAATAAAGAATTCAAATTATTTTGATTGGAGGGAAAGGAAAGTTAAAAATTTTGAATTCAAAGTTTGAAAAGGAGGAATCCAAACTTTAAGTTTGGAAAGGAGGAAAAGGACATCCAAAATTTGAATTAAAGGAGAGACATGATGAGCCTTGGGAAATGGGGTGCCTAAAGTCCAAGAAAGGGGGTGCCCACCTACTTTTACTCTTCCCCATGTATCATATTCCATTTGAATCTTAGCCATCCATCTCCTTTTGATATAATCTCCACCCTCTATCTACCAAACTTTCCCTATAAATAGCCCATGGTAAGGAGGAGAAGGGGAGTCTTTTTTTGGGCAATCTTTCACTCTCCCTCTTTCTCTCCTAACCTTAGGCCTCCGATTTCTCCCTTGTAAGTTCGTTTTCTCCTTTTGTGTTCTTCATAAAAGTTCTTTATTTTTAAGTTCTCTACAATTTCTTCTTCTTGCTCAACTTCTAATTCCTTCTGGTTTTCAAGCTATTTCGTATTCTTCACTGTGCTGTCCTGTTCATCTGTGAAACAGTTTTTTTCTTTGTTCTTCCCCTTATTTCTCCCTCTTCTAGTCATTTTCTGCTCTAGCTTTCTTCATGAAAGTTCTTTGTTTTTAAGTTCTCTACAACTTCTTCTTCTTGCTCATCTTCTAATTCCTTCTGGTTTTGAAGATATTTCTAGTTTTACAACTTGTTGTCCTGTGTTTTTACTGTTCATCCGAGGTGCTAGCTTCGGTTATGTCTCCATTTTGAAGCTCTTCTTCTCTTCTTTTCTCTCTGAGTTCTTCATTAAAGTTTTTCCTCTCTTCCCCCTCTTCAACTTCTTCTTCTTGGGCATCCCCTAATTCCTCTTGAGTTCAAAGTTATTCACCCTCCAAAGGTAACTTCAACGACAAAGGCGACTTCCTCCCGGTGTACACGGCGATCTCTTTCAAGGCGGAGCGATCCTCTCCAAGGCTCGGCGAGGAGGAGACGACGACGTCATCACCATTGCTACTACTATCTTCACATCTCAGGCCCCTCTTTTTGTCATTACTTTTGTGTTATGTTACTTCATTGTAATCTTGTCACCTCTTTGTTGTAAGCTTGTCTTGCACTTCATGTACTTTTTCTTTTAAGTTAATGAAGAGAGTTGTTCTTTTAATCTAGTTCTTGATCTTCTTCCATCTCTACTCCCTTCTTCTATCTCTTCTTTTCACTTCATGCAATTAATTTCTATAGCATAGGCGAATAATCATAGGTGTTTTTAATTAAGTGTTAGAATCGTTCTTTGTTTCATCACTTTTCTTCAAACAATCAAATCATAAATATTTTCCAAAGGAGTCCAAAGTTTTTAACTCTAAAAATCTCTTCTTCCTTGTGGATTCGACCGTGCTTGTCCTAATACTACATTCTCTTTTGATCATTTTGTGCGAGTGCGGTTTTAAGATTGTTATACGCGTGTTTTAAACGACGAACTTTCGCGTTATCAGGGTGTCCGGGACACAAACGGCCCAAGGGGAGCGTGATCAGCCGCAGATCGCCCGCCCCGGGCAGCCCGGCTGGTCACCTCCCAGAACGCGCTATAGGTGCATAGCGCGTTCAGGCAGAACGAGCTATACGCCCTTAGCGCGTTCAAAAAGAACGCGCTACAGGTCCATAGCGCGACCAGACCAGGTCGCGCTATGATCCTATAGCGCGACAACAAGAACGCGTTGGGGGTGTAAGGCGCGACCCGAACCGCCTTACTGTTCATCTTCCCCGATGAACGCGCCCCATCGGGGCAGCGCGACCATCAAGAACGCGCTACTGGAGCATAGCGCGTTCTCAGTCCGCGCCCCAAAACGGTGGAAACCGCGGGAAAAACCATTCCACGCCCCGTCCACCCCCAGGTGAAGGGGAAACAAAAGGGGAAACCATCCCCAAGCCCCTAGGCATGCATCTAAACCCCCAGAACGGCCAAAAACACCGTAAAACGAGAGATCCGGCTCACACACCCAAAAACATGTATTTTTCCCAAATCAACCCGTTTAGCCCGCTCGGCTCACCACGGCCTACGAAACTCGCGGGAAATGAGGTACGCGGGTTGAGGGTCCATCTCCCTACCTCCACCGAAGAAACGACGCACTGTGGACGCCGGTCCACGAAGAAAACTGATGGGGACATCACCGGTGATCTCATTTGTTCGAGGATCCTGATGCTCGCCAGCAGTGCTACATCTTGTTCACCACTTTATTCCGAGTCATATGATGTACTTTTCATTTTCTTATTATGTAATTTTCCTTTTATTTGAGTCAAGTCCCTAGGTTAAGGTGTCATCTACCTAGGTTAATTGGCATTAGAGTGGTTAATGAGTCAGTTGGGCCCAATTAAGTGGGCTAGGCCCATGGGCGCCCCCTTCCCCCCTTGGTTTATTGTCATTTGTCAAAAACTCAGGGTATTTTGTTAAATTGTGGGTTTCCTATAAATAGGACCCCAATTCCCCCCATTTGAAGCTAATGAATTATTGAGTGAAAATTATCCACAAGAATTGTGCCTCCTTCTCTCTCTAGCTCTCTCTCTATTTCTCTCTCTCTCTCTCTTTTCTCTAAAGGGGGTGAACCCCATTCTCTCTCCTCCCCACCCCCAATTTCTAAATTCACTCTCTCTCCTCCCTATTCACCTCTAATTAAGACCCCTCCCCCTTCCCCATACCTCCCATTTAAGTCCCCTCCAACCCCTAGGTGGAATCCCCTTCTCCTAGGCACCTCTCCCTCCTCCCAAGCAACCTTTCCCCTTCCCCATACAACCTTTCATTTTCCCAAGGGAGAATCCCTTCTCCCAAGCACCCCTTCCCCTCCCCAAGGTAACCCTTCCCATTCCCTAGGCCCCCATTAACCCCTCCATTAACCCACCATTCAAAACAAAGGAGAGATCTCTTTCTCCTTCTCTCCTTCCCAACCCAAATTCTCATCTCCCCCTCCCTCCACTTGCTAGACCACCTCCCAGCCCCCTTTCTGCCCTTCCCACACCTTGAATCACCCCCTAACAGACCCCCACATAGTCAGGTGTCACCCCCACACCCATCCACCCCATTTCCCACCCCATCTACTCCGTCTCCCATCACCTTTCATCACCCTATCCATCTCAATTCGCAGGCAACAGTTGGAGCCCGACTTGCAGAGACTGCCCCGGTGCTGTCCGACGTCATCTGGATGTGCACCATACATCACCGGAAAGGTCTTCCAGTCTTCTTCGTAGGCGAGGTGGAATCGTCTCGTTCCGACTTCACTACAGATCTTGGTGCCCATTCTCATCCGACTGCGCAACCGGGACCAGAACCTGGACCAGAACCTGGACCAGAGCTGCAGTGCAGAAGCTACCACGGCCACACCCCTCAACTTCTGAAGGCGCCACTTGGCCGAGAGCGGCTACCACAAGGCATCTACCATCACCAGAAAGCGGCGTCCCTTTCGGCATCAGGAAGAGCCTTTTCCAATTTTTCTCTCCCGGGCGTGCAGAACAGATCGTTCAGGTCCTGCCCTGACCCCCCCTCACTCAACGGACTCCTCCTCGCCACCCCGACATCGTCTGGTGCTCTGCTTGGTTGCTGCTCGAAGAAGACTCGTCCAAGGTCATCCTCGACTTGGTCTCGCATCAATCGGACTTCAGGAGCGGTTGTGGTGACTACATCCATCTGCTGCTGCACCCTGGGAACAGTACGAATCTGAGCGCAGGGGCCCTGTTCCAGAGCCTGCCCCAGCCGGTGACGACTTCTGGACTACCCACAAAAATTCACAGACGTGCCTGGATTCGTCAGTCGTTTCAGCGCTGGTCTCGTTGAATTCTGAGTTTTGAGAAGTGCACAGCGATGACTACACTGACCCCCTGTCCTGCTGTCCCAGACCTGGGCAGATTCGGCGGGGTGCTTCATCGGCGCTAATCAAGCATAACTCCCTTCCCCGCCTCGCCGACTTAGCGCCCCTCCCTGCGTGGAGGTAGTGTTTGGTTTGTAACCTCATTTCCCCACCCCTAGTCCAAACCCCCCTGCGTGGGGAGTAGTGCATGTAATATTTGAACAGGGGAAGCTACACCGACGCAGTGTGCGAGGAACCCACACTCCCCCGCTCGCCCTCGTCTCCGGCCAGGATCGGTGTCTTCACACTGATCAGGTGAGCTTCGGACCACTCTCCTCTGCTGGTTTCTTACCTTTGCTTAGTTTAGTATTATCTCTAGTTGCGCCGTCGGCAGTGAGAGAGAGCTCGTTCCAATTTTCCATCAATTCGAGTGCCACCGCGGGTGAGTTGTGAGGGAGACACTACATCCCACGCCCTCGGCGTGCCGGCCGCCCTTGAAGTTGGGCATCCCTATCCCATTGGGGTCCATCCCAAACCAGCTATATCCTTGGAACCCCAAGGTCCAACTTCGGACCCTCACCATCATCGCCGGTCCGCCTACGGGCCCGGGTGCGCGCATCGCGGGTGAACCCGCTTGTGAAGATATCACCGTTCGGCCCGGTTGCTTGCAAATTCAGGTCCAAGGGGTCGTGTCACATCAAATTGGTATCAGAGCAAGTTCTAGACTTGTCTCTACTAAGTCTTGTCCTAGGGCCATTGCATGCATCACCCTTGTCCACCATCATGGCTACCTCATACTTGGCATATTCGCCACTCTTAGGCCCATTAGAAGCCTTTGTGTTTGACGGACCCCACCCTAGTATATATCTAGAGTGGGAGGACTCCATAGATCGACACTTTGGGAGGTTCACTCTACCAGGGCCTATGCAAGTCAATTATGCCAAGAGTTTACTCTGGCGCCAAGCTAGGAAAGAATGGGAGAACATTGTAGGTTTGAGAGAAGCCAAAGGGGAAGCACCCATTGAATCTTGGGTTGAAATGAGGGCCGATCTTAGAAAGATCTACGCACCCCAACCCAAACCTCTTCAACCAAACGATCTTCCACCTCTGACCTCAACTCCAACCCAAGAACTTCCCCGGCCAAGCCCAACCCAAGTCTACCCATGTTCACCACCCCGAGAGTACCATGCACTGACCATTATCACTCCACCCACCATAGACTATCCTACCCCATTATCCTTGGAAGTTGTGGCCCACACACATACCCAAGTGGAGATGGATGCCAATCGGATCCACCTCCCACCATAGAGAACATCCTAGACCCCCCACTTCCACCCACCTCTCCTAGTCCGGGTCCTCATGAGCCGCACACTCTCGCCATGAATGAGTCTATACTCCAATGGCTCAAGTGGGGCCCCACCGTTCCTATCTCACCACCCTACCTTTCACCCTTGGGATATCAAGCCCACATTGTGCCCACCCGGTCTTCCCATGTCACACTTCAAACCTCCTATCTTGTGGAAGACTTAGGGGACTTAGTGGACTGCTTACAATGGCAAGTCCACCTGACCAATATGCTAGCCATAGGACCATTGGAGTCTAGCACCATCTTCCTAGCATACCCCACCACCGGTCGCATCACCTCTATCTACACTAGTGGCCATTATACGAGTGAAATCCTCCTCTTTCTCCCCAAGGATGAGAAACCTCTCTTGGCCCACTCCCCACCCATTGAGGTTCCAATTGATTTGATTAGCCAACCCACTAGAGACCTTGGCCCAATTACCTTGGAGGAGGATGACTCACCATTTGGGAACCTTGAAGACATAGAGTTCCTCTCTCTAGGTGGCCCCTCCATGATCCCTTTGACCCCTTCCTTTGGGAGCTCGAGTACCCATGTGACCCACCCACATCACCCACAACCCACCCTTTCTTACCCACACCCACCATGTTGGACCAAGCCCACCTCAACAATGACCCAGGTTACACCATAGGAACCATGACCTTAGACAACACCCGCCTAGAGATTGAGGAAGTGCCCCACCCCATATCCACCTTCCTAGATCCCTTCGACCCTTTCACATGGAAGTTCAAAGGTTGTCCCACACCTATACACAAGGAAGTCACCTTTGGTATAAGTGTGCATGTGTCTAGGCTTACCACACCACTTGGCATGAACACTATGTTGGGTCCATTCATTCATGTCACCCACATGCCAAGTAGGAAGCATGAGTGGTCCATATTCGGATGTAATGGTCCACCTTCATTTATCATGGGTTTTAAGCATAGTAGGAACATTCACGGATGTCCGGGACCCCCGGCATTTGCTATACCCATGCGCGATAGATTCCCCTACGGATGCCCTGGCCCTCCAACCATTGTTATGAAGTCCATGCATGATATGGCCACTTGTGGCTGTCCCGGTCCACCCAAGTTCATCAAGGTCCACATGGCATCAAAGCATGATAGGTCAATTTATAGTTGTCTCGTCCCACCTTTGCACACTACCCACTTTCACAACCACTCACCGCATCATAATGCATGGCCTGAGCATACACGCAAGCAAATCGCAACGAGCGGTGAGGTTCACAAAGAGCGGGAAAAGGCTCGCGAGCGCCACTTGAAATTCCAAGTAGGCAACCTATCGATGGTGGCATTGGAGTGGCTCTACCCTAGGGTCACCTCCAACTTGAGGGCACGAGGACTTGGACCTTGCCAAGTTCCGAGTGACTTTGGCAACCCGGCTTATGGGTTGGACTTACGAATGGGTTTTGGGATTCACCCCTTTTCCCATGTGGCGGATCCGGCACCCTATATGGGCACCGCGGTGGAACCCAGTGAGCACCTTGAGCCTACCCCCACCTTTGTGAGTGATACCCTCGGAGAGCCTCCACATATCAGCCTGAGAGTCCGACGTGTGCACACGGAGGCAATACTGGGCAAGCAGGGTACCATCGCCAGCAAGAGGGTGTGCCCAAGCCACCGTGAGAGGATGAAGGATTGTCCCCTGGTTGCGGATGTAGGGTTGAGTTTGGAAGTTGAGGTTCACCCCGAGCGGCTTTAGGGGACCACTTCCCCGGAGGACCCATACTCGACGGAGTCGAGTTCTCCACACCTCGAGGGTATGATGGGGACATCACCGGGGATCTCATTTGTTCGAGGATCCTGATGCTCGCCAGCAGTGCTACATCTTGTTCGCCACTTTATTCCGAGTCATATGATGTACTTTTCATTTTCTTATTATGTAATTTTTTCTTTTATTTGAGTCAAGTCCCTAGGTTAAGATGTCATCTACCTAGGTTAATTGGCATTAGAGTGGTTAATGAGTCAGTTGGGCCCAATTAAGTGGGTTAGGCCCATGGGCGCCCCCTTCCCCCCCTTGGTTTATTGTCATTTGTCAAAAACTCAGGGTCTTTTGTTAAATTGTGGGTTTCCTATAAATAGGACCCCAATTCCCCCCATTTGAAGCTAATGAATTATTGAGTGAAAATTATCCACAAGAATTGTGCCTCCTTCTCTCTCTAGCTCTCTCTCTCTATTTCTCTCTCTCTCTCTCTCTCTAAAGGGGGTGAACCCCATTCTCTCTCCTCCCCACCCCCAATTTTGAAATTCACTCTCTCTCCTCCCTATTCACCTCTAATTAAGACCCCTCCCCCTTCCCCATACCTCCCATTTAAGTCCCCTCCAACCCCTAGGTGGAATCCCCTTCTCCTAGGCACCTCTCCCTCCTCCCAAGCAACCTTTCCCCTTCCCCATACAACCTTTCATTTTCTCAAGGGAGAATCCCTTCTCCCAAGCACCCCTTCCCCTCCCCAAGGTAACCCTTCCCATTCCCTAGGCCCCCATTAACCCCTCCATTAACCCACCATTCAAAACAAAGGAGAGATCTCTCCTCCCTCTCTCCTTCCCAACCCAAATTCGCATCTCCCCCTCCCTCCACTTGCTAGACCACCTCCCAGCCCCCTTTCTGCCCTTCCCACACTTTGAATCACCCCCTAAAAGACCCCCACATAGTCAGGTGTCACCCCCACACCCATCCACCCCATTTCTCACCCCATCTACTCCGTCTCCCATCACCTTTCATCACCCTATCCATCTCAGTTCGCAGGCAGCAGTTGGAGCCCGACTTGCAGAGACTGCCCCAGTGCTGTCCGACGTCATCAGGAGGTGCACCATACATTGCCGGAAAGGTCTTCCAGTCTTCTTCGTAGGCGAGATGGAATCGTCTCATTCCGACTTCACTACAGATCGTGGTGCCCATTCTCGTCCGACTGCGCAACCGGGACCAGAACCTGGACCAGAGCTGCAGTGCAGAAGCTACCACGGCCACACCCCTCAACTTCTGAAGGCGCCACTTGGCCGAGAGCTGCTACCACAAGGCATCTACCATCACCAGAAAGCGGCGTCCCTTTCGGCATCAGGAAGAGCCTTTTCCAATTTTTCTATCCTGGGCGTGTAGAACAGATCGTTCAGGTCCTGCCCTGACCCCCCCCCCCCACTCAATGGACTCCTCCTCGCCACCCCGACATCGTATGGTGCTCTGCTTGGTTGCTGCTCGAAGAAGACTCGTCCACGGTCATCCTCGACTTGGTCTCGCATCAATCGGACTTCAGGAGCGGTTGTGGTGACTACATCCATCTGCTGTTGCACCTTGGGAACATTACGAATCTGAGCGCAGGGGCCCTGTTCCAGAGCCTGCCCCAGCCGGTGACGACTTCTGGACTGCCCAAAAAAATTCACAGACGTGCCTGGATCCGTCAGCATCGTTTCAGCGCTGGTCTCGTTGAATTCTGAGTTTGGAGAAGTGCACAGTGACGACTACACCGACCCCCTGTCCTGCTGTCCCAGACCTGGGCAGATTCGGCGGGGTGCTTCATCGGCGCTAATCAAGCATAACTCCCTTCCCCGCCTGGCCGGCTTAGCGCCCCTCCCTGCGTGGAGGTAGTGTTTGGTTTGTAACCTCATTTCCCCACCCCTAGTCCAACCCCCCCTGCGTGGGGAGTAGTGCATGTAATATTTGAACAGGGGAAGCTACACCGACGCAGTGTGCGGGAAACCCACACTCCCCCGCTCGCCCTCGTCTCCGGCCAGGATCGGTGTCTTCACACCGATCATGTGAGCTTTGGACCACTCTCCTCTGCTGGTTTCTTACCTTTGCTTAGTTTAGTATTATCTCTAGTTGCGCCGTCGGCAGTGAGAGAGAGCTCGTTCCAATTTTCCATCAATTCGAGTGCCACCGCGGGTGAGTTGTGAGGGAGACACTACATCCCACGCCCTCGGCGTGCCGGCCGCCCTTGAAGTTGGGCATCCCTATCCCATTGGGGTCCATCCCAAACCAGCCATATCCTTAGAACCCCAAGGTCCAACTTCGGACCCTCACCATCATCGCCGGTCCGCCTACGGGCCCGGGTGCGCGCATCGCGGGTGAACCCGCTTGTGAAGATATCACCGTTCGGCCCGGTTGCTTGCAAATTCAGGTCCAAGGGGTCGTGTCACATCAAAAACGCCGTTGAAGCCTCGCCGTTCCACGAACCCACGGCCGAGCTTCACCGCGCCTCCACCACCTCGATCCTCATCCATCCTCGCCCGTGCCTCGCCCGCGCCGTCCCCGCCTCGCCCACGCTCCACCCCGTCGGCCGCCGGAGAGAGAGGGAGAGATGAGAGAGCGTGAGAAGAGAGAGGGAGAGAAGAGAGAAATGAGATGGGGAGAGAGAGAAAAGGTTATATATAGAAAATTCAGAAATTCTCAAAAATACCAAAAAATAGAAAATCACGCTTCCGCGTTCCTCGGAACACACCGATCGCAACGGTACCACTCGCGCCCTGGTGAACAGCCCGGTTCACCCGTAACGAGGTTCCGAAGGAATTACCGAAACACACACCGGGAATCAGAAAACACACGCGAAAAAGTCGCGGAACGCTTCCGGGCCTCCGAAACAACTCCGGATCGTGTCGATCCGAACATGAAAGATGTCCGAAATAAAATTCCGGACACAACGGAGTCGGACACTCCAAGAAACCAGATCCGGGACCCACGAACAAGGATCCGAAAAATCCGGGGCATTACAACGTATGTCAGTCATATGAGAGTGGAAAATAACAATGACTTATAGTGTTTAGCCATTATCAAAACAAAGCCATTATCAAAATCAAGAATGTCCAATAGCTCAAATGACCACAAGATGATGTCGAATGACTCAAATGACCATAGTTTGACTGAATTAACCTCAGGGGCACAACAATTTGGAACTTAGTTGATGTACCGAAAGGGAAAGTCCCTATCGACTGTAAATAGATTTTTAAAAGAAAAATTGGTGCAGATGGACAGATTGACACATACAAGGCCAGATTAGTGGCGAAAGGGTATCGTCAAAGATAAGGCATTGACTATGACGAGACATTTTCACATGTGACCATGGTTAAGTCAATCAGAATCCTCCTTGCCATTGCTACATACCTGGATTATGAGATTTGGCAAATAGATGTGAAGATAACTTTTCTTAATGAAAATCTGTCAGAAGAGGTGTACATGGTATAGCCTGAAGGATTAACCTCCAAGCTACATCCTAATAAGGATGCTATGATTATCCCAATCCATGTACATATATACTATCCTCAAGAGGTTTAGGATGAAAAAATCCAAAAGAGGTCTCATTCCTATGAGACATGGAATTTGCCTATCTAAGGGGATGAGCCCTAAAATATCTGAGGAGGTGGCACACATGAATAAGGTACCCTATGCTTCGGCCATAGGGTCAATCATGTATGCAATGCTATGTACACGGCTTGATGTTGCCAATGCTTTGAGCATTGTCAGCAGATATCAGGCAAATTCAGGTGAAGAGCATTGGAAGGCAGTAAAGGGCATCCTTAAGTACTTGCGAAGGGCTAATGATCTTTTTCTGCTTTATGGAGGAGAGGACCTACAGCTTAGAGCTTACACAGATTCTAGTTTCCAGTCAGATCCAGATGACTGCAAATCCATGTTAGGGTTTGTATTTATGTTGAATGGAGGGGCAGTCAGTTGGAGAAGCTCCAAGCAAGATACGACTGCAGACTCGACGACGGAGGCAGAATATATTGCTACAGCTGAAGCTGCTAAGGAAGCCGTCTGGATGAAAAAATTCATCTTGGAACTCGGTGTAGTTCCCGAGATATCAGCTCTCATCCCATTATTTTGTGATAATAATGGGGCCATCGCCCAGGCGAGGGAACCGAGATCTCACCAAAGGTCGAAGCATATTCTCAGGCGCTTCCACCTTATTCGGAAGATTGTTGATCGTGGAGATGTGGCGGTAGAGCGTGTACCGTCAGAAGATAACATAGCAGATCCACTGACTAAGCCTTTGACACAGACTGTATTTGAGCGCCATCGGGATAAGATGGGCCTAAAAATTGTGGGCAATTGGCTGTACTTCAAGTGGGAGATTGTTAGTGTTGGTGTGCTACAGGCCAATTTAGGGTCGGGTAGACCCGATAAATGTACGATCTTGTTCATTATTAATAAAGTAGTATTTGAGAGTAAATGTGTGATTGTATATTACTTTATGATGTCCCTAAGATATGTGGTTGTAAAGTCAACTCGAGATGGGATCTCGATCATGAGACTGACTTTACATGGACACATATCTTAAATTGTTCCTGGTTGGAGGGTAATCACTCGGGGACTTTGATTACCTATTAAACCAGTACACATGATGTGTGACTGACCAGTCTCATGGTCATTGGTGCGGGGCACCAACACATGTGTAGGTGTACGTCCTGGGAGGAAGTGCACTGAACTGATCTGCTATTGGATCTTCATATAGTTGATAATACCTAATGTCAACTGAAGATCCAACGGTCTCAGTAGCATCGTTGGTCCTTTGACCTGAGACATTGATCGGATCTTACATGAGGACTGGAATGGTATAATTACTTGGCTAAGTGACTTTAACCATAAGTCATGAGTTGTCGAGTCATTAACCACTCCAGGATACGTGTGAAGATTATCAATGGTCGAGAGGGGATCGCTCACTGTCGGGTATATATCAGACAGTTAATGGGTCATGACATTGACGCTCCGTTAAATCCCTAGCCAGGGTCGTGTGAGTTCGTTTAGAACGGACGTCATACACTTTAAGGGGGTCATGGTCAAATGGCACGATCATGGGGTTTGACAGAAACTATACCCTCGATCGAACCAGACTCATAGAATAAGCGAGGGATTATAGCGATGCGGTAACTGTGGACTTACAGGTACCAGACATGCTGGTTTAAACCTGGCGTCCTCTAGGATCACGCGGATTTGCTTGACCCAACGTGATCAAAGGTTTGGAATAAATTAAACTATTATTCGGTTCTAGTAGAAGTGAAAAATAAGTTTAATTTACTTCTAATTAAGAATTAGAAGTTAATGGACCTTAAACTATAGTGACTATGGGCCTAGAGGATCACACACAATAGATTCTTGGGTGACGGATTATTATTGTACAAATACATATATTAATTCCCTTTAATTCCTTTTGGAAAGGCATATAAAAATGGCGTAATATATATGTACAATAATGGGAAGGACATATATACAGTTTTAGTCCTTTGGAGTTCTTTTTAGAAATGGCCAAATCCTATATATATGGATGTTACGAGAGCTTCTCCTTCTTCTTGGCTAATCAAGCATTAAGGCAAAAGAAGAAGGATTAGCTCCTCCCCCCTTCCTCCCTCTTGCTCTCTCTCTCTCCAGAAGGTGAAAGGGTTGGGGAAGGCCGTGCCGGGGGATACCGTCGCTGCACAAGGATCCGTGTGGATCTTCTCTAGAGACCGTGCATCTGTGCGGCTCGGTATTCGCAGTATTCTGCATCGGGCATTGCGGACAGCATCGTTCTGCGCAAGGTATAAATACGCAACCCATAGTTAGGGGTTGGGGTGATTTAAACGCCGATCAGAGCATGGATCTGGGATTCCATGAAGCCGGGTTCGGGCAAATAAAATTTTGTTATCTGTTGCGTTGCCCGAGGGTGCTGTGTGGAACCTTACACTATGGCACCAGCTGCACAGGGCCCCGTGCTAGCAGAAATAGGGGGAGGAGACCAGCAGGGGGCCTGGGCGTTGAGCGTGTAGACGGGGGCAGCCGAGGTACCTGGAGGGCAAGATGCAGCAGGTGGAGCGATGGCGCGGGGACCCTCAGGCAGGCAACCGTCTGAAGGACCATCCGCAGGCGAAGACGCAGAAGGAACAGGAATGCAAGGTGCATCTAGAGGCGGGGGAGGCATTCTAGAGGAAGACCCCAAGCTGGAGCGACGAGGTTGACTAGAGGACCTATTTTACAAAACAGGGTCATAGAGAACAATAACACAAAAGCACTAGTGAAATGGACGGACTCCGTGGACATAAGTCTTCGTTGAGCCAGGTAAATCTATTTTGTGAATATTTCTTCTTTCTGTTTCTCATCTGTGTTTTTATTGTTTATACATCTCATTTGTTGAGTGCTAGTGATCCCATTGGTGAGGAGCACGAGAATTTCAAAGTCGACGATTGCACTTCGATGATATCGACCGAGGGAGAGGTCGTTATTGCTTGTCTTTTTTTATTAACAAAATGAAAAGTAAGTGAGAAAGAAGGACCGAAGAATCCATAAAGCCCCAGGGCAAGAGATTTGTCGACAAAAGAAAATCTGCTTTGAGGGCAACGGTTAATTAGAATTAGGGGAGTGGCATGGTTCCTTGTCACTTGGGGATGGGAGAATCGAAGGTGGTGAATAAAGTGGAGGGGTTCGGCTTTAGTTCAACTTTTGTATCATTGTGGAGTCTACCCTCTCCCCCACTCTCCACCATTCAACTAAAAAAGAATAAGGAAGAAATCTTTATTTGTATCTACTTATTAATATAAAATCACTGGCGTTAAGGACACACCTTGTCCGCACAAAGCGAAAATAGAAGCGGAACCAGAAATCGAACCCGAAGCAGCGGCGGGGACGCACAACAAATTTTGGTGAAGTCGACACGCTCGAGCGAAGTCGGCTTGGGCTACGTGATTTGGTCCACCCTCCAAATCCATAAGATTACGGTGATGATCCTCCAGAGCCGTTGCCAAGCCTGTCACTAGAACACAGGATTCCGTGACCTCTACGTAGAGCGTGACTATGTGGTTGTCACACTATCCTTGTCATCGTCGTCGTCCAACAATCATAGAAAGACAACTAGGAGAGAGAAGGGGTAAAGAGAGATAGGGAGAGAAGGTTGTCGTACTACAATCTCTGCCCGTTGGTGCGTCGAGTGGAGCTGGCGAGCGTCGACACCTGCTAGTACGTCGGCACCAATCCACCCCAGTGTGGGTGCAAGTGCGGGTGCAGTCTTGTGGCCCTACACATCCCAACGTTAGCCCAATGGGCATTCAAAGGGCCATTAACAACTCCTACATGTCTATTAGGGCCGACAATGTATGCCACAATAGTGTATGTCCCTCATCTCAAAAGCTATAGCTTCAACGGTCATACTAGAAAATGGAGTGTGCGATCTCCGTGAGATTATTATTATTTTTTGAACATCAGTACGGTGGTCCGCTAAATCATCACCATACTAGAGGAACACTTAAACTATCTCAACATATACCTCAGACTTCTAGTATCCACCATACTCAACACTCTGGATCTCCTATAATAGGTAGTGTAGACTACCAAGCATTTAACACTCATGACTCTGTTACTACACAGGTGATAAAGCCTCCCTGAAAGTGAGCCACAAAACATAGTGTAATAGTAATATGACATCCCTATGGTGCTCATGACAATCCAATTTACTTCGACCACTTTCTGAACATGCACCTTTAGATAGTATCAACCTTCGTCCTAAGCAAACATGCCAAAGTAGCGACACCAAGTCTCTTTTTTATGACAGAGTGCTGCAAGTCACTGGGGGTATAACTTGGAGATGAGTTCGCATAATGATGAAGAAGAGATCAATTCATCATTACTCATCAACAGTCACTCAGCACATGCTGTATGAAATGCATGCTATGATCTCCTTCCATTAACATATGATAGGCTTGTTACTATACACAAAGAAATGACAACACAACACGGATCTCAGTCTCGCCATGACTTGCATAGCTCAACTAAGTCTGGAATTTAGAGTCCGCACATCAGTCGCTTCCAAGAAGTGTCTTCTCATGAGTCCAACTTTCATAGGCTCCATGGGATTGTAGCCATATCCTAATGATCGGTCTCAAAAGATCTCATCTTAGCCACATCTTAAGGCGACATCTATATAATGCTCAGGATATTCTATTCGCTCCTTTCTCAAGGGCATCCAAAATATCAATGCCTCATCTTGCACGCTGTCGACAAGTGACAAGGTGAATCACCCATCTAGCTTAGTAACGCTCCTGACGATGTTAACACCAAGTATTCAATCCAAAAACAGATAATTGGAGAATGAATATGTAGTGTCATTGATGATGCCAAAAAGTGTAACATCTATAATTTACACAAGCCCATAAATTCACAATGGACAACAAAACTCTCTCTGGCGATTTATTAAGTTAGGGGATTAGTGCCATACGACCAGTATTGATCCGTCGGAGCTCCACTAACCATCTCGCTATCATATTTCGTATGTAGTGATAGCGAATGTCTTTGTGCTTTGTCCTGCCATGAAATTTAGGGTCTTTGGCGAAAGCTAATGTTGATGTGCTGTCTGTATACAGCAGTAGAGCCTCACTCTGTGAGGTGTAATCACTAATCGTTATAGGAAACTCCTTAACCATACTACCTCTTGGCTTGCAGTAGAGCAATCTTCATATTCAACCTTCATGGTGGATAGGGCAATGCAAGATTGCTTCTTGCTACACCATGAGATGGATTTATCACCAAACAAGAATACAAAGCGTAAAGTGAACTTTTGCTCATCTTGTTAACCAGCCCAATTCACATCACTATAGCCAATTAGTGTTAAGTTATTTCCTTCGTAACATAAGATATGACTTGAAGTCTCTCGTAGATATCGAAATATTCACTTTACTGCTTTCCAAAGTGTAGGATTGTAACAGCTAACAAGACCAACTGCGAAGCTAATGTCTGGACGAGTACATAACATGACATACATTAGACTCCCAATCGCAGTTTTATAGGGCACAAGTGACGTCTGTCTATTTTCTTCGTCAGTTTTAAGGCATTGTCTAGTAGTTAAAACATAACCTTTATCAAGTGGAGTATCAATAGACTTTGAGGTATCCATTCTAAATCGCTCAAAGATTTTATTAATATAGGTCTCTTGAGATAAACTCAGAAACCTTTTTAAGCAATTCCATACAATTTTAACACCAAGCACATAGCTCGCTTCACTCTTATCTTTCATCTTGAAGACAAAAGACAACCACGATTTCGTGATATTGATTAACTCCATATTATTTCTAGCCATCAAAATGTCGTCAACATAGAATGAAAAAAAGAGAAACTTATCTCTCATTCGCTTGACATACACATTGTGGTCTTAATCATCTCGAAACCAAATGAGATAATAGCCTTATGAAATTTTAAATACCACTGTCTAGACGATTGTTTCAATCCATATATGAAATGCTTAAGGTGACAAAGTTTGCGCTCTTCTCCTACGATCACAATACCCTCTAGCTGAGTCATATAGATTTTCTCATTTACTTCTCCATTAAGAATTGTAGTCTTTACATCTATTTGAAATAATTCAAAATCTAGATGTGCGACGATGGCTAGTATAATGTGAACAGAGGCGAATCTCATTATTTAAGAAAACATATCATCATAGTCTATTCCTAGTCATTGGGTATAACCTTTCACTATAAGTTGTGCTTTATACTTGTCAGTAGATCCATCCGCTTTACATTTCAGTTTGAAAACCCACATGTTTACAATTGCTTTGTGCTCAGGCCAAAGATTCACTGAGTCCAAGACCTCATTATGTGTGATAGAATCCATCTCATATTGCATGGCAGCTTGCCATTCTTTCATAGATGACGATGCAAGAGCCTGTCGGATAGAGCTGGGCTCATCATCATCTATTGGTTCACAAATAAGCACCTCACCTTTGATTTGAAAATGTCGATGAGAGACATACCCACAGTTGCTATGATGTATGGAGTCTTGAATTTCTAGTGAGTCTTGAGTTTCTAATGGTTCTATTGGTGCACTGCCACTAGGCGCACTCCCAGTAGGCCAATCATCTTTACTATTTTTGGCGGACATTGGGCCAGGAATGATTTCCCTCCCCTCACTAGAAAATGGTAAAAGATCAGAATGCTCATTAAACTCATGGAGATCAATACTTCTCTCACTATCGCTAAGACTAGAAAATTCTTGCTCGAGGAAAACAACACTTGGACTTCTTTTTTCCATCATTTCCCTATAGGGGTGTGGTCCATTCACATAACCCATCAAGCTCTCAAGATACCTTATAAAGATAAACTTTTGAGTTTTAGGGCCAAGTTTCTCAAACTTGCTAGATGTATCATGAACATATCCCATTGAATACCATGACTGTAAATTATACAAATTAGACTTGTGGCCATGCCACATTTCATATGGGGTGGAAGGGACTGAATGTGAAAACAGTTGGTTAAGGATGCAGGCAGCTAGCAGTCAGGAGAGCATCCCCCCAAAATGATATTAGGAGGTTGGCTTCCACCATTATCGACCTAATTATATATATATATATATCCATCAATGTTCTATTTCTTCTCTTAGCAACATCATTTTATTGCGACGTGTATGGAATAGCAAGTTGCCATTGTATACCTTTTTCCTCATATAATGCTCAAAATTGATCTGATAAATATTCGCATTCATGGTCTATTCGAAGAGTTTTAACACTTTTTTCCTTTTGATTCTCAACCTCAGCCAAGAAGTTCTTGAAACAATTTAGCGCTTTAGAGCGGTGAGTAATCACTACAACAAATGAGACTTTTGCCTATATTCTTAAAACGTGGGTATAGCTTCAAGAAACGTGGATAAAATCTTTACCTACGCTTCTTTGTCACACCTTAAAAATGTGGTGGTCATCCGCGTGACTAGGTTATACCTATGTTTCTATGAAACATAGGTATAGATAGACCAATATCTACGTTTAAGCAGCGTAGGTAAAATCCATCTAGACCCACACACATAATCGGATATACCTACATTTTATGTGACCACCACATCTCGTCACCTAGCGACGCGACCGACACATCAAAATAACTTGACGTGAGGATCACTAAAAAAAATTCAAAATAAAGAGTGTTGCATATGCAACATCTCACGGTGTAATTATCCGGGCTGTCGCACATAACATTACTCGTAGAAAAATAACTTCAAGGGGCACTTTTTTCTTGAGAGTGAATGGTGTCATGATTTTATTAATTGTCAAAAAGAAGCGTGCACAATTTTATATATATAATCTGTAAGCTGCCCATAGAAGTCCCATTCACATTTTAAAAAGAGAAAAGGTGCGATCGGGCAGGAAAAGAAAGTCCCCTAAATTGTTTAGATCCACTACTCAGGTGTGTCAGTGTCACATCAGCCCAGCGTGGAAAACTCATGAACTTCCTACACACTCGGATATCCACATTTGACAGCATATAACATGTACACTTTGCACGTACGCTTCATGCTGGGTTTAGAAGACAACCGAAATCTCCCTACCTATTTTTAGCCAATCAAGTGTAACAACAAAAACGAAAGAGAAGGCAAGGCATATATGGGCTGCCCCTGCCAGCCAGCCAGCCAGTCTTCAAGAGTGGAAGGGGGGGGGAGATTTAAGAAGGGAGCTTAAAAGATTTCATATCAGAAACTATAAATATAGACATGTGTTTATAAATAAGATCCAAGTCTTCTCTTTTGAAGATCCTTTTATCAATAAAAAATGATAAAACTATTGTCATCCTCTGACGTGACGGGAATAAAATTTTAAAGGAGACACCTCAAAGTTGTACGTCTTTATTAACTTTCAAGTTAGAGGTGTCTAAAGAGTTGATTCCAAATTTTTACGATTACTTTATATGACAGGGAACAACAACATCTCATGGTCATTTCCAATCTCTTCATTCCCCAGGATCCTACCAAACCATACAAAGTAATGAGATGTTTTTATTAGTTACTATGTGTGTATATATATATATATTAGTGATCTATCTTGATCATCTAGTCTGTTATCTTTTTTCTTCGTCTAGTTTCTTAGCATCATATGTATTCTACGCCATCTGTATGAACTAATTCTAAGAATATTAACACATGGCTGCGGCATTCATTAGAGCTGAAGAATCTTGTTGAGTATACGGGCATACAAAGCATTGGCCTTCTGGGAAAATAATTTGTCAAATTATTTTGTTCAAGCGAATGCAAAAGAAACAAGAACTAAACAAAGGGGGCAAAAGCAGAGGATAACAAATCAAAACAAGAAGCCATAAAGATTCTTAAAAAAAAGCCTGCTTCTCTCTGCTAAGAGCCAGCGCCCAAGAATCTACGAATCGATACAGCAAAGCAACGATTTCGAGCCAGAAAACCTATGGATTACCATGGGGACGATGGCCCCGGTGGAGGAAGAGGAGGGAGAGGAATAATGGAGTTGGTGTCTAGCTGTTAGGGGTGGAAGAGAAAGAGGGAGAACACGGTTTAGATTTGGGAGGAAGTAGAGAACTAAAATCAGGGAAAATAGAAAACATCGGGCGCCAACATCGGCACCCTCCGGGTCGCCCCTGTTCCTATGCTTCTCTCTCTCTCTTTTTTAAGTTAAGTAACATATTCCTATGTTTCTTTAAAAACATAGTAATTTTTAACGCATATGCATATGTTCACTCACAAAGTGTCGTTAAACATAGACGCTTCATGTATAACTGTCGGAATAAATAGGCCATATACCTACGTTTAAGCAAAATGTCGGTATAATAGCTACGATCTTTTCAAAACGTAGACAAAAATGGTGTATACCTACATTTCCTTAGCCGTAGGTAAAATCCGTGGCTATAGATAGACTTTGTTGTAGTGAATCAGGTAACTGTAGACACTCGTTTTCAGCCCATGAGTTGAGCCATTCTCTTATTCTTATCGATAATGTCTCAAGTTGATCATTATTTGATTAATTCTTTCACCCATTGCAATCCCATTCAATCCAATTCCCATTCCCTAGAAGTCAAATTCTCGTTTTAGCTAACTCGACCTGAACGTGCTCTATCGTACAGCCGTGTTCTCATTAGTTCGCGATCACTCTATAGATTGTGTTCTCTCAAATTTAAAATATGTGCTTTGGCCAAGTCCACCTAGATACGGTCTATCACGCGACCGCATACTCATTAGATAATAGTCGCTCAATAGACCGCGTTCTCAAAGGGAAACCCAGTCTGCCTAGAACCCGATACCCCGATCCCAATCATCTTAGAGTCCATTTTGGGAAGGTCTTGGGTGATCATTTCGATCTTGGAAATTCCCTAATCACTCTAGGATTCCTCATATTCAATCTATGGAAGTATTGTCTCGATTGGAGCCTCCAATCTTAGGGTTTTCCCTCATACACGAATTAGGAATTTTCCTTAATAAATTGATTCTCATGCTCTAGGGTTTGAGAGGATGCAACCATGAGGAAGGGACGAAGTCATGCCACCTTGGAGACCCCCTACTTCATCCATCTCCAACTAGGGAGTAGACTAGGGCCTTCTCACCTCTTATTCTCTTCATGTTATTTTGTTATTTCATGATTCCCTCTCCATATCATTGCATGCATTTTAATCCTTTCTTTTAATCATGTTTTTAATCAATCGTACACACACACCAATCTAATTTTTACCCTCACATGGGTTTAAAAACCCAACCCCTAGGTGATCTACCCTCCTTTCATATGTTTTCATCAAATAAAGGATAGATGCTTCACATATGCAAAGATTAGTGGGTTTTCTTCTTTTGTTATGTCTTTCGCAGGTTCAGGCAGAAGACTAGACGTGAGGCCCTCACCCTTTAGCTGGCCTTAGAGTGAGGAAGACAAGAATTGACAGATCCCGCTTCCTTTGTTACAACACGTCCAACACAAGAACTGCATTTTAAACATGGCATTTCGTCCAACCGTGTTCACATCTGAATGCGCTGGTCATAGAAACCGCATTCACAGTCAGACCCCGTCTGACTGCCCTTTCTCCTTTCTGAGGTAAGTAGCATATTCCTACAATTTTCATATTATTTTCATGCCATTAATCCTCGATGGCGATCACTACTTCTATTTCATCATCTTTCTATCGCTTATTAATTTAGTCTGATCAATATATATTTTTATCATCTACAATAAATATATCCGTATCACGAATAATCATATATGAATGTGAGAAAATAAAAGTAATATCGTCGAGCTCTAACACTCATTGGTCCATAGATGTCAGAATGGACTAACTCTAGTGGGTCTAAGGCTCATGGAGCCTTACCAAAAGATTTCCGACATGTTTTAACGACCAAACATGGCTCGCATATCGGCAAGTCTACCTTAGCGAGTAAGCCTAAAAGGCCTTCTCGGGTTAATCGGGCCATCCTATCTTGCCATATGTGACCCAGGCAAGCATGCCATATAAGAGAATCAATTAGAATTCAACACATATGTTGAAATAGAAGAAGAACAAGAGACGACATTCTCAATAAGATCCAATTCAAAGAAACCATCACTCATATAACCATACCCATAAACAACATTATCCATGATAATATTTACATAACTGCTAGCAAAAGTCATACAAAAACCAAGGGTTAACAAGCTAGAAATGGAAACAAGATTATATTGGATCCTAGGAGTATGGAGCATATCATGTTGGATTAGCGTTCGTCCATTCCTGAAGTGGAGTTGGTACGAACTGACTCTTAGGACCTGCTCGCTGCTCCTATTGCCCATGAAAACTTTGTGCGTGCCTACTGAGATCCCTGCTCGATCCCATGCGATGTGCCTCGTTGCCCTGAATCCACGATCAACATAAGATTAGGATGTGCAACAAATGCATGTGAACAAATGTAAGCAAACAAAGAGCTATATTCCCAAGTAGCTTCCTCTTGTCCATGCATGCTCCATTAAATCTTTACCATCGGTGTATCTCTATTCCTCAAGTGATGTAACTTTCGATCTAGCATCTTGATGGGTTTTCTTCATATGACAGATCCTTCTGTAATACTAAATCGTCATATTGGATCACATGAGTGGGATCATAAACACATCTCCTTAACATCGATACATGAACAATATCATGCACTCTTGCCCATTACAGGGGTCAATCTGTAAGCCTCCTCCCCAACTCTCTTTAGGATCTCAATGGGGCCAATAAATTTTGGACTTAACTTTCCCATGATTCTAAACCTTCAAATACGTTTAGTGGGTGATATCTTCAAGAAAATATGATCTCCAACCTAAAATTTTAGATCTCTACTTTGGTTATCAACATAGCTCTTCTATCTTGACTGAGCAACTTTTAATTTGTCCCTGATTATCTAGATGTTCTTAGTTGGATCCTGACAATCTCAGGGCCTAATAATCGCTTCTCTCCTACCTCATCCCAACATATGGGTGATTTATAGCTCATTCTATATAATGTCTCGAAAGATGCCATTTGAATACTCGACTAATAACTATTATTGTAGTCAAACTTAATTAGAGATAAATGTTCATACCATCTGCTTCCAAAGTCAATCATACATGCCCTAATCATATTCTCTATAACCTGATTGGTCCTATCAGTTTGACCATTTGTCTGAGGGTGAAAAGTAGTACTAAATTTCAATCTAGTTCTCAAAGATGCTTCCAATCCTATCCAAAAATGTGAAGTAAACATGAGATCTCAATTAGAAACTATAGACACAGGAATACCTTACAATCTTACCACCTCCTTGATGTATAATGCTGCTAGAATATCCATAGTCCACTTGCTCTTGATGGGTAGTAAATGAGCAAACTTAATCAACTTGTCTACTATAACCCAAATAGCATCATATCCACAACTAATCTTTGGCAGTCCCATGATAAAATCCATACCAATGCACTCCTGCACATTGCGGGGGTCAATCTATAAGCCTCCTCCCCAGCTCTCTCTAGGATCTTAATGGGGCCAATAAAATTTGGACTTAGCTTTCCCATGATTCCAAACCTTCAAATACGTTTAGTGGGTGATATCTTCAAGAAAATATGATCTCCAACCTGACATTTTAGATCTCTACTTTGGTCATCAGCATAGCTCTTCTGTCTTGACTGAGCAACTTTTAATTTGTCCATGATTATCTAGATGTTCTTAGTTGTATCCTGACAATCTCAGGGTCTAACAATCATTTCTCTCCTACCTCATCCCAACATATGGGTGATTTATAGCTCCTTCCATATAATACCTCGAAAGGTGCCATTTGAATACTCGACTAATAACTATTATTGTAGTCAAACTTAATTAGAGATAAATGTTCATACCGTCTACTTCCAAAGTCAATCATACATGCCCTAATCATATTCTCTATAATCTGATTAGTCCATCAGTTTAACCATCTATCTGAGGGTGAGATCTCAATTAGAAACTATAGACACATGAATACCATGCAATCTTACCACCTCCTTGATGTATAATGCTACTAGAATATCCATAGTCCACTTGCTCTTGATGGGTAGTAAATGAGCAGACGTAGTCAACCTATCTACTATAACCCAAATAGCATCATATCCACATCTAATATTTGACAGTCCCATGATAAAATCCATACCAATGAAAATAGGTAAACTAGACATATTAACTAAGAATATAATGGCAGAACTTTAACTTGCAACATTATCTATCAACAAAACTTTCATTAGAACTAAAGCATGAACCTGTATGTGTAAATCTTGGTAAAGACATTACTTAACATGTTTGTCATTACTTGCATGGTGTTCGTTACATGTTTTCTTATCAAGATGGTCAATACGCGAGAATAGTGGGTTAGCCTACTTGCATATAGAAGCACATCTAACTTGCAAAAGCTGGCATTACGTGTATATGTGTATATATAACATGAGCTCATACTCACATTTTCAACATTCAACTAGAGCAATAAGAACTTAAACATGAAACATGGATCATAATTAGACTAAGCACAAAAAGAACATGCACCAGTGCCTTTATGCCCTGGGCGGCTACACTTATGGGTAGCTTCATGCCAGAACTCCCCTCTAAAACACCTTGTCTAAGTAGCTCCTTCCACTGGTAGCCCTTTCCATTATGTAGCCATTTCCTTTGCACATTCAAGTAGGAGTTCCAATGAAGAAACATGGCTCAACTAGACGATAAGGTCCAGTCTCAGGATTAATCATGACACACAGTGGACATTCTCTCCAGATCGCCCTATGCTCATGCAATGCAAGGTTTATTATTCTCAAAAATGATCTTACCCATAGATAGGTATGTTTCATAACGTACTTGTTGCGCTTTTTTCCATACTTATATGAAACTCATCTTATATCTTATTAACTTATCTTTGTTGTTATATATCTTATCCTACATGAAAATCTTCATAAAGCACTTAGAGAAGACTTAAAAATATCAGAACACAAGTCTCAACTTGATCTGAACATATAATATGTGGTTCATACTTCTTTGGAAACCATTTAGAACATAATTAAACTAGGGTTAAAGCTTACACCTAATTCATGCTTAGAAGCCCTACCTTAATGGAGAAACTAGTGATCCTTACCTGCCTACGCCTCCTCTTGCTTCCCATCCGACCCTTTCAAATCTTGCTCCTAGAGGATGATCGGAATAAGATGGAGGAAAGCAGATGGTCTCTGATGTCTATAGAGAATGGCAAAGTCAGGGAGTTTTAATGGGTCTTAGAAGACTATAGAAGACTTACCAGGTGTAGGGAAACCCTGGCTGAGATGAGAAATTCTTAGGAGCTCTTAGGGAAATAGAAATAATGTAAGAGCGATGTTGATGCCCCATAGAGAAAGAGCTGAGGGTACAAAAAGGAACGGAGAAGCAAAAGGGTAAGGAGAGAAAAGAGAGAGAGATTTATATAGGATCTGGGCCAGTGTCATATTCCCCGTGTGCTAGTTCCTAGTCTACCCTCGTTGTACACCGCTCAAGCATGGTGCACATGTGTCATCCTTCGGATCCTCTATATAACTTATTTTCATGCAGATGTCAAGCTTTTACTCTCCTTTAGCCTAACAAAAATCTTATGGTCATATATCCCTTTTCGAGGCAGCAATCTCCTAGGCCCTCACAAGATTTCTGACGAAGCTCCCCTTACAAGCTTCTTGGATCGGTCATCTAAGTCCTGTCACCACGTCTAAATCTCCTGAAGATCTTGCATGGTTAAAAGTTCCAAGATTTCTGTCGTCTACTAAACGTCGTCTACTCTCATTGTCTAGTTTGTTCCCTGGCCGCATCGTCTAAGCCTTATCGTACTTCCCATTTTAGACGATCCCATCGTGCAACTTCATTCTGGTAGCTAACTAGCATCTAATCCTTCAATGAATCATCTAACTCTTAAACATATCATTTAATCTCTTAATATATCATTTAACTCCTCCATATATTGTCAATATCTTATTTAATTCTTCAATATATCATCTATCTCTTCAATAACTCATCTAATCTTTCATTATATCGTCTATTTGGAAGACAACGAAAGTAATTCGTCTAATAGGCTGTTTCGTCTAATGCATTGTTTTATCTAATCTGCTGTTTCGTCTAATGTTTCCGAGTTAGACGATACTTCGTCTAATCCACTGTTTCGCCTAATACTTTTGACTTTGACGATACTTCGCCTACTTCTTTTATTTTAGATAACACTCCGTTTACTTCTCTTATCTTGGACGATACTTCTTCATCTAACCTTCATCTTCTCTGTCCAAAAAGTTTAGCTATTGAGCTAATCACATGGACTTCATCTACCAAGTTGGAGAGTTCAACACACATATAAATATAAATAAATAAATAAATAAATAAATATTAGACTTATTAATCATGAATATTTAATGAAATTTAGTCTACCAAGTTGGCACAGGGGTGCCAACGTGCGCCCGGTGCGGGCGCAGCTCCGTAGGCGCGGGTGCAGCCTTGCAGGCCTGCGCACCCTGGCAGCGGCCCAATGTGGATCCAAAGGCCCATTAACAATTTATCTCCCCTTTGGACAAAGGAAGAAAGCTCTCTCTGTGTGTACTAATTATCTATATTTATTTATCTCCCCCTTTGACACAGTAAAAAGAAGTTGGCAACGACATACGCAAAGCATGAGCGAGGAGGAACAACAGAACCTCCAGACATGCGACATAGGCGAGAGAATCCCTTCGAGATGTGGTGTAGCCAACCTGCTTCTAGCATGCGTTGGCCTTCCGTTCGTGCACTCTCCAAGAATTTACCAGGGATCCCATCAAAGCATTCCCCATGCCTGGTCATCGATGTATATGGTACTCGTATTCTTCTGAAGGTCTCCACCGATGGGCAAAGCACGTTTTGAGCCGTGGCTGCAAGTAGTTCATGCAGATATGGATACACCTATACTCAGAATGTATACATTGAGAACCATGTTGGACTCCATAATTTTTCTAGGTATATAAATGAGCAAACGGATTGGAGTTTGAGCATGACGTATTCAAGATCTGTTTTGACAGTCCTAATTCTAATAGAACAAATGCAGACTTCTAATAACGAGACGATGCATGCGCAATTCCGTAATTTCAAATGTGTGCAAAGCTACGAGAAGGGATTAAAGTCAGTGTGTACGTAAGTTGTTTTATAGGATTGTCAATGAAAACAAACAGCCTATAAATTAAATAATCGTGTCACCCATCAACCTGATCCTCTTCAAAACCCACCTCAGTCTCTCTCTTCCCCTATCACCTCGTTATCTTTACTTACGTAGTATGAGTGCGGATCCTCCACGACTGTGGATAGGCATTTCATTTGCCATCGAAAATATTGTTATTGCCTTTTGCCATCAATGTTTGTCATTGTCTTCGGACTCTTTTCATCGTTGGTCACCATTCTCGCTGCCACTCACTGGTTAATGTCCAAAGTTCACAGCGAACGATGGGTGGTGACAAGATTATTATCCAATCGTCGTTGAGATACATATGTCAAGGGTCATAAGTACATGAATTATAACCCATCAATCGATATGAGACTAGTGCTCGGACTATGTCTAAATTTCAACAACACTCTCCTCAGAGTCAAGATGAGTCGTAGAAATTAATTAGATAGAGATGTCAAGATAATAAAGATATGGGGTTGAGTCCAAGACTGATGTTATGTTAAAATTCATAAAATAACGGTGTTAAGATACACAAGTCCAGAGTCGTAGCTATATGGATCACAACCCATGCATTAATCAATACAAGACTATTGCCCATATACTATGCATAAATTCTAACACTTCCAATCGTGCAGGTTTGTGGACCACTCAATCCACCCACCTTACAGGGACAGTGCTGCATGCTCCGTTTCACTGGTAGGTACTTTTTGTGAGGTGCTTAATTTCTACGTACCTTCTTCCATGTCTCCCACTAGTTCTAGAGCTTTAATTAGAGATTACATATAGAAAGGGGGGCCTCAACGAAAGGAAGCACGCGGTGGGAGGAGCAAGAAAGCAGAGAAAAGAGGAAGATGAAGGATCTCGCCAGCTTATAGGTCACCTCTTTGTTTGCGTCTTTCTCTATCACTTCGCTGCATCCGTTGTCTTGCCGGCCATCACCGACGTCACAATGGCAGCACTTTGCCCCGGTTCAAGGACCAGTTCAGTTTCGCCATCTACCTCAGCGGCTTCCCAAAAGGCTATTTAACCATGCATCTCTGATCCGCCACCCATTTTCGTTCTTCGTGTGGTCCATCTTCCTCCATTTCTTTCAGCTGAGTTGAGCAAAGAGCAGAGAGATCAGTAGTTTCCAGTACAAGGCATGCAGTCCAGTTTTGCAATTCATCTTGTTTATCTTCCTCCTTTTTTCCTTCTTCTCTAGTACGTACCCAGGTTCATGAATTAAACAGATTAATTTATCCATTGCCTTTCTTCCTGATCAATTTTGCATTTATATGGATGCAGTAGCTAATTAAGGCGCATGCTTCCCTCCCTCCTTCACGGGGGGGCCTTCACTCCCTGGTTCTATGCTAAGCATCGATCGTACGTACAAGTCACGCATGTCGACTCATAACCAAGTAGTGCATGCCCGTTTCTCAAGCTGCCGATCGAATGCACAGTGTGGGGGGTATATAACATGCAGTACACTGAGAAGAACTTATATCTACGACGAAAGTCATAAATAAAGATATAAAAATTATAGGTATATATTTTACTTACGACTCTCCTTACACATCTGTATCATCGGTAAAAATTACGTAGATAAAATTTTACTTACGCGATATCAAATCTTAAGAATAAAGATGTCAACACCTATAATTAACGTCTTGTAAGTAATTACCTACGTTAAACATCCGTAGACATAATGATTCTCTATTTCTATTATTTTTATCACGTAGATAATTTCTTACGAGTTTTATCGCGAAGAGAATTTCTTACGATTTTATGCCACGTAAAAAAATTTTACTTACACAATTTTTACCCACGGCTGTGATATTTCTCATAAAATCGTAAGTACAACCGTAGATAATACGAACGAACTGTAAGTAACGTGAACCAACCGTAAATAAGTTATACTAATCGTAAGTAACACATAAGAACGATAAATAAGATATACTAATCGTAGATAACTTATTTGAATTGTAAGTGATATTATACTAACTGTACATAATTTTTATTCAAAAATTTAATTTTCAACACGTGTAATATATAGAGCATGAACTGGACATGCTGCAAGAAGACACCCTTCTGTTAGATTTTTTGGATGCCAATGTGTTAAAATATCGTGGAAGCTGGTGACCCACGGGGGATCGGAGGGATTTATGCTTAAAACTTCGCAAAACAGTACTGTAGAAAGTGACTTGCAGAGGATTCTCGGCAATCTCTCCTAGCTAATTAAACTCTCCTCTCTAGCAAAAAAAATGTCAGTCAAAATAACTCTTTTTTATAAGGATATATTTATATATAATTTAATTATATAATTAAAAATACAATATGTTTTGAATCTTCAACGTAGGATAACTGCAAACATGTATAGTTCTTGGCACCATATTGATATAAATTTATTAAAAATAATATGAAGTAAGATACGTAATTTTATAAATAAGCATGTAAGGAGAGTACGTACGTATTGTATGAAAAAAATATTCAATATCAATATTGGCATTCTATATATAATCTAAAAATATAAATATCACAATTAATATTTCACAGCAAGAGAGCCAATATCTGAATTTATAGCTAGTGCGTTAGGGAAAAAAAACTAGTAGCTAACTGTGCACAAACGGCACTTATTAAAGATATTTCTACTAACCAGAAAGACCTCGTTAAAAGAAACAGAGGAACAGAGGCGAAAGGTAGAGGCGGAAAACAGAGGGAGAGAGACAGAGAATGCAGTGGAATTTTTTGTGCCATCGTCGATGAACACACTGCCCCTTTTATAAGGCTTTACAAGATATTGAAATATAGACAGCCGGTGAATTACAGAAACGTCAAAGATCTGGATTTATGTTGTTGATCGATTTGCCTGGTTTTGCCAGATCTGTTGGCTTGCTATTTTTGACATCTTCGTCTGGCATGCATGGGCTGTCAATACACCCCCTCAAGCTCAACGGCGGTGAGACGACGTTGAGATTGGAACGCAGAAGCTCGAACTGTTGACGCAAAAGGGGTTTAGTGAGAAGATCAGCACGCTGATCTTGCGTAAAGACATAAGACACAATCAAGTACTCGGAGGCTACCCACTCACGAACAAAGTGGAAGTCGATTTCCACATGTTTGGTGCTCGCATGAAATACTGGATTCGCAGCAAGATACGTGACACCAATGTTGCCACACCAAAGCATAGGAGTCGGGGCGGTAACGTGAAGTTCATGGAGGAGAGATTGTAGACAAATGAGCTCCACAGTTGCATTGGCAACAGCCTTGTATTCGGCCTCGGTGCTGGAACGAGCGACGGTGGCATGTTTCTTAGAACTCCAAGAGAGAAGATTACGACCGAAATAAGTCGCATACCCGCGGGTAGATCGATGATCAAGATGGTTGCCGGCCCAATCTGCATCACTGAAAGCATAGAGGAGCAGCGAAGAGTCTCGATAGAGAAGAAGGTCATGCGTGATTGTCCCCTTAAGATAACGCAAAATGATAAACGGGAAGACAGATATAGAAAGGGGGGAATGAATATGTCTGTCTAACAAAAATTTCAGCGAACAATTACTGCATGCTAATCAAAGATAGATAGCAACGGCAGAACTACCAGATCCCACGCACAGGAGGGACCTCTAATCAGACAATTAGAGTGCACTCTAGAGACAATGAAGAAACCTCGATGACCAAGGAGTTATGGCAAGAGCAATCTGCTATCAGCACCTGAATGTGCTTGCCGTCACTGTTACTGGTACTTGGCGAAGGTTTGATCAGATGATCTCCTCACGCAAGAGGTAGCCTTCCAGGTAGGCATAGCCTATCCTTTCGACTATGCCTTTTGATATACCAATTAAGTGCTGCACCACATTCTAAATGCCAAGTTGATTATCCGGCCGAAAGAACTAAGTGAATTCTAAGAAGAGATTCAAGTACACAAATCAACAACTAGAGCACAAGCAATTTTATAGTGGTTCGGCCAGATCCAAGATCTACCTACGTCCACTCCTTCACTCGAATTGAGTGAGGTTCCCTGCTTAATCAAACAATCATTCACAGCAGACTCAGTCTGCAACAACGACTGTCATACAGCTTCCCCAAGGAATACACTCCTTACTTCTCCTGCAACCCACGAGGAAACTCGGAGGAATCAACCTCCCTTCCTCTTTACCAAGAGGGAACCCAGTGAATTGCTCCCAGCAATTCACCTAACCAGAGGTCACGGACCTCTCTTCTTCTGAACCTACAGAAGGGACACCAGAGACACTCTCCCTTCCTCTGATGTTACTCAGAGAGAATCACAAAAGCGAAATCACAATGCTGAATAAAAGAAGAAAAACATAAAAATAGAAACTAAGATTGGAACACTTCGATCGAAATGAATAAGAAAGTAATGTAGCTTCAGATCGAAGTAGATTCTTGATAAAATTGGCCGGCTGGATGAACTCTTCTCCCTCTCTCAATGAAATTCACTCTCTTCTTTCCTCTCAGTAGGGATTCTAAGATAGGCTCTTCTTTCTGCAATTTTCCAGCCTTCTCTTTTGAACGAGGGTGCTTACATTTATAGAACAAAGTATCATTCTTCTTTTCGTAATCCCAATCAGCAACCAAAAGCTGATTCGTCCACGGGAATAAAGAATATTCTGATAGCAATCAGAATTTCCAGAGGATAGCCACGTGTGCTTAAGATTTTCACGCCACTTCTCACTCAGTGCGATCATCATGCGTTCTTTCTTCAAGTGATCACGTGCCTGAATCAGATTCTTCTTTGCGGCTCAAGTTTTCCTTAATTGTCCTTCACTGATGCTCCATATATCATGTTGAATCTTTAACCGGTCGTATGAGTCTTTGCACAATCCATATAAGTCAGAAGATAATCCTTCCATACGGACAAATGATATGGAGCACGGCACATGACTGACAGGTCGAGGTATTGAAGTACAGTAATTTGTGTTGATCTCTAAGATGTCAGAGCATTGGATCTTGGCTTTGACCTTAAACAAGGCTTGTGGTTTGATGCGTCGATGCATGACCATGATGCTTCGACGTTGCTACCTTTCAGAATTTGAACCTTGACTGGTGCTTCAGTGCATCACCCTGATGCGTTGACGTGGTTGCTGTAGAATATTCACACTTGGACTTAATGCGTCGGTGCATCACCTTGATGCGTAGACTTCATATGCACTATGGCAGTTAATCTTCTCAACGTATCGGGGCAAAAAGCTTCAGTATCATGTTGAATGTTTGTGCAGCATCCTGCTGCATCGATGCATCTACTCTATTCTTGCTGGTTGCATCGATGCATCACGTTGAAGTTGCTTCGGTAATGTTGACTGCATTGAGGTACTTCCCTTGTTACGTCGATGCAACATTCCAAATTTGCTTGAGGGTTCGTGACTGCATCGAGGTGTCTGGTAGATGTGTCGATGCATCATCTCTGTCTTTGCCTCATCATTTCAGATGCTCCAAGCTCTTTAAGGTTCTTTTCTTGGATTTATTCTGACTTAGATCTTCTGCAAGAATAAGGTATGTGTCAATCCGAGGAGTACATATTATATTGACATCATCAAAACTTAAAACTCAGCATTCTCCCTCTTTTTGATGATGACAATACATCTAATTAACCATGAAATATTTTATTAAATGGAAAGATTTATTTTTCTGAGTAGATAGCAACGATAGAGAAATGATAGAGATGCTAGAGATGTACTGATGCACAGTTCAATTTCTAAACCATAACTACAGCTCCAATATTCTCCCTTAACTGTTACTCCCACTTAAACCTAAACCACCATGCAGGTGTAAGGTTTCGCACAGCACCTACGGGCAACGCAGCGGATAATAAAAATTCATTTGCCCGATCCCGGTGTTATGGAAAGCTTAATCTGTGCTCTAATCGGTATTTCTAATACCCTAATTACGGGTTACGTGTTTCACCTTACGCGGAAAGACGTTGTCCGCGATGCCCGATGCAGAATATCAAGCCGCACAGCTGTACGGCCTCTAGAGCAGATCCACACGTACCCTTGCGGCGACGGTAACCCCCCCTGAACGACCTTCCCCGGCCCTTTTCACCTTCTGTAGAAAGGGAGCAAGAGGGAGGAAGAGGGGAGGAGCTAATCCTCCTCTCTTAAGCTTATGTGCTTGCTTAAGCCTAAGAGGTTGGAAGAGTTCGAATGAACTCACGTAGGAAGTATATATATAGAGTTTAGGCTTATTAGAAAAGGGCTCCAAAAGACCGAAACTGTATATATGTCCTATCTCATATTATACATATGTATTAAGCTCCATTTACACTCCTTTCCAAAAGGAATTAAATAGAAATAATACATACATTTGTATAATAATAATCTGTCACCCAAGAATCCATTGTGTGTGATCCTCTAGGCCCATAATCACTCTAGTTTAAGGCCCATTAACTTCTAATTCCCAATTAGAAGTAAATTAAACGTATTCTACGTTTCTACTAGAGCCGAAAAATAGTTTAATTTATTCCGAACCTTTGATCACGTTGGGTCAAGCAAATCCGCGTGATCCTAGAGGACGCCGGGTTTAAACCAGCCTGTCTGGTACCTGTAAGTCCACAGTTACCGCATCGATATAGTCCCTTACTCCTTCCATGAGTCTGATACGATCGAGGGTATGGTTTCTGTCAAACCCCATGATCGTGCCATTTGACTATGCCCTTCTTAAAGTGTATGACGTCCATTCTAAACGAACTCACACGACCCTGGCCAGGGATTTAACGAAGCGTCAATGTCATGACCCATTAACTGTCTGATATATACCCGACAGTGAGCGATCATCTCGTGACCATTGATGATCTTCACACGTATCCTGAAGTGGTTAATGACTCGGCAACTCATGACTTATGGTTAAAGTCACTTAGCTAAGTAATTAAACCATTCTAGTCTTCGTGTAAGATCCGATCAATGTCTCAGGTCAAAGGACCAACGATGCTACTGAGACTGTTGGATCTTCAGTTGACATTAGGTATAATCAACCATCTGAAGATTCAATAGGGTATCAGTTCAGTGCACATCCTCCAAGGATATACACCTACACATATGTGTTGGTGCCCCGCACCAATGACCATGAGACTGGTCACTGACACATCATGTGTACTATTTTAATAGGTAATCAAAGTCCCCGAGTGATTACCCTCCAACCAGGAACAGTTTAAGATATGTGTTCATGTAAAGTCAGTCTCATAATCGAGATCTCATCTCAAGTTGACTTTACAACCACATATCCTAGGGACAACGTAAAGTAACACAATCGCATATTTACGCTCAAACACCACTTTATGAATAATGAACAAGATCGTACAACTATTGGGCCTACCCGACCCGAAATTGACCTGTAGCACACCAACACTAACAATCTCCCACTTGAACTACAGCCAATTGCCCACAACTTTGAGGCCCATCTTATCCCGATGACGCTCAAATACAGTCTGTGTCAAAGGCTTAGTCAGTGGATCTGCTATGTTGTCTTCTGACGATACACGCTCTACTGCCACATCTCCACGATCAACAATCTCCCGAATAAGGTGAAAGCGCCTGAGAACATGCTTTGACCTTTGGTGAGATCTCGGTTCCTTCGCCTGGGCGATGGCCCCATTATTATCACAAAATAATGGGATGGGAGCTGTTATCTCGAGAACTACGCCAAGTTCCAAGATGAATTTCTTCATCCAGATGGCTTCTCCAACTGACTGCCCCTCCATTCAACATGAATACAAATTCAGACATGGATTTACAGTTATCTGTACTTGACTGGAAACTAGAATCTGTGTAAGCTTTAAGCTATAGGTCCTCTCCTCCATAAAGCAGAAAAAGATCCTTAGCCCTTCGTAGGTACTTAAGGATGCCCTTTACTGCCTTCCAGTGCTCTTCGCCTGGATTTACCTGATATCTACTGACAATGCTTAAAGCATTGGCAACATCATGCCGTGTACATAGCATTGCATATATGATTGACCCTATCATCGAAGCATAGGGTACCTTATTCATGTGTGCCACCTCCTCAGAAGTTTTAGGACTCATCCCCTTGGATAGGCAAATTCCATGTCTCATGGGAATGAGACCTCTCTTGGAATTTTCCATCCTAAACCTTTTGAGGATAGTGTCTATGTACATGGATTGGGATAATCCTAGCATCCTTTTAGATCTATCTCGATAGATCCTTATGTCCAGCACATAGGATGCTTCTCCCAAATCCTTCATGGAGAAGGTCTTGGACAACCAAGACTTGGTTGATGTCAACATCTCTACATCATTCCCAATGAGTAAGATGTCATCAACATAAAGGACCAAGAAGGCCACTGAGCTCCCACTAACCTTCTTGTAAGCACATGGTTCATCTTCATTCCGAATGAAGTTGAAAGATTTGGCAGCCTCGTCAAATCTTAAGTTCCAGCTTCTAAATGCCTGCTTTAATCCATAAATGGACCTTTGAAGTCTGCATATCTTATTAGGATGTAGGTTGGAGGTGAATCCTTCAGGCTGTACCATGTACACCTCTTCTGACAGATTGCCATTAAGAAAAGCTGTCTTCACATCCATTTGCCAGATCTCATAATATAGGTATGCAGCAATGGAAAGGAGGATTCTGATTGACTTAACCATGGCTACCGGTGAAAACGTCTCGTCATAGTCAATGCCTTGCCTTTGACGATATCCTTTCGCCACTAGTCTACTCTTGTATGTGTCAATCTGTCCATCTACACCGATTTTCCTTTTGAAAATCTATTTGCAGCCGATAGGGACCTTCCCTTCGGGTACATCAACTAAGTTCCAAACTTTATTGGTGTACATGGACTGGATCTCTGAATCCATTGCCTCTTGCCATTTCTCGGAGTCTAACTACGGATCGCCTCCTGGTACGACTGAGGATCATCATCCTCATCGATACATACCTTAGAGGACCCCTCTGAGACATGTCCAACATATCTCTCAGATTCTCTCGGTAGTCTACCAGATCTCCGTAGTGTCAGTGTTTCACCTGGAATATGATCAACCGATACAGTCTCATCTAATGAGTTTGTGTCTATGGGTTGTGGTTCTTGGACCTCGTCCAGTTCTATCTGGCTCCCACTATTTTTCTGGAGTAGATATTCTCTTTCCAGAAATACAGCTCTCTTGGCCACTAAGACCCTTTGCTCAGAAGGGTGATAGAAATAATATCCAAACGTCTCCTTTGGATATCTCACAAACCTACACTTATCGGTTCTTGACTCAAGCTTATCACTCTCGTTCTTCTTTACATGAGCAGGACACCCCCAAATTTTAATGTGATTAAAATTTGGTTTCCTGCCCTTCCATATCTCATATGGAATAGAAGGAACTGATTTACTTGATATCCTATTCAATAAATAAGCCGCAGTCTCTAACGCATAGCCCCAGAGAGACAAGGGTAGTCCTGACATAGACATCATGGATCGGACCATGTCTAACAAGGTCCTGTTTCTCCTCTCGGATACACCATTGTGCTGTGGTGTATACGGTGGAGTCCACTGAGAAACTATTCCATGGTCTTTAAGATAAGAAGTGAATTCATGGCTTAAGTATTCACCTCCTCGATCCGATCGAAGAGCCTTAATACTTTTGCCTGTCTGTTTCTCTACTTCATTCTTGTATTCCTTAAACTTCTCAAAGGCTTGTGACTTATGTCTCATTAAATACACATAGCCATATCTAGAGAAGTCATCAATAAAAGAAATGAAATAGAGATAACCTCCTTTTGCTTCTATGGACATGGGTCCACACACATCCGAGTGTATGAGCTCGAGAAGGTCAACAGCCCTCTCACCATGTCCACCAAAGGGAGCCTTGGTCATTTTCCCCATGAGACACGACTCACAGGTATCAAATGGCTTGTATTCGAACGAATTCAAATACCCATTTGAGTGTAAGTGAGAGACTCTTTTCTCACCTACATGACCAAGTCTGCAATGCCATAGATATGCAGAATTCACTTCATCAGCATTGGAAACTTGCATAACATCAGAACGTGTATCTAATACATATAGACCATTGACTAATGAACCATTGGCTACCATCAAACCATTATTCATTATAGAGCACCCAATGCTATTAAAAGTCAATGTATATCCAATGTTATACAAACCATAGATTGAAATAATGTTCTTAATAATATTAGAAACATAATAACAGTCATTCAGCTCCAGAATGACTCCTGAAGGTAAACTGAGGCGTGCAGTCCTGACAGCTTTGGCAGAAATAAAAGCTACATTGCCCATCCTCAGTTCAATCTCCTTTTTGTCTAGTCGCCTTCTATTTGCCAGCACCTGCACAGAATTGCAGATATGAGATGCACATCTAGTATCCAATACCTATGATGTGGATTCCATATATGATAAATTAAGGTCTATGATAAAAATACCTTCATTTAGAATTGCCTTGCAATTCTTTTTCCAACGCCCAGTTTCCCCGCATCTAAAACATTTGTCTTCCTTTTCATTCTTCTTGCCCTTCCCTTTGTAAACCTTGGCGAGTTGCTTACCTGTGGCCTTTTTCTTTCCCTTCCCTTTGTTACTCGTGGTGGATATTTGAGAGGCCTTCTTTTTCTTGTTGGTCCGGCCAACAATCATTACAGACGAAGATGGTTTATCTTTCTGCATGGTTCCTTCAGCACTCTTTAACATATTAGGCAGCTCCGGGAGAGTTGCATCAATTCTATTCATGTTAAAGTTTATGATGAAGGAAGAAAAGGAATCGGACAATGACTAGAGTATAAGATCAATGCATAGTTCAAGATCCAACTTAAACCCCAATGCATTGAGTCTTTCAATCCACTCCATCATTTTCAGTATATGGGCCTGTACTGATGAACCCTCAGACATCCGTGTCCTGAAAAGCCTTTTGGAGATGTCATACCTCTCAATCCTACCCTTCTCCCCGAAGAGCTGGCATAGATTGAGAAATATACTTCTACAATCAGTCTTTTCAAATTACCTCTGTAGCTCGGGAGCCATAGAGGCCAACATGTAACAATGGGCAAGGGAGGAGTCCTCAGACCACTTGGCATAAGCCAGTAACTCGCCCTCGTCGGCATCAGGAGCTGGCTCAGAATGAACCGTGTCCAACACGTACGCAATCTTTTCGGCGGTAAGGACTATGCGTAGATTACGCAGCCAATCCGAGTAATTCGGTCCAGTTAATCTATTTGCATCCAAGATGCCGCGGAGGGGGTTGGACGACGACATTATAATCTGGATAAGAAATAAAAGACAACTTAGCATGTGTTCAAATTCTAACTTAGATGTGGTTTTCTATCTTAGTTAGTCCCACTATTTTTCGATCGAACTATATAACCCTCAGTATATAGAACGGGAGATCAGCGAGATCAACCTAGTGGGTCGGAATCCCAACGAGACTGATGTATGACCTTATGGAAAGCACAACAAACCATACAGCATCTCAAGGGCAGTCAACAAGCACTTGCATCTAATGCAATATCCGATATTCGGCCCCCGAGAAATCATCCCCTTGTGGAAAGCACAACAAAGGATATTCTCGGTTAGATCTAACCATCATTACTACATAGCAATGAGTTCATGACCCGACCCTTGTGGAAAGCACAACAAGACCGAGTTCAATTCCTCACCCCATTGAGGCCGAGCCTTGGAGTTTAATCCCGCCCCCAAACTCATGGACCTTGTGGAAAGCACAACAAATCCATGAAATGAAGACGTTCATTCACTCCATAATGATGGAGGGCCACGACGACTCCTAGAGCCACGCTTACCAGATCTAAAATTTAAGCGCGAGGGAATTTAATTTTATCTTGATCTCACCCTAGGTGGTAATATAAATATATCCAATATATTTACCGTACCTAGTAGTTTGCACAAAATAAATGCATCCAATGCAAAATTAAACGCAAGTGATCATGGACTTTAACCCTAATGTAACTAAGACATCCGGCCCGCTTCCGAAGCAGCTGGATCGTCCTCGTCGGGTGTGCTCCGCGCTTTCAAACTCCGACGCCGCATCAATTACAACTTTTACACGGCACGCAGGCCGGAAAAATTAAATTACATGTGACTCAAATTCCAGCAGCCCTTAGGGCGAGTACAACAACGGAGGAAGATAGAAGTACATTGGAATTTTAACAGAGAGAGAAAGGAGGTTCGCAGACCCCAATTAATTACATTAATCCAAGTCCATGATCACTTACCAACCCATTCAAATAAAATTAATCAAGGATTATTTTCTGAAAATAATCCTTACTTTTGAATTTAAAAATGGGATGTGCAAACAAAAACATGCCAGCTTTGTTTAATTTTAAAAATCAAAGCATGATTAACTAAAATTAAACATACAAGCAGGCCAATACAAGGTAAATAAAGTAAAGCACGTAAAGAACCATCATTTTCTACAGGGACATCTAATTGAGATAATTAATTAAATTTAATTATCTAATTATCTAATAATTAAATTTAAATTTAAAATTTAAATATGTCAATAATTTAAATTTAAATTCAAACTAATTATCCAATAATTTTGTTTGAAAGTAAATTTAAAATAATGCAATTATCCTCAATTAGCAATTTTCTAAAATTCAAAATTTGAATTTAACAATTATCTAATAATTAAAATTTTAAATAATTGAATTTTTCACATTTAACTTCAATAAAATTCAAATTTTGAATTTTCTAATTATCTAATAATTAAAAATTCAAAAATTAAAATTTACTGAAATAATTATTACCGTTTTATCTTAAGGTAAATAGTAATTATCTCACCTCGATAAATTCAACACGGTTAAAAATTTTAACATTTGACATTTACCATCGAGATAATATAATTAACCTACTCCATAAAACTCTATTTAATTTACTGTGTATTTTGATATATATATATATCTAATATATATATTATTATTCCTGCACAATAAAGTAAAAAATTAAAATTGCAATTTTTTTTGTTTAATTAAAAAAACTGTCGCCGCCCTGGGGGCGCGGCCGCCCACGCGGAATGCGTGGGCGGGCGGGCGGGCGCCCCCCCCCCCCCCCCCCCCCCCCCCCCCCCCCCCGCGGGTCAGCGCCCGTAGGCGCTGACCCACGGTGCCGCGTGCGTCGCCCACGCGGCGGGCGCAGTGCGCCCAACTCAGGCCAGTAATTTTTTTTTTTTTACAAAAGAAATTTGCTCTCCTGATGCTCAGCATCCAGGAAAAACAGAAATGCCCAGCACTCCCGTCTCCAAATAATAATTGAAGGATTTTATTGCCCCTAAAATATGATTCTAAACGGCGATAAAAACACCGACCAGAGTGAGAACCTGGCTCTGATACTACCGTAAGGTTTCGCACAACACCTACGGGCGACGCAGCGGATAACAAAAATTCATTTGCCCGATCCCGGTGTTATGGAAAGCTTAATCTGTGCTCTAATCGGTGTTTCTAATACCCTAATTACGGGTTACGTGTTTCACCTTGCGCGGAACGATGCTGTCCGCGATGCCCAATGCAGAATATCGAGCCGCACAGCTGTACGACCTCTAGAGCAGATCCACACGGACCCTTGCGGCGACGATAACCCCCCCGGAACGACCTTCCCCGGCCCTTTTCATCTTCTGTAGAAAGGGAGCAAGAGGGAGGAAGAGGGGAGGAGCTAATCCTCCTCTCTTAAGCTTATGTGCTTGCTTAAGCCTAAGAGGTTGGAAGAGTTCGAATGAACTCACGTAGGAAGCATATATATAGAGTTTAGGCTTATTAGAAAAGGGCTCCAAAAGACCGAAACTGTATATATGTCCTATCTCATATTATACATATGTATTAAGCTCCATTTACACTCCTTTCCAAAAGGAATTAAATAGAAATAATACATATATTTGTATAATAATAATCCGTCACCCAAGAATCTATTGTGTGTGATCCTCTAGGCCCATAGTCACTCTAGTTTAAGGCCCATTAACTTCTAATTCCTAATTAGAAGTAAATTAAACGTATTCTTCGCTTCTACTAGAGCCGAAGAATAGTTTAATTTATTCCGAACCTTTGATCACGTTGGGTCAAGTAAATCCGCGTGATCCTAGAGGACGCCGGGTTTAAACCAGCATGTCTGGTACCTGTAAGTCCACAGTTACCGCATCGATATAGTCCCTCGCTCCTTCTATGAGTCTGGTACGATCGAGGGTATGGTTTCTGTCAAACCCCATGATCGTGTCATTTGACTATGACCTCCTTAAAGTGTATGACGTCCGTTCTAAACGAACTCACACGACCCTGGCCAGCGATTTAACGGAGCGTCAATGTCATGACCCATTAACTGTCTGATATATACCCGACAGTGAGCGATCCCCTCTTGACCATTGATGATCTTCACACGTATCCTGGAGTGGTTAATGACTCGGAAACTCATGACTTATGGTTAAAGTCACTTAGCTAAGTAATTAAACTATTCTAGTCCTCGTGTAAGATCAGATCAATGTCTCAGGTCAAAGGACCAACAATGCTACTGTGACCGTCGGATCTTCAGTTGACATTAGGTATAATCAACCATCTGAAGATCCAATAGCGGATCAGTTCAGTGCACATCCTCCAAGGACATACACCTACACATATGTGTTGGTGCCCCGCACCAATGACCATGAGACTGGTCACTGACACATCATGTGTACCGGTTTAATAGGTAATCAAAGTCCCCGAGTGATTACCCTCCAACCAGGAACAGTTTAAGGTATGTGTTCATGTAAAGTCAGTCTCATAATCGAGATCTCATCTCGAGTTGACTTTACAACCACATATCCTAGGGACAACGTAAAGTAACACAATCGCATATTTACGCTCAAACACCACTTTATGAATAATGAACAAGATCGTACAACTATTGGACCTACCCGACCCGAAATTGGCATGTAACACACCAACACTAACAGCAGGTCACTCTCACTCTCCAAACCACACACATTTTTCTCTCTCCCTTTCACATTCTTTTCTCTGTTTACTCCCCCTTTGTTACTCTTTCTCTCTTTCTTGAGCCTTATTTTACTTTCCCCCTTTGACATCATCAAAAATAAAGAACGAAGGTGGGGATAGTGAAGACAGACCAAAAGATCAAGAGGTCCCTGAGACAGTGAGTTTACAGATTTGGGAATTATCCGAGTTGTCTCTTAAGAGTATAAAGAGGCCAACTGAAATAGTTTGCTTAGATGTTTCACACTGATGACATTGTGAGATTTTACATGATGAGTTTGAATATTATCTTCATACAGGAATAATGAGGTTAAATCAACTTGTCACATCAATACGTAGAATAGTCTGTCTAAAATCTGTACTAGCTAAACATGAATAGATTTTTCAAGTAGGCAATTTTTCAACAGTATTGGGGACAAACAACCATACCATATTTTATGCATGAGGGGTTTAGAATATATTCAACAAGTGTTTATGATTGATTTCACTTTTCTGATGAGCAAGGAGGTTTGACCTACACCTTTCTTCGTGAGGAAACACATTGATTAGATGTAGGAATCTCTAGTTACTCAGTGTGGTAACCTGAATGCCTCTCTTTTGAGAACAGAGTTAGCAAATGGAAACGTCTTTTTACATGAGGCACAACACGTCTTAGGTGAAGTGACCCAGTTACTCAACCTCCTGTGACATTGCTCTGCCATGATTTTGTGGGCAATGTCTTTTTAATTAGAGTTAATCTTGCGCTTCATGACGCAACTTTACTTCCACTTCAAGGAGAAAGGGTTGGTTTCTCAGTGAACCAAATCATTGCTCTGAGAAGAATCTACCCCTTTAATTTGAGAAAGGCAGAATGTTTGAAGATAATACTTCATGTACAGATTTTCAACTTGATTGGAATCTATGAGTTCAAGATTCAAGTGTTTAGAAGAAATTCAGGGCATCATACTCCAATATTGATCTTGATTCATTGTTCTTGTAAGAAAATATTCTTCAGAAACATTCAGTTTATTCTCTTCAAGATCATAAGATTGAAACTTCATGGCTGATCATTCAGTTAATAGATTTAAGGCTTTTAAGAGAGTTCTGAGATTCTGGATCTGTGAACAGACTGCATAGGAATCTAAATAATCACAGTAGACTAATAGACCTAAAGTCTAGACAACTCCCCCTCACACTTAGACTTCATGCATCAGAAGGAATTTAGATAGTAGCAAACAAGGAATCTTCCCTTGACTCTATGAAATGATTTTGCCTTGGTATCTGGAGGAGAATTTTGGTTCAGAAACCATCTCACGCATAGTGCAAGTTTCCAGACATCATATGCTCTTCTCCTAACACCGTTTTATATATTAAGATTGAATGAGTAAGTGAGGAGAATGATGATAAGAAGCATAAAGATGCACAGATGCGTCGAGCTGTTAGTAGAATGCATCGACGCAAAGACAACAGACAAAGTTGGAAATGAAGAAGATTGAACAGACAGGTTGAGGCATCGGCTCAGTGCATCGAGGCATGTAGTAGCTGTAAGGTTTCGCACAGCACCTACGGGCGACGCAGCGGATAACAAAAAATTTCATTTGCCCGATTCCGATGTTATGGAAAGCTTAATCTGTGCTCTAATCGGTGTTTCTAATACCTTAATTACGGGTTGCGTGTTTCACCTTGCGCGGAACGACGCTGTCCGCTAAGCCCGATACAGAGAAACCGAGCCGTACAGATGTACAGCCTCTAGAGCAGATCCACACGGACCCTTGCGCAGCGACGGTACCTCCCCGGCACAACTTTCCCCGGCTCTAACACCTTCTGGAGAGAGAGAGAGAGCAAGGGGGAGAAAGGGGGGAGGCTAATCCTCCTCTCTTAACCCTTAATGATTGGATAAGCTAAGAGAGGTTGGAAGAGTTCGAGAGTTGAAATGAACTCACGTAGGTGCCATATATATAGGATTTGGACCCTTTTCTAAAGACCTCCAAAGGACCAAAATTATATATATGACCTTTCCATTATTATATATATGTATTAAGTCCCATTTACACTCCTTTCCAAAAGGAATTAAATAGAAATAATACATATATTTGTATAATAATTATCCGTCACCCAAGAATCCATTGTGTGTGATCCTCTAGGCCCATAGTCACTCTAGTTTAAGGCCCATTAACTTCTAATTCCCAATTAGAAGTAAATTAAACATATTATTCACTTCTACAAGAGCCGAATAATAGTTTAATTCATTCCGAACCTTCGATCACGTTGGGTCAAGCAAATCCGCGTGATCCTAGAGGACGCCGGGTTTAAACCAGCCTGTCTGGTACCTGTAAGTCCACAGTTACCGCATCGATATAATCCCTCGCTCCTTCTATGAGTCTGGTACGATCGAGGGTACGGTATCTGTCAAACCCCATGATCGTGCCATTTGACTATGACCTCCTTAAAGTGTATGACGTCCGTCCTAAACGAACTCATACGACCCTGGCCAGGGATTTAACGGAGCATCAATGTCATGACCCATTAACTGTCTGATATATACCCGACAGTGAGCGATCCCCTCTTGACCATTGATGATCTTCACACGTATCCTGAAGTGGTTAATGACTCGGCAACTCATGACTTAAGGTTAAAGTCACTTAGCTAAGTAATTAAACCATTCCAGTCCTCGTGTAAGATCCGATCAATGTCTCAGGTCAAAGGACCAACGATGCTACTGTGACCGTTGGATCTTCAGTTGACATTAGGTATAATCAACCATCTGAAGATCCAATAGCGGATCAGTTCAGTGCACATCCTCCAAGGACATACACCTACACATATGTGTTGGTGCCCCGCACCAATGACCATGAGACTGGTCACTGACACATCATGTGTACTGGTTTAATAGGTAATCAAAGTCCCCGAGTGATTACCCTCCAACCAGGAACAGTTTAAGGTATGTGTTCATGTAAAGTAAGTCTCATGTTCGAGATCCAATCTCGAGCTGACTTTACAACCACATATCCTAGGGACAACGTAAAGTAACACAATCGCATATTTACGCTCAAACACCACTTTATTAATGAACAAGATCGTATAACTATTGGGCCTACCCGACCCGAAATTGGCATGTAGCACACCAACACTAACAATCTCCCACTTGAACTACAGCCAATTGCCCACAACTTTGAGGCCCATCTTATCCCGATGACGCTCAAATACAGTCTGTGTCAAAGGCTTAGTCAGTGGATCTGCTATGTTGTCTTCTGACGGTACACGCTCTACCATCACATCTCCACGATCAACAATCTCCCGAATAAGGTGAAAGCACCTGAGAATATGCTTTGACCTTTGGTGAGATCTCGGTTCCTTCGCCTGGGCGATGGCCCCATTATTATCACAAAATAATGGGATGGGAGCTGATATCTCGAGAACTACGCCGAGTTCCAAGATGAATTTCTTCATCCAGATGACTTCTCCAACTGACTGCCCCTCCATTCAACATGAATTCAAATTCAGACATGGATTTGTAATTATTTGGATTTGACAGGAACTAGAATCTGTGTAAGCTCTAAGTTGTAAGTCCTCTCCTCCATAAAGCAGAAAAAAAAATCCTTAGCCCTTCGCAGGTACTTAAGGATACCATTTACTGCCTTCCAGTGCTCTTCGCCTGGATTTGCCTGATATCTACTGACAATGCTTAAAGCATTGGCAACATCATGCCGTGTACATAGCATTGCATACATGATTGACCCTATCGCCGAAGCATGGGGTACATTATTCATGTGTGCCACCTCCTCAGAAGTTTTAGGACTCATCCCCTTGGATAGGTAAATTCCATGTCTCATGGGAATGAGACCTCTCTTGGAATTTTTCATCCTAAACCTTTTGAGGATAGTGTCTATGTACATGGATTGAGATAGTCCTAGCATCCTTTTAGATCTATCTCGATAGATCCTTATGCCCAGCACATAGGATGCTTCTCCCAAATCCTTCATAGAGAAAGTCTTGGACAACCAAGACTTAGTTGATGTCAACATCCCTACATCATTCCCAATGAGTAAGATGTCATCAACATAAAGGACCAAGAAGGTCACTGAGCTCCCACTGACCTTCTTGTAAACACAGGGTTCATCTTCATTCCGAATGAAGTTGAAAGATTTGACAGCCTCGTCAAATCTTAAGTTCTACCTTCTAGATGCCTGCTTTAATCCATAAATGGACCTTTGAAGTTTGCATACCTTATTAGGATGTAGGCTTGGAGGTGAATCCTTCAGGCTGTACCATGTACACCTCTTCTGACAGATTTCCATTAAGAAAAGCTGTCTTCACATCCATTTGCCAGATCTCATAATCCAGGTATGCAGCAATGGCAAGGAGGATTCTGATTGACTTAACCATGGCTACCGGCGAAAACGTCTCGTCATAGTCAATGCCTTGCCTTTGACGATATCCTTTCGCCACTAGTCTAGCCTTGTATGTGTCAATCTGTCCATCTGCACCGATTTTCCTTTTGAAAATCCATTTGCAGCCGATAGGGACCTTCCCTTCGGGTACATCAACTAAGTTCCAAACTTTGTTGGTGTACATGGACTGGATCTCTGAATCCATTGCCTCTTGCCATTTCTCGGAGTCTACACTACGGATCGCCTCCTGGTACGACTGAGGATCATCATCCTCATCGATACATACCTTAGAGGACCCCTCTGAGACATGTCCAACATATCTCTCAGGTTCTCTCGGTAGTCTACCAGATCTCCGTAGTGTCAGTGTTTCACCTTGAATAGGATCAACCGATACAGTCTCATCTAATGAGTTTGTGTCTATGGGTTGTGGTTCTTGGACCTCGTCCAATTCTATCTGGCTCCCACTATTTTTCTGGAGTAGATATTCTCTTTCCAGAAATACAGCTCTCTTGGCCACTAAGACCCTTTGCTCAGAAGGGTGATAGAAATAATATCCAAACGTCTCCTTTGGATATCCCACAAACCTACACTTATCGGTTCTTGACTCAAGCTTATCACTCTCGTTCTTCTTTACATGAGCAGGACACCCCCAAATTTTAATGTGATTAAAATTTGGTTTCCTGCCCTTCCATATCTCATATGGAATAGAAGGAACTGATTTACTTGATATCCTATTCAATAAATAAGCCGCAGTCTCTAACGCATAGCCCCAGAGAGACAAGGGTAGTCCTGACATAGACATCATGGATCGGACCATGTCTAACAAGGTCATGTTTCTCCTCTCGGATACACCATTGTGCTGTGGTGTATACGGTGGTGTCCACTGAGAAACTATTCCATGGTCTTTAAGATAAGAAGTGAATTCATGGCTTAAGTATTCACCTCCTCGATCCGATCGAAGAGCCTTAATACTTTTGCCAGTCTGTTTCTCTACTTCATTCTTGTATTCCTTAAACTTCTCAAAGGCTTGTGACTTATGTCTCATTAAATACACATAGCCATATCTAGAGAAGTCATCAATAAAAGAAATGAAATAGATATAACCTCCTTTTGCTTCTATGGACATGGGTCCACACACATCCGAGTGTATGAGCTCGAGAAGGTCAACAGCCCTCTCACCATGTCCACCAAAGGGAGCCTTGGTCATTTTCCCATGAGACACGACTCACAGGTATCAAATGGCTTGTATTCGAACGAATTCAAATACCCATTTGAGTGTAAGTGAGAGACTCTTTTCTCACCTACATGACCAAGTCTGCAATGCCATAGATATGCAGAATTCACTTCATCAGCATTGGAAATTTGCATAACATTAGAACTTGTATCTAATACATAAAGACCATTGACTAATGAACCATTGGCTATAATCAAACCATTATTCATTATAGAGCACCCAGTGCTATTAAAAGCCAATGTGTATCCAATGTTATACAAGCCAGAGATTGAAATAATGTTCTTAATAATATTAGGAACATAATAACAGTCATTCAGCTCCAGAATGACTCCTGAAGGTAAACTGAGGCGTGCAGTCCCGACAGCTTTGGCAGCAACTAAAGCTCCATTGCCCATCCTCAGTTCAATCTCCTTTTTGCCCAATCGCCTTCTATTTGCCAGCACCTGCACAGAATTGCAGATATGAGATGCACATCCAGTATCCAATACCCATGATGTGGATTCCATATATGACAAATTAAGGTCTATGACAAAAATACCTTCATTTAGAATTACCTTGCAATTCCTTTTCCAATGCCCAGTTTCCCCGCATCGAAAATATTTGTCTTCCTTTTCATTCTTCTTGCCCTTCCCTTTGTCAACTTTGGCGAGTTGCTTACCCGTGGCCTTTTTCTTTCCCTTCCCTTTGTTACTCGTGGTGGATATTTGAGAGGCCTTCCTTTTCTTGTTGGCCCGGCCAATAACATTACAGACGAAGATGGTTTATCTTTCTGCATGGTTCCTTCAGCACTCTTTAACATATTGAGCAGCTCTGGGAGAGTTGCTTCAATCCTGTTCATGTTAAAGTTCATGATGAAGGAAGAAAAGGAATCGGGCAATGACTGGAGTATAAGATCAATGCATAGTTCAAGATTCTAACTTGAACCCCAATGCATTGAGTCTTTCAATCCACTCCATCATTTTCAGTACATGGGCCTGTACTGATGAACCCTCAGACATCCGTGTCCTGAAAAGCCTTTTTGAGATGTCATACCTCTCAATCCTACCCTGCTCCCCGAAGAGTTGGCGTAGATTGAGAAGTATACTTCTACAATCAGTCTTTTCAAATTGCCTCTGTAGCTCGGGAGCCATAGAGGCCAACATGTAACATTGGGCAAGGGATGAGTCCTCAGACCACTTGGCATAAGCCAGTAACTCGCCCTCGTCGGCATCAGGAGCTGGCTCAGAATGAACCGTGTCCAACACGTACGCAATCTTTTCGGCGGTAAGGACTATGCGTAGATTACGCAGCCAATCCGAGTAATTCGGTCCAGTTAATCTATTTGCATCCAAGATGCCGCGGAGGGGGTTGGACGACGACATTGTAATCTGGATAAGAAATAAAAGACAACTTAACATGTGTTCAAATTCTAACTTAGATGTGGTTTTTCTATCTTAGTTAGTCCTACTATTTTTCGATCGGACTATAGAACCCTCAGTATATAGAACGGGAGATCAGCGAGATCTACCTAGTGGGTCGGAATCCCAACGAGACTGATGTACGACCTTGTGGAAAGCACAACAAGCCATACACCATCTCAAGGGCAGTCAACAAGCACTTGCATCTAATGCAATATCCGATATTCGACCCCCGAGAAATCATCCCCTTGTGGAAAGCACAACAAAGGATATTCTCGGTTAGATCTAACCATCATTACTACATTGCAATGAGTTCATGACCCGACCCTTGTGGAAAGCATAACAAAGCCGAGTTCAATTCCTCACCCCATTGAGTCCGAGCCTTGGAGTTTAATCCCGCCCCCAAACCCATGGACTTTGTGGAAAGCACAACAAATCCATGAAATGAAGACGTTCATTCACTCCATAATGATGGAGGGCCACGATGACTCCTAGAGCCACGCTTATCAGATCTAAAATTTAATCGCGAGGGAATTTAATTTTATCTTGATCTCACCCTAGGTGGTAATATAAATATATCTAATATATTTACCGTACCTAGTAGTTTGCACAAAATAAATGCATCCAATGCAAAAATAAATGCAAGTGATCATGGACTTTAACCCTAATGTAACTAAGACATCCGGCCCGCTTCCAAAGCAGCTGGATCGTCCTACCTCCGCGCTTTCAAACTCCGACGCCGCATCAATTACAACTTTTACACAGCACGTAGGCCGAAAAAATTAAATTACATGTGACCCAAATTCCAGCAGCCCTTAGGGCGAGTACAACAATGGAGGAAGATAGAAGTACATTGGAATTTTAATAGAGAGAGAAAGGAGGTTCGCAGACCCCAATTAATTACATTAATCCAAGTCCATGATCACTTGCCAACCCATTCAAGTAAAATCAATCAAGGGTTATTTTCTGAAAATAATCCTTACTTTTGAATTTAAAAAATGGGATGTGCAAATAAAAATAGGTTAGCTTTGTTTAATATTAAAAATCAAAGCATGATTAACTAAAATTAAACACACAAGCAGGCCAAAACAAGGTAAATAAAGTAAAGCACGTAAAGAACCATCATTTTCTATAGGGGCATGTAACTGAGATAATTAATTAAATTTAAATTTAAATTTAATTATCCAATAATCAAATTTAAATTCAAAATTTAAATATGCAAATAATTTAAATTTAAATTCAAACTAATTATCCAATAATTTTGTTTGAAAATAAATTTAAAATAATGCAATTATCCTCAATTAGTAATTTTCTAAAATTCAAAATTTGAATTTAATAATTATCTAATAATTAAAATTCAAATAATTGAATTTTCCACATTTAAATTCAATAAAATTTAAAATTTGAATTTTCTAATTATCGAATAATTAAAAATTTAAAAATTTAAATTTTACTGAAGTAACTTCAATTATTACCATTTTATCTCAAGATAAAAAGTAATTATCTCACCTTGGTAAATTCAAATCGGTTAAATAAAATTTATCATTCGACATTTACTATTGAGATAATACTATTTAACTTATCCCACCTTTTCCGCACGCGGGCGCCGCCCCGCCCTCTCCCCCCCCCCCCCCCCCCCCCCCCCCCGCGGTCAGCGCCCACGGGCGCTGACTGCCGGTGCCGCGTGCGCCGCCCACGCGACGCACGCGGCGGGCGCGTTTTTTAAAAAAAATTGCTGCTTGGATGCCCAGCATCCAGGAAGAACAGAGACGCCTAGATCTCTTTCAACAAATAATAATTGAAGATTTAATTTCCCCTAAAGCATGGTTCTAAACGGCGCTAAAAACACCGACCAGAGCGCGAACCTGGCTCTGATACCACTGTAAGGTTTCGCACAGCACCTACGGGCGACGCAGCGGATAACAAAAAATTTCATTTGCCCGATCCCGATGTTATGGAAAGCTTAATCTGTGCTCTAATCGGTGTTTCTAATACCCTAATTACGGGTTGCGTGTTTCACCTTGCGCGGAACGACACTGTCCGCTAAGCCCGATGCAGTGAAACCGAGCCGCACAAATGTACGGCCTCTAGAGCAGATCCACACGGACCCTTGCGCAGTGACGGTACCTCCCCGGCATAACTTTCCCCGGCTCTAACACCTTCTGGAGAGAGAGAGAGCAAGGGGGAGAAAGGGGGGAGGCTAATCCTCCTCTCTTAACCCTTAATACTTGGTTAAGCTAAGAGAGGTTGGAAGAGTTCGAGAGTTGAAATGAACTCACGTAGGTGCCATATATATATGATTTGAACCCTTTTCTAAAGACCTCCAAAGGACCAAAATTGTATATATGACCTTTCCATTATTATACATATGTATTAAGTCCCATTTACACTCCTTTCCAAAAGGAATTAAATAGAAATAATACATATATTTGTATAATAATTATCCGTCACCCAAGAATCCATTGTGTGTGATCCTCTAGGCCCATAGTCACTCTAGTTTAAGGCCCATTAACTTCTAATTCCCAATTAGAAGTAAATTAAACATATTATTCGCTTCTACAAGAGTCGAATAATAGTTTAATTCATTCCGAACCTTCGATCACGTTGGGTCAAGCAAATCCGCGTGATCCTAGAGGACGCCGGGTTTAAACCAGTCTGTCTGGTACCTGTAAGTCCACAGTTACCGCATCGATATAATCCCTCGCTCCTTCTATGAGTCTGGTACGATCGAGGGTACGGTATCTGTCAAACCCCATGATCGTGCCATTTGACTATGACCTCCTTAAAGTGTATGACGTCCGTCCTAAATGAACTCATACGACCCTGGCCAGGGATTTAACGGAGCGTCAATGTCATGACCCATTAACTGTCTGATATATACCCGACAGTGAGCGATCCCCTCTTGACCATTGATGATCTTCACACGTATCCTGGAGTGGTTAATGACTCGGTAACTCATGACTTAAGGTTAAAGTCACTTAGCTAAGTAATTAAACTATTCCAGTCCTCGTGTAAGATCCGATCAATGTCTCAGGTCAAAGGACCAACGATGCTACTGTGACCGTTGGATCTTCAGTTGACATTAGGTATAATCAACCATCTGAAGATCCAATAGCGGATCAGTTCAGTGCACATCCTCCAAGGACATACACCTACACATATGTGTTGGTGCCCCGCACCAATGACCATGAGACTGGTCACTGACACATCATGTGTACTAGTTTAATAGGTAATCAAAGTCCCCGAGTGATTACCCTCCAACCAGGAACAGTTTAAGGTATGTGTTCATGTAAAGTAAGTCTCATGTTCGAGATCCAATCTCGAGCTGACTTTATAACCACATATCCTAGGGACAACGTAAAGTAACACAATCGCATATTTACGCTCAAACACCACTTTATTAATGAACAAGATCGTATAACTATTGGGCCTACCCGACCCGAAATTGGCCTGTAGCACACCAACACTAACAGTAGCCTCAAGAAGGAGTTGAGGGAATTCAGAGATCAAGGGGGTCTGAAGATGCCTAACTCTCTTCTCAATGAAGAAAATTTTTCATTATCCAAGGGCTTAGTGAAAATATCTGTAACTTGCTGTGATGTGCCTACATAGATTAATTCAAAGTTTCCTTTAGAAACTTCATCTCTTATGAAGTGATGCCTAATCTCAATCTGTTTGGTGCGTGAATGCAGTACAGGATTCTTAGACATGTTTATAGCACTGGTATTGTCACAGTATATGGGTGTGCATCCAAGGTCTACATTGTAGTCCTTGAGCTGGTGCTTAATCCAAATTACCTATGTACTACAACTCCCTGCTGCTACATATTCAGCTTCAGCAGTGGAGAGGGCCATAGAGTGCTGCTTCTTGGAGGCCCAAGAGACTAAGCACCCACCTAAGAATTGGCAGAAGCCACTCATGCTTTTTCTATCTAATTTGCATCCAGCATAGTCTGCATCCATGTATGAGATTATTTTTAAAGTGTGTGCAGCAGGATACCAAAGCCCCAAATTGTGTGTGCCTGAGATGTATCTGAAAATTCTTTTAACAGCACCTAAATGCAATTCTGTGGGTCTGGACTGAAATCTAGCGCACATACACACACTAAATTGTATGTCAGGTCTTGAGACAGTTAAATATAAAAGGGAGCCAATCATATCTCGGTATAATTTTGCATCTACTTCTTTACCTAACAAGTCAGCATCTAATGAAGTGTTTGTACCCATTGGAGTGGCTATGTGTTTCACCTTGTCCATGCCAAATCTTTTGAGAATCTCCAAGGTATATTTTGTCTGGCTGATGAAGCATCTGTCTTTCAACTGCTGAACTTGTAATCTAAGAAAAAATTTCAGCTCTCCTACAAGGCTCATTTCAAATTCACTTGACATCAGACCAGCAAATTCATTACATAGTTCAGAACATGTTGAACCAAATACAATATCATCTACATATACCTGAACTATGATTAGGTGGTCAGATAGATTTTTAGTGAAAAGAGTTTGATCTACCTTACCTCGACGGTAGCCATGGCTGATCAAAAATTCAGTCAATCTGTCATCCCAGGCCCGAGGAGCCTGCTTCAAGCCATACAGTGTCTTGTTTAGCCTGAACACATGGTTAGGTTGTATAGATAGTTCAAATCTAGGGGGCTGCTCAACATAAACTTCCTCTTATATAAAACCATTTAAGAATGTACTTTTAACATCCATTTAATGAAGTTTAATGTTTTTAGAGCAAGCAAAATCTAGCAATATCCTAATTGCTTCCATCCTAGCCACTGGGGCATAGGACTCATCAAAGTTCACCCCGAACTCTTGACAGTAGCCTTTGGCTACTAACCTTGCCTTATTTCTAGAGATGACACCATCTTCATTTATTTTGTTCCTAAAGACCCACTTGGTTCCTATGACTGACACATTTATTTCTTTCAAATTGACCCAATTCTTCGTTCATTGCATTTACCCAAGATTCATCATTCAAGGCTTCTTCTACTATTTTGGGTTCAATTTGGGACACTAGAGCTATTAAGTCTTCATTATTTATAGCCTGATGATAAGACCTAGTTCTAGGGGGATCTTGCAAATTACCTATGATATTGTGTGCAGGATGATCTTTCAGAAATCTGAGATTTATTGAAGACTCACCTTGCTCGACTGACTCACCCTGAACTGGTTCATGTTGTACAGTAGGTTCAGGTGCCTCTGGTTCTTCATTCAATTTTTCTTCTAGAAACTCTCCATCATGTCTTTATTTCCTGTCATCATCATCCAAGTTAGCAGAATTGATGGTTTCATTAAAAACAACATGAGGGGACTCCTCTACAGTTTGATCACTTATATTGAAAACTTTGTATGCCCTATAGATGTTTCAGAATATCCTAGAAAAATTACTGGGCTACTCTTGGCTTCAAACTTATTAAGGTTCTTTTTATTGTTATTGTGAATGAAACATTTAGAACCAAAAATCCTAAAGTAAGCCACATTTGGCTTCTTACCTTTTAAAAGCTCATAGGGGGTTTTCTTATGGATGGGTCTTACCATGGCTCTGTTGATAGTATAGCATGCAGTGTTGGCCACTTCTGCCCAAAACCTTCTAGGTAGTTGACTCTCCATGAGCATGGTTCTGGCCATTTCAACAATGGTCCGATTTCTTCTTTCCACTATGCCATTCTGCTCTGGGGTCCTGAGAGAAGAAAACATGTGAGTCAGTCCTTCATTATCACATAGATCAGAAAATATAGAATTCTCAAATTCCCCTCCATGATCAGATTGGATTATGTATATTTTATGCTTACCTTCTTGCTTTATTTTATTGAAAAATAGTTTGAATTTATGAAATACATCATTTTTATGAGCAAGAAAGTGAATCCATACAAATCGGGTAAAGTCATCAACAATGACAAATCCAAATCTCTTACCATTGAAGCTCAGTGAACGAGAGGGTCCAAAAAGATCCATGTGCAAACATTCCAAAGGTTTAGAGGACAGGGATTCTGTCCTAAGTTTAAATGATGTTCTGGTTTGTTTACCCAATGCACATGCATCGCACATTTTTAAATTTTCTGTGAATTTTATTTTTGGCAAGCCTTTGACCAGATCATGCTTAACCAATTTATTTAGAGTGCTATAACTAGCATGTCCTAGTCTCCTATGCCAATTAAAAGTATTATTTTCTAAACTAGCAGACAAGCAGAGATTTGTTGCAGATGAATCATTCAAGTCTACTATGTAGATATTATTCACTCTATGTCCTACAAATTTAACTTGGTCAGAATTTGCTTCAAGAACTTTGCAAACATGATTATTAAAAATGACTTGGTGACCTTTGTCACACGACTGACTAATGCTAAGCAAATTATGTTCGAGACCTTCAACTAAAAGAACCTTTTCAACAATGTTTGAAGAGAGCTTACCAATTGTTCTTGAATCGATTATTCTATCTTTATTTTTCCCTCCAAATTTGACAAGTCCTCCCATCTTAAGTTGAAGCTCATTGAATTTACTTTGGTCTCTAGTCATGTGTCTGGAACAACCACTGTCTAGATACCACCTGCTGTTCAGGGCTGCCAGACTAACCTGAAATCAAATTAATCAAGCAAAAAGGTTAGGTTTGGAACCCAATGAAGATTGGGTCTAAAGACATTATTCAAATCCTTCAGCAGAGTTTTTGGGATCCAAAAAATTGTTTGAAGATGTTTTTCTTATCCGATTTCTTGTTGATAGTTTTGGTGAGATTATTCACAGTCTTTTGTCCACGTTGTTCTTTACTAGGAGGAAACTTGTTCTAATTGGTTGACTGATTCTTCCTTGAGAATTTCATGTATCCATTCTATCTTGGAAAATTATGATTGTTAAAATATTTTTGTGAGTAGATAGAATTTGACCATTGTGCCCCTCTTTTATTTATGTTTCTTTCAGTTGATGGTTTTCTGTCTTGGGTCACCTGCCTCGACCTATTAAGTGTTTTACTTTGAGGCATGGGGGTGTTGCGTCGAGGCATCACATCCTTAATGCCAGCCTTGGCTCTGTCTGAGACAGAGTGGCTCGATGCATCAACGAAACTGGGTTGAAGCATGACAGCTTTGCCAGTTAAGTTCCCTTGAGTTTTAATTGGTTGTCCAGCATAGTTTGTTGAATTAGCTTTTATGAATTTCATCAATTTGGGTTGTTGGACATTCTGATTGCTGTTCGAATTGGATGGGGTGTCCAGTTTTTCTTTCCCCTTTCTTGGGAAGAATGTGACAGTTTTAAACTCAAAGGGTTTTGCATTTGAATTCCTCAATGTAAAATGAATGAAACTCTCAACTCCATGCTTAAACTCAACAGACACCACCCCGTCAACTATTCTACGATACATCCATGAATGATTTGCCAACATTTTGCCTACACCCATGTTAATACACAAGTAACTTTGAAATCATTACTCATGAAAATAAGCCCAACCCTTTCCTCACATCGTTTGCCATGGACCATTTGCAGAGGAATGGTGTATTATTTAGATTATCACTTTTTAACACATCCATGAAGGTTTGATCGCACAATCACTTACTGTATGTGTTGTACGATTTGCTAAAAATTTGGACAGCATCTCTCCACACTTCTCCGATATACCAAAAATATTTATTGATTAAAATATTTTCTTAAACACTTACTAGTAAGTGGTTAAGAAAATACTCAAAATCAATAAAGGTATACTAGAGAAGAGTGAGAAGATGCAACCGAAATTCTCAACAAATCATACAAACACATATAGTAAATGACTGCCTAAGTGCGATCAAACATTCACAGATTATCCAAACGGGACAATTCAAGACTTTGAAGTAGATATATACATTCTCGTAAAAAAAAAATGAGAACATACACATCAATCCCAAAGTCTTGAACATGAAGGTTCATTGACACAGGTTTAACATGCTCTCCTGAGGTGCGTGTAATGTTAGGTCATACCCACGCACCTTAGCTCACAGGGAATACCCCATGTAATTATATAACATAAAATTAAAAAACATCTCACTTATCATTATGCATACATCAAATTAAACAACATCTAATTTAAAAAACATTCAAATGAAGAACATCAAAACTAAATAATGTAAAGGGAAAGAAAGAAGAAAGTAAGTAAAAAATGTCATGATGGTAACAAAATAGATATAAACAAAAGATATATATATATATATATATAATAAATAAAAATAAAAATATTATATAAAAAATAAATAATAAAATATAAAAGAATAATGAAATACATACAAACATATAAATAAGAGGAGTAAATATGAAAATGAGCGAACAAAAAAAAGAACGATGATGAGGGGCTCGGTCGACCTGTGCAAGGCAAGTCGACCTACGCTTTGCATAGGTCGACCGAGCCCCTCGTCATCATTCATTTTTTTGGATTCGCTCATTTTTATATGTACTCCTCTTATTTATATGTCTGTATGTATTTCATTATTATTTAATAAGTTTATTATCACAAAGTTGTACAGGAAGAAATGGCCTAGACAACATTATTGGGTAGGAAGTGTACATCGATTACAAGTCCTTGGCATGCTTTAACTTAAGCTTCTGATAAGATTAACAAATTTGGATATTTGTTTAACTAAAAAATACACATGAGCCCGAGTGTGATAGCAGACATGAAAATAGTTGTTTAACTAAAGAAAAAGCTGATTGCAGATATAGACACTATTTGCTCTCTTTGTAGAATGGATAATGAGGATGCAGAACCTTTGATTGTTAATCGCTTTTATCAACTCTGGTTGATTATGGGATCTCGGGCACATGTTAACACAGAATCTTCTTATGGGTATAAAAAATGAGGGGACTCGATAGTTTAAAGAGAATAAAGAGGAAGCACCCCAGTATGAATTTACTGCAGCTGATACCCATGTTACTTGATGGAGCATCTGGAAAAGGGAACAAATGATTGGGTTTTTTTAGGAAAAGTCAATAGAAAGTATGTAACTAGTTTATTGCAATGAGTACAGTTCATCATCCAGGATGTTAGTGTAAAAAAAAGGCATCACAGACTTGACAGGATGCCATGTTGGCATGTCAGAGAGACAAGCCAAATAAATGTTTTCCAAGCAATCATAGTTACAATATATTTCCGATTCATTCTAGGAGGAAACTTGTTCTAATTGGTTGACTGATTCTTCCTTGAGAATTTCATGTATCCATTCTGTCTTGGAAAATCATGATTGTTAAAATATCTTTGTGAGTAGATAGAATTTGACCAGTGTGCCCCTCTTTTATTTATGTTTCTTTGAGTTGATGGTTTTCTGTCTTGGGTCACCTGCCTCGACCTATTAAGTGTTTTGCTTTGAGACATGGGGGTGTTGCGTTGAGGCATCACATCCTTAATGCCAACCTTGGCTCTGTCTGAGACAGAGTGGCTCGATGCATCAACGAAATTGGGTTGAAGCATGACAGCTTTGCCAGTTAAGTTCCCTTGAGTTTTAATTGGTTGTCCAGCAGAGTTTGTTGAATTATCTTTTATGAATTTCATCAATTTGGGTTGCTGGACATTCTGATTGTTGTTCGAACTGGATGGGGTGTCCAGTTTTTCTTTCCCCTTTCTTGGGAAGAATGTGACAGTTTTAAACTCAAAGGGTTTTGCATTTGAATTCCTCAATGTAAAATGAATGAAACTCTCAACTTCATGCTTAAACTCAACAGACACCACTCGGTCAACTATTCTACGATACATCCATGAATGATTTGCCAACATTTTGCCTACACCCATGTTAATACACAAGTAACTTTGAAATCATTACTCATGAAAATAAGCCCAACCCTTTCCTCACATCGTTTGCCATAGACCATTTGCAGAGGAATGGTGTATTATTTAGATTATCACTTTTAACACATCCATGAAGGTTTGATCGCACAATCACTTACTGTATGTGTTGTACGATTTACTGAAAATTTGGACAGCATCTCTCCACCTTCTCCGATATACCAAAAATATTTATTGATTAAGACATTTTCTTAAACACTTACTAGTAAGTGGTTAAGAAAATACTCAAAATCAATAAAGGTATACTAGAGAAGAGTGAGAAGATGCAACCGAAATTCTCAACAAATCATACAAACACATATAGTAAATGACTGCCTAAGTGCGATCAAACATTCACAGATTATCCAAACGGGACAATTCAAGACTTTGAAGTAGATATATACATTCTCGTAAAAAAAATGAGAACATACACATCAATCCCAAAGTCTTGAACATGAAGGTTCATTGACACAGGTTTAACATGCTCTCCTGAGGTGCGTGTAATGTTAGGTCATACTCACGCACCTTAGCTCACAGGGAATACCCCATGTAATTATATAACATAAAATTAAAAAACATCTCACTTATCATTATGCATACATCAAATTAAACAACATCTAATTTAAAAAACATTCAAATGAAGAATATCAAAACTAAATAATGTAAAGGGAAAGAAAGAAGAAAGTAAGTAAAAAATGTCATGATGGTAACAAAATAGATATAAACAAAAGATATATATATATATATAATAAATAAAAATAAAAATATTATATAAAAAATAAATAATAAAATATAAAAGAATAATGAAATACATACAAACATATAAATAAGAGGAGTAAATATGAAAATGAGCGAACAAAAAAAAGAACGATGATGAGGGGCTCGGTCGACCTGTGCAAGGCAGGTCGACCTACGCTCTGCATAGGTCGACCGAGCCCCTCGTCATCATTCATTTTTTTGGATTCGCTCATTTTTATATTTACTCCTCTTATTTATATGTCTGTATGTATTTCATTATTATTTAATAAGTTTATTATCACAAAGTTGTACAGGAAGAAATGGCCTAGACAACATTATTGGGTAGGAAGTGTACATCGATTACAAGTCCTTGGCATGCTTTAACTTAAGCTTCTGATAAGATTAACAAATTTGGATATTTGTTTAACTAAAAAAATACACATGAGCCCGAGTGTGATAGCAGACATGAAAATAGTTGTTTAACTAAAGAAAAAGCTGATTGCAGATATAGACACTATTTGCTCTCTTTGTAGAATGGATAATGAGGATGCAGAACATTTGATTGTTAATCGCTTTTATTAACTCTGGTTGATTATGGGATCTCGGGCACATGTTAACATAGAATCTTCTTATGGGTATAAAAAATGAGGGGACTCGATAGTTTAAAGAGAATAAAGAGGAAGCACCCAGTATGAATTTACTGCAGTTGATACCAGGGTTTGTCGACCCGGTGCGTCTCGCACCGACTCGCACGACCTGACCCGACCCAGGCCGAGACCGGGTCGGCCGGGCTGTGGGTCGCCACCGGGTCGGCCCATTATTTTAATATTATATTATATTATATTTTATATATAATGTGTGTTTTTCTATTTTTATTATATTATTTTATATTATATATATATATATATATATATATATATATTGGTGTTTTAGAACGGGACGAACCGGCTCGGACCGAGACGGGAGCGACTCGACCCGACCCAAGCCGAGACCGGGTCGGCCGAGTCGACCGGGTCGGCATGGCTGATACCCATATTACTTGATGGAGCATCTGGAAAAGGGAACAAATGATTGGGTTTTTTAGGAAAAGTCTATAGAAAGTATGTAACTAGTTTATTGCGATGAGTACAGTTCATCATCCAGGATGTTAGTGTAAAAAAAAGGCATCACAGACTTGACAGGATGCCATGTTGGCATGTCAGAGAGACAAGCCAAATAAATGTTTTCCAAGCAGTCATAGTTACAATATATTTTCGATTCAGCTTGGTCTTCTTAGGCTCATAGGGGCACCATCAAATTCAAAACAATGGCTGAACAAAGATGATAACATCTTTTATCCTGTCAAACTCATTTAGCAGGACTCTAGAACTCCCCTAAAGACAGAGGCAGACCATAAATTTTGTACCAGAACCCAGTCCCTGAATATCAGTACAACTATTAATTCCTTCGATCAAGGCAAGGTAGATCCATCTATTTTACAAAGTCAAGCCTACTTCCCTAAAACAGCTGATGAGATATGTTTCTTTGGGTACTGCATGTACCAAAAAAAAAATCATTCATCAATCCAAGATCCAAACACTTCCTCAGAAGAATGAGAAATTTCCAATTTTGGATGAGCTTCCACAGTTGACGAGCCAGCCAAAGAACATAGTCCTCTAAAATTATCTGCTATCAGCTTACCATCTGTCTTAGGACATTCAATGAAGAAACACAAACATCTATGGATATGCCACTTTTCCCCAATTCCTTCGAGTTCCCATGTCTCAAAGGCCCTTAATGAAATTTAGTTGTGTGCCGAATACAAGTGCCAAGCAGACTGATTATCAACAAAAAAAAATATGTTGAATCAAATATGTCAAGTTTAAGGCTGTCTTAGTACACTTTTTGTACATCCCCCTTTTTATTTAATACAACAGTGGTATTACCCACTTTTGAAAAAAAATTGTCTTGGTATACATTGTGTGAAGGAATTCATCAAACTAAGACGATCAATTTCTGGCATGTTTGGTAACCATTCTGGAAATACCTTCCAAGAATAAAGGCATGTGAGGATCCTTCTAAGCCTTGCAATAAAATGCAATTCCATCAATTCTCATACAGCAGCCTCACCCACTTTGAGACTTGTTGTTTTAATTCCTTTTTAACTCCTTTGGAATACTCCTAGGAAAGTTTCTATAGCGGATAATGTAGTGGATACGGCACACTGTAGAGATCTATAGTGGCGACACCTTCTCCATATTGAGTGAACTTCGCTTCTACGATCCTTTTGATCATTTACCTTTACGCCATTAGGCTTTTTGGCGCTGGCGTGTTTGATGACCGGGGATTGGCTTCCGCTTGTGGAGTGTCGAACTCCACTGCCATCGGAGCACTCGCAGTTGCAGCTGAAGCATTGGCGCCAGTGGAACCGCCTTGAGGGGTTTGTCCTCCTGTCGGGGACCTGGCCGCAAGTTGAGGCTGCAGGCCTCTCTCCCGCAATAAGTCATGTAGGATGGCCTTTAACGGTTAGTTTTCTCTCAATAGTCCCCCGAGCGTAACATCTTGGACCTCATCTTTCGACCCATTGCTGTTAGATTAGTCTTCATTTTAGTGAGCACAGTGATCTTCAATGGGTGCTTCTCTAGTGTTGCCTTGGATTTGCAGCTAAGATGAGGTGCCAACATGGCCCGGTGGAACCGAAACTTGAGCTCACTGGTGGGGCCTCTTCAGGTTTGCCAACGGTTGGTTCAAGTCGTCGGCCTACCCTTCGTTGCTTGCCGGTGGTGTAGCAGGTGAACACCATCACGACACCATTGATTATTTGCACCATCCTTTTCTTTTTGGGGTGCTTTTCCGGGCGGACAGGTCACTACAAGAAAAAGTGGCTATAGCGACCGCATTAGCGACCGCTTTAATCGGTCGCTAGTCGGTCCCAAATAGAGACTAATTCGGCGACCGAAATCATCGGTCGCACATCTGAGACCAATTGGCGACCGAAATAAATTCGGTCGCCAATCGGTCTCTGATCCCGTTATACTCCCCCCTGCGACCCCCGCCCGCCCGAGCCCTCCCTCCCGCCCTCCACCCTCCCGCCCGAGCCCCCGCCCGAGCCCCCTTCCCCTGCGGCCCCCTCCCCCTGCGGCCCCCTCTCCGCCCTAGCCCCCCCTCCACCCTCCCGCCCGAGCCCCCGCCCGAGCCCCCTTCCCCTGCGGCCCCCTCCCCCTGCGGCCCCCTCTCCGCCCTAGCCCCCCTCCTCCGCCGGAGTCCCCCCTCCCCCTGCGGCCTCCCGCCCGAGCCCCCCTCCGCCGGAGCCCCCCCTCCCCCTGCGGCCTCCCGCCCGAGCCCCCCTCCTCCGCCCGAGCCCCCCTCCCCTTGCGGCCTCCCGCCCGAGGCCCCCTCCGCCGGAGCCCCCCTCCGCGCCGCTCGCCTCGCCGTCGTCGCCGCGCCGCTCGCCTCGCCGTCGCCGCTCGCCGTCGCCGTCGTCGCCGGCTTCCTCTCTCTCACACACAGGTACCTCTCTCTCTCTCTCTCTCTCTCTCTCTCTCTCTCTCTCTCTCTCTCTCTCTCTCTCTCTCTCTCTCTCCAAAATGCTCCCTATATGTAAGTAAAACATGCATGAAGAGACACTTCTTTCTGTATCAGATTTTTTTTTTGCTTTGAAGAACTTCGGATGTGAGGGGTTAAGGGGACACACACACACACAGAGAGAGAGAGAGATCCTATCACCTAAAATAGTTGGCAAATCAAGGACTGGCTCATAAATGAAGGGTGTGAGATACTCCATTGTCTTGCTTTCCTTTTTCCCCCCATCAGCAATGGTTTCACTCATGTTCTCCTATAAAAATCCTTTTGAGTAAAAACGTGGTGTACATTATGGCGTGTAATTTATGCCTAATTATTTTGCAAGTTCATCTGTGGATAACTAACATAGGATGACTTTTTCAAATTTTCTTTACGACAATTCCTTTTCATCTCTCAAATCCCATTATATATTTCGTATTAGACTAACCATCAATGGATCGACAAGATAACTAAATTACAAGTTACACATCAGGGTGTGTAGCAACCATCACTCGAATCTTTGAATTTGTGAAAAAAAAATTGGACGTGGGCCTCAAGTGTTACTACGGTGTACCAGACATGATAACGTACAGTTTTAAGAGTGATTTATGCAGGTACGAAAGGCATATTGTCGTAGGCGCACACGTTAGATTTTAGGAATTTGCCACAGTGAATGTGGAACTTGTTTAAAGCACAAACAATGATTTCAACACATATTACTCATCAGATAAGTTCTACAGTGAGATTTCTTGTAACAAAGTATCAGGTATGTGGTCTGAATGTTCAAATGTCCACCACTAATGATTATTCTGAAGAATTGGATGATGAAGTATACATTCATAAACTGTACGATGGATGCTTGCCGAGGGAAATCTTAGCGGGCAAGGTTAAAGATGTGGCCAATATAGTGTGGAATGGAAGGACAAGTCAATCTGGCTCATCTTATTGGGGTAGGAGCTCTTGCATGTTAACTCATCACGAGTAATGCTCGTTGCACCCTCCCTAATTGCACTCTTAGGTGTTAGGGTTTAGGAAGGGTTTCAGGGCTACAGGTTTTTGGACTTCGATTTTAAGTGTGGGTTTTTCGGTTTACGGTTGCTAGGCTTAGGGTTGAGGGGCTGTTTAGTGTTTAAGGTTTAAGGGCTTACGGTTTTAAGATTTAAAGTTTAAGGTTTGACAGTTTTGAGGTTTAGTAGTTTATGTATTAGGGGTGGGGTAAGGGGTTCAATGTGGGTTTAGGATTTTAGTGTTTTAAATTTTATGGTTTTTAATTATTTTAGGGTTTTACAGTTTAGGGGGTTATGAGTTTATTTTTTTATGTTTAGGGTTTAACATATAGGGTTAGGGTTTAAGGTTTAGGGTTATTTAGGGTTTAGGTTTTTGGGTTTAGGGTTAGTTGTTTGGTGTTTAGGTTTGTTTGCATTTTATATTTGGCATATGAGTTTAGGGTTTTGGATTTAGCATTTGGGGTTTTTGGTTTAGCGGTTAGGGGGGTGGATTACGGTTTTGAGAGTTTAGGCTTTAGGGGTTTTTGGTTTAGTGGGTCTAGTTTCTAAGGATTTTAGGTTTTAGGGTTTAGGGTTTTTCATGTTTTTAGGGTTTATAGTTATTACAATTTAGGATTTTTAGGGTTTAGGGTTTTTCGAGTTTTTATGGTTTATAGATATTATGGTTTCATATTTTTAAGGTTTAGGGTTTAGGGTTTAAGGTTTTCAAGATTTATGGTTTAATGTTTTGAGTTTAGGGTTTAATGTTTTTAAGGTTTAAGGTTCTTGGGGCTTTTAGGGTTTTACATATAGGTTTACATTTTTGGGTTTCTTTTATTTAGGGTTTGATGTTATTAGTGATTTTAGGGTTTATGATTTTAAATTTATGGTTTATGGTTTAGAGTTTATAGTATTAAGATTTTTGATTTTTAGGTTTAGGAGTTTTAGGGTTTAAGGTTTAGGATTTAGGGTTTTTCAGATTTAGTCTTTTATGTTTGTGGTTTTTAAGGATTTTAGAGTTTCTAGTTTTAGGGGTAACTCAAGATTTAGGGTTTTAAGGTTTAGGGTTTGGGATTTTTAGTTTGAGGGTTTGGGGTTTAGCAATCGGTGGTTTAGCAGTTTAGGAGTTTAAGGGATCGTAGTGGGGTTAGGGGTTAGGGGAGGGTTTAAGATTTATAATTTTTAAGGGTTTTATGGTTTTATGATTTAGGGGGTTCGGGGTCTGCAGTTTAGTGTTTTTAGGGGTTTTAGGGCTTACGTTTTTTTTTCTATAGGGTTTACAATTTTTACGGGTTTAGGGTTTAAGGTTTAGGGATTTGGGAATAGGTTTAGGTTTTAGGATTTTAGATTTAGGTTTGAGCAAATCGCTCAAAAGTGCAATTTGCAAATGCACTTGGTTTATAATCAAAGCCGTCGGGGTCCGGGGGTCCAGAATGTGAAATACTGATCCGATCGGCATTCCGATCATTCCAACACAACCTGGGAGGTAGACGTGACTTGTCAGAGCTGACGGATTCTAAATCGGACTACCGGTTTGAGCCCGACGCTCAAAAGTGCAATTTGCAAATGCACTTGGTTTATAATCAAAGCCGTCGGGGTCCGGGGGTCGAGAATGTGAAATACTGATCCGATCGGCATTCCGATCATTCCAACACGACCTGGGAGGTAGACGTGACTTGTCAGAGCTGACGGATTCTAAATCGGACATCCGGTTTGAGCCCGACGCTCAAAAGTGCAATTTGCAAATGCACTTGGTTTATAATCAAAGCCGTCGGGGTCCGGGGGTCCAGAATGTGAAATACTGATCCGATCGGCATTCCGATCATTCCAACACGACCTGGGAGGTAGACGTGACTTGTCAGAGCTGACGGATTCTAAATCGGACTACCGGTTTGAGCAAATCGCTCAAAAGTGCAATTTGCAAATGCACTTGGTTTATAATCAAAGCCGTCGGGGTCCGGGGGTCCAGAATGTGAAATACTGATCCGATCGGCATTCCGATCATTCCAACACAACCTGGGAGGTAGACGTGACTTGTCAGAGCTGACGGATTCTAAATCGGACATCCGGTTTGAGCCCGACGCTCAAAAGTGCAATTTGCAAATGCACTTGGTTTATAATCAAAGCCGTCGGGGTCCGGGGGTCCAGAATGTGAAATACTGATCCGATCGGCATTCCGATCATTCCAACACGACCTGGGAGGTAGACGTGACTTGTCAGAGCTGACGGATTCTAAATCGGACTACCGGTTTGAGCAAATCGCTCAAAAGTGCAATTTGCAAATGCACTTGGTTTATAATCAAAGCCGTCGGGGTCCGGGGGTCCAGAATGTGAAATACTGATCCGATCGGCATTCCGATCATTCCAACACGACCTGGGAGGTAGACGTGACTTGTCAGAGCTGACGGATTCTAAATCGGACTACCGATTTGAGCAAAACGTTTAAAATTATCATTCGTCAATTTCACTTCAATGAAAAACATCTTGCTTTTAATTTTCAAGAATAATTGATTTCTTTATTAAAGAATTGATTTTAATTTTTTTAAATGATATACAGGATCATCCGTCGCGAGATGTTGGACGAGACGACGACCAGGATGACACATATGCGGAGGATTTGTGATTTCATTTTAGTTATTTGTATGTTGCCATTTTATTATGGATGTATGATTAATTTGTGTGTTTGTATGTGATGAATTTGAAATTTGTGGAGATTATGAGTTGTGTAGTTGATTTATATGTTTTTATGAAATTGTTATGTAACAGGTTATTTATTTTATTAAATTGTTATTTATCAGGTGATTTATAGTAGCTTTATATTAATTTTTGAAAAAAAAAATTTAATTAGCGACCGCATGGAGACCGAATAGCGACCGCTGAAAATATTAACTTGTATACAGGCCCACAAGTGCCTATACTATATACGCTTGATGAAGTCTTTCTATAGCTTTTCTATGCTGCAGATTGTTTGTTCTCTTCTTCTAGATTACTTCTTCTGTGTTAGTCTTTAATCAAGGATACTACATTAGCGAGGAAAATTTTCCTCACACAGTTACTAGCTTGCATGAACTGCAAGTGTCAGACTTCATATTCATTTGAGTCTTTGTTTATTGCAGATTGTTTGCTCATTTCTTGTCCGAGATATGGGGATTGATTGGCGAATGGGAGCTGAATGGTTTGAGAAATGTCTTTTGGACTACGATCCATGTTCTAATTATGGAAACTGGACTTATGGGGCAGGTTAAGCTCTTTTGCAGACTTCTCTATTCCATTTTTTAAATTTTCACTTCATGGGCCTTCTGTGAATTTTCATTTTTATGATGAGAGACTCAATCATAAGGTAAGGTTCACCTGAGACTAACACACCTAAGTGATACTTCAGGAATCACGGGAGATAAGCTGATTGCTTTCACATTTTTCTATGTTCATTAATTTGCTTGGTACTAACCAAATGTATTATTTATGACAGGTGTTGGAAACGACTGGGGTGTATTTTACTGCATCTTGAGGGTTCCACTTGTGAAACTTTGGCTGCTCTTAGTGGAGATGGAATTGCATTCTATGTCTTGTGGCCACATTATCCCCTTTGGATAACTTCTCATGTTGCCGTCTCCAACTGAATGAATTTTATTGCTTTCAGGTATTTTCCATGATTCCTGGTTTTAGCTCGGAGTTGATGCCGAAAGGTCGTGAACAGGAAAGCCAGGCAAAGATCAAGCGATACATGTACGTGATGGGTTCTATGACCAATGAAGGTACTCTCATGGTGTTTTCTTCTTCCATATTGTCCATTATACATGTGAATATCAATATACTCATTCTGCTGTTTATATTTGACATAGCTTTTATTTCAATCTTGGGCGTAAGACTGGATGATGATGATAGTGCTATGGTGTCATGGTGTGTACCCATCATGCATTGTGATCAATGTCCATATAAGTAAACTAGCAGAGTACAGCCCACTTCAAGTGTTTCTGGCAGTACATTATGATTATTCCACCATTTACCTGTGAATATGTATTTGATCCCGGGCGCATGAATTATTTCTCTCCACTGTTTCATGCAAGCTTTGTAAATGGGGAAGGAGATCATGAGCTCATTAACCTGAGGTGGGAATTGCTTTTGGATGAAGTATGATCATTACATCGACCGTAGTCTTGAAGTCGGGAGTGTTTAACCTTTCCAAGTCTCTCATAATCCAACAGTCATTTACCTTTCCACTTATTTGATCCACAATCCCATTAAATTTGAGGAAGTGATCCTTGTTATGACACGACCACTCCGACGGACAGAGTGACCTCTCAAGATCTCGATCCGCACAACAAGAAGGGAGGAAGAAGAAGGAACAATCACACAAGATAGGAACACATATTTACGTGGTTCGGAGGTTACCCCCTACGTCCACGGGCGACGGCGACAGTGGAACTTCACTAGATGTGGAGAAATATACAAAGAAGTCAGCACCCCAACTTGGAGGAACAAATCCTCTCACAAGAAACTCTCTCAAACTTGGAGGAACAACTGACGGAATCCAAATCGGATGCCCGGTTTGAGCTCGGCGCTCAAACTTCATTTTTAAAATACACTTAGTTCAAATGAACTGTTAGGACGGGTCCGGGGGTCTAAAATTCGAAATACCGGTCGGATGGCCGTGCCGATCATTCCAATACGACCGGGGAGATGAAAGTGACTTGTCAGAACTGACGGAATCCAAATCGGATGCCCGGTTTGAGCTCGGCGCTCAAACTTCATTTTTAAAATACACTTAGTTCAAATGAACTGTTAGGACGGGTCCGGGGGTCTAAAATTCGAAATACCGGTCGGATGGCCGTGCCGATCATTCCAATACGACCGGGGAGATGAAAGTGACTTGTCAGAACTGACGGAATCCAAATCGGATGCCCGGTTTGAGCTCGGCGCTCAAACTTCATTTTTAAAATACACTTAGTTCAAATGAACTGTTAGGACGGGGCATTTGGTTCTAAAATCTGAAATACCGGTCGGATGGCCGTGCCGATCATTCCAATACGACCGGGGAGATGAAAGTGACTTGTCAGAACTGACGGAATCCAAATCGGATGCCCGGTTTGAGCTCGGCGCTCAAACTTCATTTTTAAAATACACTTAGTTCAAATGAACTGTTAGGACGGGGCATTTGGTTCTAAAATCTGAAATACCGGTCGGATGGCCGTGCCGATCATTCCAATACGACCGGGGAGATGAAAGTGACTTGTCAGAACTGACGGAATCCAAATCGGATGCCCGGTTTGAGCTCGGCGCTCAAACTTCATTTTTAAAATACACTTAGTTCAAATGAACTGTTAGGACGGGTCCGGGGGTCTAAAATTCGAAATACCGGTCGGATGGCCGTGCCGATCATTCCAATACGACCGGGGAGATGAAAGTGACTTGTCAGAACTGACGGAATCCAAATCGGATGCCCGGTTTGAGCTCGGCGCTCAAACTTCATTTTTAAAATACACTTAGTTCAAATGAACTGTTAGGACGGGGCATTTGGTTCTAAAATCTGAAATACCGGTCGGATGGCCGTGCCGATCATTCCAATACGACCGGGGAGATGAAAGTGACTTGTCAGAACTGACGGAATCCAAATCGGATGCCCGGTTTGAGCTCGGCGCTCAAACTTCATTTTTAAAATACACTTAGTTCAAATGAACTGTTAGGACGGGTCCGGGGGTCTAAAATTCGAAATACCGGTCGGATGGCCGTGCCGATCATTCCAATACGACCGGGGAGATGAAAGTGACTTGTCAGAACTGACGGAATCCAAATCGGATGCCCGGTTTGAGCTCGGCGCTCAAACTTCATTTTTAAAATACACTTAGTTCAAATGAACTGTTAGGACGGGGCATTTGGTTCTAAAATCTGAAATACCGGTCGGATGGCCGTGCCGATCATTCCAATACGACCGGGGAGATGAAAGTGACTTGTCAGAACTGACGGAATCCAAATCGGATGCCCGGTTTGAGCTCGGCGCTCAAACTTCATTTTTAAAATACACTTAGTTCAAATGAACTGTTAGGACGGGTCCGGGGGTCTAAAATTCGAAATACCGGTCGGATGGCCGTGCCGATCATTCCAATACGACCGGGGAGATGAAAGTGACTTGTCAGAACTGACGGAATCCAAATCGGATGCCCGGTTTGAGCTCGGCGCTCAAACTTCATTTTTAAAATACAAGATGAAATTTGAACTTATATTGTGTGTGTGTATTTATATATATGAAAATGAGCTGGCTTAAACTATTGGCATACTCTTGTTAATGCTTGATTTCTTTATTAAGTCTTGTTAATGCTTGATTTCTTTATTAAGGATTTGATTATAATTTTTTTAAATGATATACAGGATCATCCGTCGCGAGATGTTGGACGAGACGACGACCAGGATGATGTTGGACGAGACGACGACCAGGATGAGACATATGTGGAGGATTTGTGATTTTATTTTAGTTGTGTATGTTGTCATTTTATTATTATGGATGTATGATTAATTTGTGATTTTATTTTAATTGTGTGTAATTTGAGGTTCGTGGAGATTGTGATCCGTGTAGTTGATTTATTATTGTTTTATGAAATTGTTATTTATCAGGTGCTTGTATGTGATGAATTTGAGATTTGTCGATATTGTTGTCTGTGTAGTTGATTTTATATTTATGTTATGAATTTGTTATTTATCAGGTAATTTATTTATCAGTTTAAATAAATTTTTAAAAAAAAAATAATGCAAAATTAGCGACCGCATGGAGACTGAATTGCGACCGAATAGCGACTATACGTTATATTTCTTTTATTAAATAATTATACTTGGCGACCGACTAGCGACCGAATTGAGACCGAATAAATCCAATAGGTTAATTTTATTTTTAAAAATACAACATAATTAGAGACCGAATAGCGACCGAATTGAGACCGACTAATTAGCGACCGATCAGGCGACCGATTATAATCGGTCTCTGGTAACGACTGATACTGCGACCGAATTATGTCGGTCGCTATATAGCGACTAGTATATAGCGACCGACATGTTCGGTCGCTAGATAGTCTCTGTTCGGTCGCAATGCAGATTTGCGACCGATCTACGACTGAATAGCGACCGCTAGGTCGGTCGCTATCGGCGATTTTTCTTGTGACTGTCGTGGCAGGGCTTCCATTGTGTGTCCAGCATCTACCCGAGATGATCCTGGAATTGTTTGGTTTCGAGATTGTTTGTAAACCCCTTTTTGTTTCTACCGGTCGAGACAAGAAGCGTTGGTTGATGGAGCTACGTAAGCTTTGGCTAGCAACCACTTCGCCAGATCTTGGGCTTGATGCAAATCCGACATGTAGAAGGGCTTCTTTGCTTGAGCCCTCCTGACGGCTGGGGCCTCCTTCTTGGTGACTCAAATTTGTTTGAGTCGGAGTTGGTGCTCCTCGGTAGGGTTGCTCCCTCGCTTGGGGTTGAGAGCTTTTGTGCTTGACTGACGTGGTTTCCCCCGGTTTGGTACCAGTGCACCAACTTGGTTAAGCTCAGCTCTGTCTTCCCGCGTTTGCTGTAGAAGTCTGAAGTAGTTGGAGGTGTGGGATGATGGGGACATGTTGGTCCCGCGGCATGGTTGGTTCGCCACCGTCGAGCCATACACGTAAATCTCTGACAACCATTGTCTTGCTAGAATTGGAGATGGCAGCAATAGGTCTTCTGGTCCTGTGACCGCTGTGGCGCTTCTTTTGACTGGCCGAAGTTGAATCGGCTCTGATGTGATAGACCGAGAACACCCAGTCTGTAGTCGCCTGGGGCTTGATGCCTTTGGCGGCTATTGAGGTAGCCAGAACTTGGGGCTTGACACCCTTGTTGGGGACTAGTGTGACCAGGACCCTAGACTTGATGCCCTTGTTGGGAGCTGGAGAAGCTGGGACCTAGGGCTTAATGCCCTTGCGGGAAGTCGATGCGGCTGGTTGTTCCATGGCCACATGATAACACCCAAAAAGTAGGGCGAGCCGACGACTGGAGCGAAGTCGCCGAAGGTAAGAGGTATGGACAAATATCCACACCAAGCGTGGGAGGCAACGACCAAGGGACCGTACATCATTGCTGCCATGTTGTTGCTGCTGAAGGTTGGTCGCTTGGTGTGGACCGATCGCTTGCCGCAACTCAGACGACCCTCCTCTTCGTCTCTTGTAAGGAAGGGAAATGGCATCACGACCTAAAAGCTAGCGGGTATGACTTTTCTTCGCCAGAAAAAAGAAGGGCAGGAAGTATCCAACCGGGCATGCCAGTCTATTTTATGATAATGTGGAGTTGGCCCAAGGTATGGGCATAGCGTCTGTAGCTATTAGAGTAGCGTGCGCATGGTTAATTCCATGGGTTTAGGTTCATCAAGTGATTTAGGGTTCGGGTGTAGGACACTTCCCTACCGACTGCAGTTGGTGTTTATTTACATCGAACATAATCCGAACACCCTTGTTTAACTATCAAAAGAGAAAGATCATTAACCTAGGAGCCGTGACATCAGGAGTAGACCGACACAGGTAGCAACAATAATGCATGAGAATAAGGTCCAGAGACCACTCATAGTGTTACCACTGACGAGGATGTGGGCTCCAAGTTTGTGAAAGTTGGGTTTGAACACAGTTTGGCACTATCTAAGGGGTGTATACAGTTGGCATTGGCAGAGGGATATGGCACAGTTTGACATTGACTGAGGAAGTACAATCCATCACATTGATTGGGTTAGTCGGTGACTTCAACTTTCATGTGGACTAGATTTGAGACGAGCGACCTCAAGGCTTACTACTCTTTTCATTTCCCTAAAGCATTCCATTAATAACGATCTTACAAGACTACATATGGGGGTTTATGGGCCCAATTGTAAGATTTGTGAAAGTCATGGGAAATTTCTGCAATTTTTGTTGGTTCCCAGGTCTTTACAAAATCACAAGAGTATTCCCATCATTTTACATGAATCCTTCGTAGGGTTTGTGACTTGACTAAATGCCGTTAGAGGAACATTTTTTGTAACATACCCTCTCTCGGGTGACAAAGACCAAAAGCTAGACCGCCTCGAGCCAGATCACCTTTATCGTGGAGTTTGCAACTATGCATGCTCTGATGTCTTGAACAGGTCTCAACATATGATTTTTGGGACCCCGAGGGGGGTATTTAAAGGCTTGAATGGCCTAGGACCTACCTGGAGCGGGTGTGGCATGTTTTTGGCCCACCTGGACCGGGTAGGATGTGTTTTCGACCCACTTGGATTGGGTGGGAGGCGTTTGGGAGCCACCAGACCGGCCGGGTGGGGATGGGAGACACCCCACCCGGACCCGATGGGGGGGCTACCTGGTCGCATGTGGACTGGGTGTGGGGTCTCCCCCTCACACCTGGACCAAGTGGGTCCCAAGGGAGCCCCATCTAGTCCATATGGGGTCTGTGCGGGGAGGACTCGGACCAAGTGGGTCTCATGCAGGCTATACCTGGTCTGGGGTGATCCGAGCGAGGTAGAGAGAGAGAGAGAGAGAGAGAGAGAGAGAGGAAACACTATAAAAAGGGCCCCCAATCTCATTTTTTTTGTATTTTTCTGATTTCCTCTGCCTTATGGATGATGTTTCGGCTTGCTTTGCGCTCTGCGTGCTTCACTTCTTGCCTGGACGGACTCCGAACTTGGTGGATTTCCCCCGTTCCTCGCCCGAACACTTAGTAAGTGCGAAGAGATTCATTCGAACTCATCTTTTTGTGCCGTGATTATGGTGGGACTTTTCAGGACTTGATCTTGAATCATTTTTATGAGACCCCCGACTTTATGCCATCTTCTGACTTTGATAGGATTAAGTCTTTTTTAAATTTAGATTAGCTCGAGAAAATAAACAGGTGCAACAATAACATATCATGTAAGATATCTCGTGAATCCGTTGCTTCCAGTACTGACAAGGAATGTATTGCACTGTGACAATGTTATTACTCGAAGATTACCAACACTTAATCGTAAATTTTAGTTACCATAGACACCACTATGTGATGCTATTTTCAATGTCTCCTGAGTCAAAATTCACGATGGGTTGGGTGCCGAGTAGCTGCAAGAGGTAGTGGACGGTGGCAAATGGCGAATGAAAACAAGGGGATCTAGAAATTACATATGGGGTGACGGTGATGTTACTTTCGGCCGCGAATAAATCAAGCCGGATCCATACACTTGGGAGTTGTGAAGTAAACTTCCCCACCAGCCGCTCCATTATATCCTTCTGGTACCCGAGAGCTTATTAGAGATTTAAGAGGGGGGGGGGCTCAACGAAGGAGAGCGATCGCGCGGTGGGAGGGGCAGCAAGGAGAGGAAAAGAAGCGAGGAAGATGGAGGACTTCGCCCGTTTAGGCCACCTCTTTGTTTGCGTCTTTCTCTACTACTTCGCCGCCTCCGTGGTCTTGCCGGCCATCACCGACGTCACGATGGCGGCACTTTGCCCCGGCAGGGACCAGTGCGGCCTCGCCATCTACCTCAGCGGCTTCCAACAGGCCGTAAGCATGCACACCTCTTCACCTCTCTCTGCCACCCATCTTCGTTTTCTTTGCGTCGGCTATCTACATTATCCGTGTTCTTTCAGCTCAGTTGAGAGCGTAAAGTAGAGAGAAAATGGTTCCACCAGGGAGCCCAGCTGTGTTCTTCATCCGGTTTCATCCTCCTCCTTCTACCTTGTTTCATGGTAACTATTTAATTAGTCATGAAACAGACTGTACCTGTTGCTTTTCTTCCTGATCGGTACGGTGAAAATGGTTGCAGCTGCTTAGGCGTCAAGATCCCATTAGAGCCAAACCCCTACAAGTCAGCCCCCTACCATTGATTTCAGATTTTCTGAGTTTCCCCCCATCCTCTACTCATCTAAGAGAGAAAAGAGAGAGGGATCGGAGAGAGCCGCGCATGTCATAGAGGAGGTGGAACTCTTGGTCAGTTTGGACCAATTAGTGGCTGCCATGGATATGTTACTCTGGCCTTCTTGCTTGGGAGCTAGAGGCCTTACCGCTGGATTCCTATCATGCTGAAAGCCGGGAAGAGAGGGGGTGGGGGGACTCACGATGGAGTCTGTGTCCTGTAGCATTCTGTCGGCTCCGCCGCCCCTCCCCCACCCCTCCTGCGAGAAGAAACCGGAAGTGGCCTGTGGCATTACATGACCTGCGAGCAGAGGAAACTGAGACAATGCTGCCCTTCTTAAGTTGTTGGTAGTTGTAGGTCATATCATGGTTCTTCCACTCGGTCTGACTCAAGGTGACTCGGGTGGATCTACTCGGATTCACAAAAATCTGAGACATGATCCGGACGACTCGGACCGAGTCGCTTCTCCCTCTATCTCTACCCTTCTCTACGACCTTCTAGGTATGCTCCCGCGAGGATCCGATGGTGGTGACAAGGATCCAACGGTGATAGACGAGATCCGATGGTGGCGACGATGATCCGGTCAAAAGGGACATTATTGTCAACTGCGGTGAGAGACTGTCGGGGGTGAGGCGGGGGTGCCGGGGTGGGCTACCGAGGTGGAGCTGGAGAGGGCGCCGGTGTGGGGGAAGAAACCGCTGTCGGTGTGGGAGGGCGTCAGAATGGGAGAAGAAAGGTATGTCGAGTGAGGCGGGAGGCGAAGGATCATCGACCCGAGTCACATGCGACTCGGGCATACCGTATCAGATCAGAGCGATTCCGATCTGATACGGATCGTCAAATCGACAAACCTTGGACGATATGATGGCCCATGGTTAGTTTAACACGTCATAATATCTGAATCAATGCATATGTTATAACTGGTAGAAAGAAGGCAACAATACAACTCAATCCCTACTTCTCCCTTCGCTAAATCTATTACAAGGATAGAATAAAGTCATTTTGCAAAGGTTTTTTTTTAGTTCACATTTGTTTGGAAGTCCCCTTTTGGTTTGAGAAGGAGTGGCGTTAACTCAGAGTTGAGAAATCGTAACCCGCGCGTCTGGAGGTGGGGCAGCTAACTCGAGATTAACCCACAATTCGAGTAGAAAATAATTAGTAGGTGATCCAACTTACCAAAATATTTTGAATGTTAGACATGAATTAGACTCCCAGGTAACCTCTGATTAACCCCTTCACCTCCTCGACCGAACTCTGTGGAAGGGGTCACGTCACGTGGGATAACATGGCAAGTAGAGCATACCATGCGTGGGCGGCCATTTTCTCACTCGTCCGTACAGGAGATGATCTGGATCGACGCGGGGAATTATTGCGACAAGCCACTCTCTTGTCGGATTCTTTTGGATGCCGGTCTACTAACGTGGGGGAGGGTAATTAAGACCGTCAACGGGTCGAGTCTAGGTCGGGTTTAGATCAGCCCGGCTTGAGTACGACTCTTCAAAATTAAAGTTTTGAGTTCAGCCTGGGCTCAAGTTATGTCCGGTCGGGTCGGGTTAGGTCTGACACTATTAAAAAATTATAAAGTCCGATTAAAATTCGATCCGATTAGAAAATTTAAATAAAAATTAATAAAAAAATAAAAAATAATATATTTAATACTATAAAATTTATAATCTCACTAAATTAATTAGAATTTTGATGTTAATTAGTTAATTTGTTAGAAAAGATAGTGTTAATTTTTTTAATTAAGTAAAACAACATAATTTTAATTAAGTATTTTTTAAAATTTGAAGGGAGAAAAAAAAAGAGAACGGGTCGGTCCCGCCCGCGGGCCGAACTCAAAGTCCAAGTCCGGGCCGTATGTCTAGTCGGGTCCTGTTTTTAGGTCCGACTAAGGGCCCGCGGGTCAGAAATGGTCTTGCGATCGGGCCCAAAATTGGGTCAAGCCTACGGACTTATAGGGCCGGCCCGACCCATTGACAGCTCTAAGGGTAACCCACGATGACTATGGAGAAAATTTTAGGTCCACTTTGATAACGGGTTAGAATAAGGGCGTGTGACTTATTTAGGTGACGTATCCGTCTTCTATTTCTATCCGACTCCAATTAAATTATTCTACTTATTACATTGGAACGAGAAAATCTACCTTAATTCTTATTCGATCTCAGTTAAAATAAAATGAATCAAATTAGAACAACTCACCGGATCTCGAATAAGCCATCCTAATCAGACTAATTTCGTTATCAAAATGTATCTTAAAATCTGTATGAAATAAGAAAAGAAGAAAGAGATAACTAACCGACGACAGTGAAAAGATGTGGGATCCATTTTTATTCTTCACATATAATCGTAGTTAATTAGGATGGGGTGATTTATTCGCGTATGATGGGGTGACTTATTCACGCTCTCGGACGCGAATAAGTCACCCCATCTCATTTTCAAACATTTAACGTGTAGAACATTTTTCGTTTCCAAGATGCAGAGTTACAGCTTATGTACATATGAATTTGATCTACTCACATCTTTGTTAGAATAGTCTTATATTAGGTAGATATCAAAATAAATAAAATATATGATTAATATAGTGTCTCCTTTTTCTATGCTTTAAAATATATATATATATATATATTATAAAATATATAATACAGTGTCCCCTCCCCCGCCATTCCAGCTGTAGTACATCCTTGTCTCCCACTCATATCTACGCGTGGCCTTGAGGCAACCTTTCTTTATCATTCCCACTATGAGTAACGGTTTGCACCGTTGCAGTACTCGTCATCTCGCTTCTTTTTACTGTCATCTTGCTTGCTTGCAAACATGGGTTCCTCTACGGGGACTCGACGGCGGCCATGAAGCCCGTGATGGAAATATGATGCTTTCATAAGAATACATGAGCGCTAGAGGATTTTATTATAGGGGAAATTACCGAAAAGGGTAGTAGAATTTTCACGGTATCTCGTAGGGAACGTTATAGCTTTAAAATATCTAAAAAGGGGACTCTTCACAAACATCGTATAAAACTACCGACAATTCTCTTGTTTGACAAATAGATTTCATATAATAAGACATTAAGATATTAATATATTGACGAACTAATGATTTATGTAGTAAGCAAGGTTTACAGGACCGAGTCGGGACGACCCGACCTACACGACCCGACTCGACCTAGGCGGTGGACGGGACGCCCGGGCCGTGGGTCGTGATTGGGACATTTCATATATTTAATATTTTATTTTAAATATAAAATATTTTATAGGTAAGATGATTAAGTGTCTTCGTCAAATCACTTAACTAACTGATCTAAGAATTTTTGATTCAGTCTTAGAGATACCTACCTTTACTTGATGGAAAGCGGGAAGAAGAAAGGGGGGTCGCCGGAACCCTAACAGCCGCTCTCTAGAATACCCAAAATCCGCCCTCCTCCGGCCACGAACGATCGCGCCACTAGTCGTCGGTGCAAATAGGGTTTAAGAGGATCGAAAGCCCTCTATTTATAGGACTAATAGACTCTTCAAGCGATCAAATTTCGGTGGAGAGTCCAAGGGGGAAATCCGGCGAAATAATCAGATAGGGCTCTAATCCGCCGTCGTCGCCGCCCATGGAAGGGTCTGGACTTAGGGTTTTCGCAGAGGAAACAAAGATCTACTATTGGGCTAGGGTTTGGCTCAATTGGAGCACAAATGGGTTAGAATTGAGTCCAAATAGAGAAGAGTTAAAGGTTGATGGGGACATCAACGTCAGCCCGCTCACATTGTGTTTGCATCTACGTGCTTTTATATTTGTATGTATACCCTTGTGATATATGGGTACACAATAGTAGGTCTGAGTGGGTTTATTTGCAAAAGGCCATTGGGTCTTTTTGCAAAAGTGCATGTAGGCCCTGCAGGGGCCCCCTCCCTCCTCCTTATTGGTCCACTTGGACTCCCGGGCCCAAGGGGGCTGGTCCATGGTCCAACCTTGGACTTGGACCTAGATTTAATTAAAGAAGATAAAATCAAATTACCTTCTTTAAAGGGTGGGGGGGGGGCGAACCTTGTATTTTATTGTGATTTATTGTGGTTGTTCAAACCACATCCCAGCCCTTCACTCATCAACCCTTGATCCAAGGGTCTAGAATTAGTTAGAGACCTAGTCTATATAATGTTGTATTTTTCATGAGAAATTGAATGGAAAAATCAGAATTTTTGTGAGTGTTCAAGGAGCTTGGTGCGCCCCTCTCTCCTCCCTTGTTGTTCTTCCTTCTCCAACCCCAGATCTAGAGTGTATCCCTCTTCTAGCATCCCCTCTCAACCTCCGGTGATCGTCTGTGCCGCCGCCGCCGCCGTTCGTGCCGCCTTCGAGCCGCCGTGGAATCGTCATCAAGTTTCTGTCCTGCTGGACAGAGGTGTAGTTCGAGAATTCTTGAAGCCAGCCACGAGTTCTGATCGATTTGAAATTTTGAGAGTTGGTTCCTATCTTCTAGCCCCTTCTCCACACAAAAATTGAGGTTCCAAATCCACCGTTTCATATCCTTACCATTTCGTTCAACTCTCAATCTCAGATCTGTTCTGTCACTGTCTACAGTGACAGTAGCCCTGAGTTCTCCACCTTCGACCACCCTTTTGATTTTTGTTAGACCTCCCAATTTAACTGGGAGTTCTGTCCATCGTCCCCTACCACCACAATTTTTATTAAATTTTTATCGTCCTTCTACCTATTTTTAAAAATTCATGTTCTACCGAAGCTACAGTACTTTCAGCCAGATCCTAGATCCGACCTTCGTCCACTAAACAAATCACATAAAATCATAGATACATCCAAACGGGTCCAAACCAATTTTTTTGTCTTCCCAGCTCAAATTGCAACAACTTTGCTGAAGAACACAATCCCTGATTCGAACGTCTCCCTCGCGGTCAAAGGTAATCCACAGGGAAGTTCTCTGCTGACCTGTGATTTCAGGAACTGTACAACAGAAGATTGAAAATTCCATAAGTCAAGATCCGAGCAGATCCAGGCCAGATCTTTAGACCTAGGTTGAAGAACTTCAAGCTAGCTTTCCAACGGCGCCAGTCTCGTGTCGATCCGACGTCGGGGCTGATCGCAGCGTCCATTCTCGCCGGAGCGCGCGCTGCAAAACAGCAACCACCAGTCCGTGGACAGCAAACCCGACGGGTGCCGATCGGAACCGCCCGACCCCCGGGCGACGTTCCGGTGTGCCGCCAGCCCAGGGAACACTTCCCTAAGTGTCCACACTACAGCGGCGCCACCGGGTCCCACACGACCCCTCCAGACAGCACGTGGGCCCCACGATCGTGATCACTCGTGTAGTCGAATCAACACACGAAGTTGCCCGTCATCCCGAATTCGGTCCTCCCGGGCCCCTGGTGTCGCCCTTTACCTCCCTGCGTGGAGTGGGCATATTTCCATTGCTGTAATATTCATGTATTAACTGTCCCGGGAGCACGAGTTCGGCCGAGTCCGTCGTCCCCACGCCGAGCGCGTGGAGGTATCGCATTCGCTCCCTTACTTGGCATTTTGCTTAATTTTCATATATACTTGCTTATGCCACTGCTAGAGAGCATGATAGGGTAATTAGCTCGCTTTCTATTTATATCACCGCTGCTGCGAGAGAGAGCGTTACCGTCCCGTGACCCGATCCGGGCACAAGTGAGAGCCGACCACCCTAGCTCACAGCCGGTTTCTCAACCGCGCACATCCGACGCTTCCCTCGTTAAGGGGCAGTCACGAGCTTGTCGTGTCCGTGGTCTCGTCCCGCATCAAAGGTTCTCTTAAAACCAACATTTTAAAGCTAAAAACGTGAAATTGGGCCTTAACCAATTTTATTTTGGGTTCCAATCTGAAGACAAAATTGCTACAAATTAAATTTTACACGAGATACATATTTTTTCAGATTTAAAATAAATTCTTTATAATTTGAGTCAAGAAAAATAATTAATTACTATGAAAATATTATTATAAAATTTCAGGATGCTACAAAGCCCGACTCGTATGTCTAGTCGGGCCCGATTTTTAGGCCCGACTAAGGGCCCGTGGGCCGAAAATGGTCTTGCGGCCCTGTCCAAAATTGGGTCAAGTCCACGGGTTTATAGGGCCGGCCCGACCCATTGACAGCTCTAAGGGTAACCGACGACGGCCACGGGAAAAAATTTAGATCCACTTTGAGAACGGATTAGAATAAGGGCGTGTGGCTTATTTAGGTGACATGTCCGTCTTATATTTCTATCCGACTCCAGTAAATTATTCTACTTATTTCATGGGATTGAGAAAATCTACCTTAATTCTTATTCGATCTCAGTTGAGTTAAAATGAATCAAACTAGAACAACTCACCAGATCTCGAATAAGCCATTATATTCAGACTTATTTCGTTATCAAAATGGATCTTAAAATCTATTTGAAATAAGAATATAGGAAAGAGATAACTAACCAATGAGAGAGAAAAGATGTGATATCCACTTTTTCTCTTCACCTATAGTCGTCGCTAATTGGGGTGGGGTGACTTATTGTTGGATTTAATACTTTAAAATTTTTAAAGTTTGAGTTCCCATGTGGTTTTGTCCCACATTGGAAGATGAAAAAAGTTTTCATCTTCTTTTAGTTAGGACTCTTTGCTATCTTGTGTCCTCCTTTGGAGAGACTATGGTAGTTGGGCTATTTGAGCTGCTGTGAGCTCTTTGGGCCTTATTCTATATCACACACGAGCGCATATTGACTTGCCTTGTGCGTGTGTATAATATTCGACCTTTATTTTATTTTAGTTTTTGACCGGTGTGTCTCTTGGGTTTCCTCCGCGTCTCCTCAGGTTCTCTCTCACATCCCTTTAGGAACGGGAGTGTCTGATCGTGTGCTTGACTGTTTTAGACTCTCGTTGGGAGTCTATTTAGGGAAGAAATTCTTCCTAAGGTTGGAATAGCAGCGAACTAATCTTCCTCTCGTTTTCCTCATCTCTGTCATCTTTCTTTGCAAGAGCTCGAAGTGGTCATTGTGGTGTTCATCCCGGCGTCATAACTTGGAGTGCACCTTTATACCGCTATCGTTTGGGTCGTCGTATCTTGGGAGAAGTTTCTCCGTGAAGTCTATTACACCGTGTAGGGATGAAACGACTCTAAAAAAAGCGACATCACGTTTCAACCTGAGTTTGATCTTTCTTAACTTAAATTCCATATTCTTTTTGTTAATATGTCTGATAGAGAAATCCTTCGATTATGTATCCGTGAAGATATAATATTCTAACATTTAGTAGCGCCCCCGAGTGCAAATAAGTCATCCCATACCATTTTCAAAAAGTTAATGTTTATAACATTTTCCGTTTCCAAGATGCAGAGTTACAGCTTATGTACGTATGAATTTGATCTACTCACATCTTTGTTAAAATAGCCTTATATTAGGTATAGATCAAAATAAATAAAATATATAATTAATATGGTGTCTCCTTTTTCTATACTTTGAAATATAGATTATAACATATATAATATAGTGTCCCCTTCCCCCACATTCCAGCAATGGTGCATCCTTGTCTCCCACTCATATCCATGCGTGGCCTTGTGGGAACCTTTCTTTTATTATTCCCACCATGGGGAACGGTTTGCACCTTTGCAGCACTCTTCATAAACATCGTATAAAACTATCGATAATTCTCTTGTTTGACAAATAGATTTCTTTAATTTAAATATATATATAATAATATGAGTTCATATCTTTTAACATAAAATATTCGAAAGATGATATCACTTGTTATTACATCAAACTTGACATGTAATATTGTGAACTTCACGTTGCAAACGAATATATCAAAATATAAAGTATCTTATATATAAAAATAGCATGCTTCGTTCAATCATCTTTTTCTTCTATATAATGAAATAAATAGGTTAATTAACTTTATATTTCAATTCCAGCCAATTAATAATTCTGCTCTTTTTTACTCTAGTTTGATATATTAAAGTGTATTATATAGATTTGAATTAGAACAACTTACTTGTTGAACAATTGAGGGCATTGCTGATATTATGTTGGAAAAAAACAAGTGTTTTGCCCTATGTGGATATGAAGTTCAAGAAGAGTGTATTTTTTTTAGATATTTTAAAGTTAGAATACACTTATCAAATGCTTTGAAAGTTTTTTACCATTTTTAGTAATTTTCCCTATATTATATGGCATCTTTGGCCTCTCTCTATGCAGATCACGGGGATGGGGACCCTCGCGGTGACTCCACTGATGGGGAACCTGTCTGACCGGTATGGTAGGAAGGCACTGCTCACCCTCCCTATGGTGTTTTCCATTATCCCCGTAGGTATGCTTCCTCGTATCTGTCCTCATTGGTTATTCTCTTGTGACTTGATAGACTTAAGCATGGTTATTTAATTGGGTTAATTTTGGAGATTTTTTTAAATAAATTATTATTGTATGTGAAGTTATAAAAAATTTGTTTTTAAAAATGGTTAATAGGCATATCATTACATCAAATCAAATAATATATAAATATCATGTAAAGTCATCTGAGCGTGATTTTTTTATAAATTCTTGACAAAAAATTGATATATCTATAAATAAAAATAGTATATTTACACGTGATTTTACACAGTGATATATTTACTAATGTAATTTCAGAGGTGATTTTTTATAAATTTATATTTAATAATAATTTATTTACAAAAATACCTTGATTTTATATATATCTTCCTCACATGCAAAATATTAAATCTATCATCCCTAATTATTAGATACTATATATATTATCATTATTAATAAAAATTTCAAAAATTGCTACTAAATGATGTAAATACCCCAGTGTCACTAAATAACAAAAATATCTCTAAGATTTGTGTGAGGAGATTTGAGGTTGATATGAACGTTTGGAGCATCAATGTCATTAAAACTTAAAAGACATGTTTAGAATTTTGAAAAAAAATTACTCCTACACTCTTAAAATCTGATGAAATTATTCATATACCCTTATCTTAATACCCCTTAAATATGTAAGTAAAGATGTACTGTGCCCCTATCTTTTAGACTTACGGTTAAAATATTGATCAACAAAACAAATGGCTGATCAACGAACCCCCTCTCTCTAAGCTTATAGAAACATTAAATATAAGCTCTATAAGTATTTAATATCATAGTGTTAAAATATTAAAATAATGTTAAATAAAAACAAGAAACAGTATGATACTAAATTAAATATCCTTCTTATTGAACATAAAAATTAAAACAAACTTCTCACCATACACAGTACCACGCAATCCTTTCCAGAGTGAAAGAGTGCTGTCCATTTCCTCATTATTTCGATGGACCACAGCTACACTGGCGTACAGAAGGACAAGGACCTTCTTCCTCGTCTACTACGCATTCAAGATGTTGGCGCTGATCTTCTGCCAGGGCAGCATGAAGAGCTTGCCGGTTGCTTACGTGGTGAGTCCCCATCTCTCAATCTCCTCCCCACAGACACTGTTTGGCTTCTGCTCGCTAGAGAAAATTGCTTGCATCATCTCTTCGGTGTCATTAATTATTAGGTTGTATATAATTATAAAATTAACCATATAACTACATTCATTTAATTTTCAAATTTTCAAATAAAAAAATCAAAGTAGTTTCTATTTAAAACTTTTTCCCAACACATCATCCACAGATAAATCTGATTGCCTACTCTACTTCCATGTACATGTAACAACACTAACAGATAAGCAAGCATAGCATCCGCATGATTCGCCTTAATTTGAGAAAGGATTGCATGTTTCACCTTAATTATTTATTATTTAAATATAATAATCTTTAAACTAATTAAGATAAATATTAAAGGATTAATATATTAACATAGTAAAATGTCAGTATATAAGGTATTAACACATTAACGTAATTAGTACAGTAACACGATAGCATGTCGAGACATTAAAGTATTGGGGTTAATTTCAGATATACCTTCCTTAGATGAAAAAATATTAAAATTGTCATCTTTAATTGTGAAATATCATTAATATCATCGTTATTAATAATAAATTTCAAAATTATCACTGAATGACAAAAATGCCCCAATGTTTATATCACACTCAAACCTCTCAACAAAGACCGTACGGTTGTTTTCGATATTTAGTGACATTTTTAAAACTTTTGATTAATAACGATGATATATATATATATATGTTATTTGATTTTGACATGTAAAGATAATAATTTTGATATTTTACATGTATAGAGGATACGTATGAAATTAACCCAAAATATTAACATGCCAATATAATAAGATATTAAGATATTAATATATTGACGAACTAATGATTTATGTAGTAAGCATCTTATTACAAACTATATATTAATACCTTAGTATGCTAGTACATCTTGTCTCATTATGCCGCTACTTTAATATGCTACTATATATATATCAACATATTAATACCTTAACATCTTACTTAGTATGTTAATTATGCTAGTATCTTACATCTTATCATGTCATTATGGTAGTATGTTAATATCTTAGTATTTTGCTACGTTAATATGTTAACACATTAGCACACTAAATGCACTAATAGCAGTTTTTGACAGAGATAAAAAAATAAATTTGTCATAAAATAAGAAATTGTTGGTCAGCAAAAAGTTGACAAGAGGTGGAAAGCAAGGAAGACATGATATATGCCTATAATCAGATTTCTCAAGCAAACATTTCAGATTAATCTTTACCTTTTTCACATTGCTAGTCCCGTTATATCCTATTAATATAAATAAAAGGGATAATTATAAAAATAATGCTTTTACATGTATAGTTGTAGATTTACTCTTTTTATTTGAATATTATTTTTAATGACTACACTACATTACCATATTTGCAAAAATATTTTTACAATTAGTCTCTATTCAAAATGTAAAAAATATTTTATTTTCATTCATAAATTAAGCTTTTGGACGAAGACATCCCTATGAAAAAGGAGATATCTTAAACGGCACATTGCGTCAAAGAGAGAGCGGAAATATAAAGAGATAGGTAGGTAGAGAGAGAGAGAGAGAGAGATAATCTAAAAGAGATTAGGGGTATTTTATCTATTTTTTAATTTGAGTAAAGGTTGTGTAAGGTTAAATAAGAGAGTTTAATGGAATGTTGATGTGGGAAACGGAGGTACTTTTGCAATTATGGCAACACAGAGATATTTTTAAAAATAATACTAAAATTAGATGAGTAATTTACAATTATGCATCTAAGCGGGATATTTTTATTATTGTATAATGATAAATAAATAATCAAAGATCTTTTTACACATATACCTCTATTAAATTTTAATTTACGTGAAAATATATGATGTATTTGCATTTTCATGAATAGCCTTCTTCTGTGATTTAAATATCACATATGCTCTTATTGTCAATTTTCTGTTAAAGGATCGTTACAAAGTATCAAGGAGTGACGAAGAATGTGACAACATTCTGAAGATAACTTGACAGAAGTTTACCAAAAGCACGTACAGGGCATGAGATTCACAACAAAAGGGTGTGTATGCAAATATAAATATAGAATAAATTTGTATGTAAATTTATCTTTAAGAGGAGTACGTATGCAAGAAGCTCTAAATCAACGGATTTTTTTATATATTCGCATATAATTCTTATTTTTTACCGTGTACTCTTAATTTACATATGATTTGTAAAATATATCCCTAAAGACATCTAAAGAGTTGCATTCGTACACGTCTTGTCCTTATGCCGTTAACTTTGAAGAAATATTCCTATGTAATACTATAAAAATTATTAATATATATATAAATCTAAAATATCATTAAGTGTATGTGATCTCATCGAATTCATATAATAGTTCAATTAAGAGTAAATTCATTATTCCAACATTGAAATTGCACCTAAATTAGGGCAAGATTGCCTAACTTGCCAAGATGGACTTACTCAATTCTATCCTGGTACAATACAAGTTGTCTTATCTCAGGCCAACTCACCCAGATTAGACTTAGTTGAGTTTCCATGACTAGGTCAACTCAAGCTAACTCGATTGATTTGATCTAACTCGAATTTTTTGTGGTACGATACTAATAGGCCAACCATGAGAGTCGGCCAACCACGGGCTACGATGAAGATATAACGTCAAGTATTTGAATTATTTAGGAGTACTATTTTTAGTATTTAACCTCTAAAAATTGGTATCAGAAAAAAGCCACCTTAATCCACATATTTAACTAAAACTCTCCAAATTCTTCCATGTTACATGAAAAAGCCCTAGCCATCGATTTTCACTATAGTATTTAACCTAACTAATGTTAAACTTACCCCGATGTGATGAAATGACCAAAAACCCCCTTTAACCTCCACGGGAAGAGAGAGATAACATAGGACAAAGAGAGGGAAGAGAGAGAGAGAGAGAATTATGGAAATTCACGGTGATACCCCTAAGGGGGAGGTAGTAGCCAATATGGAGGGGGTGGGGGAAGGCACGGGTTGGGAGGGGTCTTCCCCTCCGACGTCGGGGAGGTATTATCGAGAGAGAGAGAGAGAGAGAGAGAGTGCGTGTGTGTGTTGTGTGCAATATGGTGACTATCTGCTTCTGTAACTTCCTCATGTCGTCTTTGTCGATGCCGAGGCTGAGAGCTCTCGAGAGTGGAGCGAGGTAGAATCCCATTTGTATCACCCTGTTGGTCTTCTCTCCTAGGGAGAGTAGCTTATCTACCCCTTCCAAGATCGATGACACCTCGTTGTTGGCGCCTGTATCTTTGAGTGTGGCACTCTGCTCATTGGAGTTCTTCCAGAACTGGTAGGTTGTAACGACCCGAGAATCCGATTACCGGGAAGGCCCGATAACCCGAGACTCGCACCGCCGCCCACGAGCCGGGAGGGCTCGGAAGGGCTAAAAGGAGTGTGGAGGCACAAAGAAATAGGAAATAAAGCAGGACAACCAACAACAACAAGCTGAAAGAAAGAACAGCAACAGCTACAACAGAGTCCAGTCCAACCGAAAGTACAGTCTAAAGCAGTAAAACGTACCACGTGCCAAGTGAACACTCGGCCCGGCAAGCTGGCAACAGAGAACCTCCGCTCCGCACCCTCGAACCACGAGGAAGAACCGCCACACCTGAAAAGCAGGGAATGAGTCTCCAAAACAGAGACTCAGCAGGGATCCCGCGGAACCCCAACCGGAAACAACGGCGGTAGCGGAAAGGAGAGCTATAACTACAGCAGGAACAGCAAACCGGTGGCCGGTCAAAAACTCGGCACTACAGCTACTCCTACTGTACCAGAAGGCACACCTCGATCACGCAGACGAAGCTACCGAACCACACTAGTACCACCTACCGAAGCAAGAACACACGGCAACCACGCCGTAGAGGCCTGTCCCTCGGACACAGCCGACCTGGACACGCTGTCCACGGTGCAACCCCGACCATCCGATCGCGGGTACCGCACAACAAGACCCAACCTCGGTAAAGCCACTAGTACTAATCTCACGGCGCAAGAACCGACACACGCGCCACGGCGAAACAACCGAACTCAACGGTCAACACGACCGAAAACCCGAAGGTCGAAATCACGGAAACTGATAGTCTGTCACTCCGTACTCGACAGGAGTACCACCCACTAGAAGCACAGCCGGTAGCGTCCCCTGACGTCTTACACCGCACCGCAAGTGAACTGCCTGACGTGGTAGCTCCTACCAAAGGCACGAACACCGTACAAGTAACCACAAACAAGTGACTAGCTGGTATCAGAGCGGTGGTTGGGGGCGGTTGGACCCACGTCGACGGGCCCACTCCAGGCAGCAGGATCTCAGCATGTCCTCCAAAGTCTGAATGGTCCTCTCAGACTGACCATCTGACTGTGGATGATACGCCGAGCTAAATGCCAACTCCGTGCCAAGAGCTCGCTGGAAACTCCTCCAGAATCCAGAAGTGAAGCGCGGATCCCGATCCGACACGATCGAAATGGGAACCCCATGCAACGGCACGATCCGCTCCACATAAAGACGAGCCAACTTAGGCACGCTCCAGCTGACTTTGACCGGTAGCAACCGCGTCACCTTCGTCAGCCGATCCACCAGCAACCAAATACTGTCCTGCCCAGTCGGGGTTCTGGGCAACCCCACCACAAAATCCGTGGTCACATGGTCCCACTTCCAAGCAGGAACATCCAAGGGCTGGAGAGTACCGCCTGGTCGCTGATGCTCTGCCTTCACTTGCTGACAGATCAGGCACCTGGCCACAAACTCGGCCACATCTCTCTTCATGCCAGGCCACCAGAACTGCCTCCGCAAGTTCCGATACAACTTCGTCGCACCCGGGTGCACAGTGTACCTGCTCCCATGAGCCTCGCGTAACACCGCACGACGAACCTGCTCCTCCGCTGGGACGTACAGCCTGCCACGAAACCTCGCAGCACCGTCCTCACCGAGCTCCACATCAGCTATCGCAAGTGGAGTTTGCCTATAACAACAGCTTTCATTCGAGCATCGGCATGGCTCCTTATGAGGCATTGTATGGGCGTCCTTGTCGGACTCCACTTGATTGGTTTGAGGTGGGTGAGCGTGTTTTGACGGGACCGGAATTGGTGCAGCAATGTGTGGATGTTGTGCACCTGGTTCGTCAGAACATGTTGGCGGCCCAGAGTCGGCAGAAGAGCTATGCTGACCGTAGGCGGCAGCCCCTCGAGTTCGCCGTGGGCGATCATGTGTTCTTGAGAGTTTCTCCGATGAAGGGGGTGATGCGGTTTGGACGGCGTGGGAAGCTGAGTCCCCGCTATATTGGTCCTTTCGCGATTGTGGAGCGCATCGGTGAGGTTGCTTACCGGTTGCAGTTACCCTCTGAGTTGGCGTCGGTGCATGACGTGTTCCACGTCTCTATGTTGCGGAAGTATATGCCCGATGACTCTCATGTGCTCGAGTTTTCCGTTTGGCCTGAGGTGACTCCAGATCTTTCTCTCCCAGAGTTTCCGATCCGCGTGGAGGATAGGCGAGAGCAGCGCCTGCGGAACAAGGTTATTCCCTTGGTCAAGGTCGTGTGGCAACGACACTCTGGTGGTGAGGCTTCGTGGGAACGTGAGGACGAGATGCGTCAGCAGTTCCCGTACCTGTTTGAGTGAGTCTTCCTCTTCTTTCCCCTTGGGTTGTTCTCAATTTCGAGGACGAAATTCCTTAAGGGGGGAGGGCTGTAATATCCCGGACCTTTCGGATCCTTCTTCGTGGGTCCCGGGTCTAGTTTTCGGAGCGTCCGGCTCCGTTGTGTCCGAAATTTCGTTTCGGACATCTTTCGTGTTCGGATCGGCGCGATCCGGAGTCGTTTCGGAGGCCCGGAGGCGTTCCGTGGCTTTTTCCGCGCGTGTTTTCCGATTTCCGGTGTGTGTTTCGGCTTTTTCTTCGGACGCTCGCTGCGGGCGAACCGGGCAGTTCCCCGAGGCACGAGTGGTACCGTTGCGATCGGTGCGTTCCGAGGATTCCGGAAATGTATTTTTCTAATTTTCGGTATTTTTCCGAAAAATCGGATTTTCTATATATTCCCATTTTCTTTTCTTTTCTTTTTCTTCTTTTCTCTTTTCTTCTTCTTCCTCCTTCCTCCTCCACCGTGTCTCCCTCCCTCTCCCTCTCTTCCTCCCGGTTGGCCACGGCGAGCTCCCCTCCGGCTGCAGACGGCGGCGGGGCGACGGCGCGGTGACGTGGGCGGCGGCGAGGCGATCGTGCGGGCATACGGCGAGCGTGGGAGGCGTGGAGAGGCGAGATTCTAGCGGCGTTCTTCGCGACTTCGAGCTCGGATCGGAGCGTTTCGTCGCGGACCGGAGGTAGGGTGACGTTCCTTAGCCTCATGTCTTCCTTCCCCGTGAGTTTCAGCTCGAGACGAGGTCGAGAGGGGTTTATTTTGAGCCGGGAAGGGTCGATCATGCCGCGGGGTGAGTTCGTCCGATCCATCGTTTTGAGCCCCGATTTCACGGTTTAAGGGCGTAGGAGCATGCTAGGGGGCTTGGGGGTTCTTCTCTCGCCATTTCCCCCTCCGTGGGGTTTGTTTTGAGGCCGATTGGGCGATTCCGGTGAGGTTCGCCATTTTCTCGCCGGTGAGCGATGTGCGGTCGAACCAGTGGCCGCACAACCCCTATGCGGTTCCGTTCGGACCGTTCATCGGCTCGGCGCGCTTTGGGTGAGGCTTGGCGCGCAGTGGGCTTGAGCGGTCTATCGTGGGACCGCATATCTTAATGTGCGGCCCCACAGCTACCGCCCAACCCCAAGGGTTTTGACCGTTGGTTGTGACCGTTGTGCAGTGCTCTGGGATGTGCGGCCAGGAGCTGACCGCATAACCCCTTGCACGGCCAGGTTCTGGCCGTACATCCCCTAGCGCTATGGTTGGATGTGCGGTCTGGCCCTGACCGCACAACACCTGAACGGCTAAGCCGTAGCCGCCCTTCCCCAAGTGCGGCTAAGGACTAACCGTCCAGGCTTTTTACCGTTGGGAGACGAGCGGCCAGGAGGTGACCGTTCCTCACCCACGTGCGGTCAAGAGTTGGCCGCACATCTGTTTGAACGGTCCTGTGTTGGCCGTTTATCCGTCGTTTGGACCCTGGGTGGAACGGTCCTAATATAACCGTTCTAATCCTTGTGCGGTCCCTGTGTGACCGCACATCCCTGAGCGGCCCAGTGTGGACCGTTCAAGGGTACGGGTTGCGTCGGTGTGTCTCTCGTCGTACAGAGTGTACCGGGAGATGTTGTTGTCAGCTGGTCACCGTGCGTCGGTGTTGGTACAAGGAGCGTTCCTCGTACCTGCAGTTGCACCGTTGTTTTCCGAGACTTGAGAGTCTACTCCTTCTGTGACCCTCCACTAGTCGTAGCCTACTAGTACGCGTGTGCTAGTCGCACCAGGGAGTGGTGTACGGGCTGACCTTTAGAGACGGTTTGTGGACCGGTTACCGTTGGGCCCCACGTCTTGCAGCCAGAGTCCGGCTGAGGGGAAAACCGGTCAGAGGGCCAGACCAGGGACGCGCGGTCTGTGTGTGCACACGTGGTTGGGGGCGGTTGGACCCACGTCGACGGGCGTGACCCCAGCTAGTCACTTGTTGTAGTTACTTGTACGGTGTTTGCGCCTCGGGTAGGACCTACCATGTCAGGCGGTTCACCTGCGGTGCGGTGTAAGACGTCAGGGGACGCTACCGGCTGTGCTTCTAGTGGGTGGTACTCCTGTTGAGTACGGAGTGTCAGACTGTCAGTCGTGTGTTTCCGACCTTCGGGTTTTGACGGTTCGACCGTTGAGTTTCGGTCTTCTCGTACCGTGGCACGTGTGTCGGTTTGCGTGCCGTTAGGGTCTAGTTCTGTAGAGTACAGGGCTTTCCTTTCCGAGGTACCTTCCTACCGTTAGGGTAGTGGTTTCTCGTTTTGCGAGGTAGGGTTCGAGTGATCCCTACTGAGTCTTGTTCCGAGACTCATTCCCTGCGTGTTTTCACCGTGTTTCAGGTGAGGCGCCACCTTCGGGGAGCGTGTCAGGAGCGCAGCGGAAGCGTGGTGCGGGTGCCCAGGGGTAGTGCCAGAGGTCAGAGCCGGGGGATGCCCCGTGTAGCTGTACTTTTCTTTCTTGTCACTGTACTAGTCGTGGACTACTGTTGCTGTTGTTGTTATTTTATTGTGGACCATGTAAAATGTTAATTCATTTCCTGCTTAATATCATAACTGTTTAATTTCTGCAATTATTTGTGATGCTTGTGTAGTTTCCACACCATCCTTTTAACCCTTCCGAGTCTTCGGGCTCGTGGGTGGCGGTGCGAGTCTCGGGTTATCGGGCCTTCCCGGTAATCGGATTCTCGGGTCGTTACATAGGTCCTCTCCGAGACCACCCATTTGCTGGTATAGAAAATTATGAGTAGGCTCACATATTTATCCTTCATGCCCTTCCACCTAAGGGAGCCGATGATCCTCCAAAAGAAGAAGGGGAGGGTGATGAGGTCCATGACCCAGAGGTCCCATCCGACCACCTCTCGGGTGGCGTTGCAGCTCCATGACCAACCAACCAGGGCTTGCAGGGTGACAGTGGGCCGGTCTCGCCACTGCTCTAGGTTAAGGATCTCTATGCAAGCCATGAAGGCGAGCAATCTCCAGTAGGTGTAGGCATTGCTGGTGGACGATAAGGGTGTCTTCCTAGCTCTGTAGGACGACCTAGTTTAGGTACAGATCAGAGCATCATAGGAGAGAGAGAGAGGAGGGGAGGGAGGGCACCGGTGGGGATCTCCCCCTCTCACACTGGCACCCCCACCCAATGGGGTGGGGTGGCAGAGAGAGAGAGAGGTGAGGAGGGCAAAGTGGGAAAGAAAAATTTAACAGGAGTGGGGGGATGGAATTTCTCGAAAAAGATTTTTTACATATAAGTCCCTACAAATTTAGTGAATTATTGATTAGTCTTTGAGTTACAACGATTTCCCTGTAAGCCCTTACAATCTTTGCTATTATGCAAATAAGTCCCTGCTCTTCATTTCGTCTAACGAAAGTTAACCAAACTATGGTTAACTTGACCCAAGAAAAGCAAAAGATGAAATTATCCATAGTTAGTCGAGAGAGAGAGAGAGAGATGAGGGTGACAGAGGAGATGTCTCGTCGTCGAGGGTGGCGTCTGGCAGTGGGGTGGGGGGATTGCTGGAGGGAGAGAGGGACGAGGAGGGGGGCTTTTGCAAAAGGAGGAGAGGGACGGGGGGCTGGCACCATCGATCGGCCGTCGGAGGACATGGGAGGAGAGAAGGAGAGAAATGGGGAAGAGAGAGTGTGTGTGTGAGGGAGAGAAGTGTTCTAGTCTGTTGGAGCACCTCCGTCGGACGACATGAGGAGGGGGGCAGGGAGGAAGAGAAAGGGGGGAGGGGGTTCTTGTCCCCGCTAGATGACAAGGGGGTGGCGGCAGTGTTGTGCCAGCAGTGGGATGTTGGCAGTGGCACATGTGATCTTGTGATCAAAGAGAGAAAGACAAAGGTGGGGAAGAGGAGCGCGGAGGGACAGGGCGGTGAAGGCGCATCGACAGATGGTGGTGGCACTCGGCGTTGTCCTAGGGTTGCCATTCATGGTCGCAGTGGGCGGTGGAAGGGGGCCCGGAGCGTTGGGGTGACTCCCCCTTATGGCTGTGATGGGGGAGATGGGAAGAAGAGGTGGCGATGACGACGATCTCCTTAGTAGCAATAGATGAGAGGGAAGGAGCAGCATGGGAGGCGGCAATAATGGTCCGATGGCACTTACAGGGTGTGGTGCTTGGTAGTGGAGACGTCTTTGGTGCTGTGGTTGAGAGGGTGGAGGGAGAAGGGGCTATGGTGGTGGCTAGGGCTTCAGAAGGGAAGGTGAAGAGGTCATGGTGGGGGGAGGAGGTAGGAAGCAGCACTGTGGGGGTTTGGGCTAGGGTTTAAGAGAAGGAAGAAGGGGGTGATCCCCCATTCTCTCTCTCTCTCTCTAGTAGCTCGACCTTTTGCTCGTCAGAGCTGGAGCAGGATAAAATCCACACTATGCCCCCCTTCGACGCCACTGCTTTTCTCCACCTCCTCCGCAATCGCCACCTTGCCGTCGTCAACGACTTCATGGCTCAGAACCAACTGGAGTCCCTCCTTTGCCTCCTCATGTGGGTGGCCGACGTCGACGAAGAAGGCGGCGGGGTGAAGATCAGGGATTGTCGATGTTGGAAGTGGTGGATGAGGGTGGAGACCAGAAAGGGTTTTCAGATGGGGGGAGGTGGCTGTGGCAGAGAGAGAGAGAGAGAGAGAGAGAGAGAGAGAGAGAGAGAGAGAGAGAGAGAGAGAGAGAAGGGCCACATTTAAGGGGGTACTTTAGTCTTTTTAGTGTTTTATCAATTCAAGATAGAATATTTTATGAAATATTTCTTTTTTGGATAGATATAAACCACGTTATTTTTTAGCAAGAGGGCGAAGATTGTAATGACTTACAGGAAGATACTTAGAGACTAATAGGTAATTTATCAAGTTTATAAGGACTTATATGCAAAAATCTCATGATATATTTCATTTTTCATAAGGCTGTTAACCTGAGAAACTTTTTATTAAGGGTTTAAAGAAGTTGAGGGGTTTTAACTAAATAGGTACATAGGGGTATTTTTCTAATATAAATTTTTAGGGACTAAAAACTAAAAAAACTCTTAGAAATATTTACGATGATTGATCGTTCATACGAAGCAGAGGTACGTATACAGGAACTAAGATTATAAGGGTATACGGGTAAAATATCCAGACGGAAACACGCATATGCTACACGCTTCCCGCGAAAATTTCCAATCTCAAACGTATCTAATGCGTCTCATGTCTCTGGACGCCCAGGCGGACGAGGTCGGCGAGCAGCGGCGCGCCTCCGCCATCGGCATGCTCTCCGGCGTAACCATGGCGGGATTCGTATCCGGAACCCTAGCTTCTCGCTTCCTCTCCACCGCTCTCACCTTCCGGGTCCGTCCGATCCCCCCCTCCTTCTCTCCACCCATGTCCTCCCCTTTCTATAGATTTCACTTGGGTCTACGTGATCTGCAGGTCGCTGCTATCGTGTCGGTTTCCTCGATGGTGTACATGAGGGTGTTCCTAGTGGATTCCCGCAGGACTGCTCCGGGCGCTGCTGGACCCTCCCAGCCGATATTGGCGTCGACGCCTTCTTCCGAGGCCGACGCCCGCGGGGAACTGCCGCTGCTGTCTTCCAGTAAGGGTCCTTCATTTTGGGTCATGATCAGCTTGCTGAGGAGCAGGTCAGCTTTCAGCCACTTCGGCTTCTTGGATCCGTGATGCTTGTTGTATTTTTGCTTGCTTTGGCTTCTGGTGCATGTAATTTCATCGAGGTTTTGCTGGAAAACGCTGTTTTGTTTGATTTTTAGACCATTGGTTTTAAAATTAGTGGATTCTTTGGTTTTAAAACTGAGAGTGCCTGCATGGTTGGTGTTGCGTAAGCTACACTTGGATTTGTATGGATTGGGAACGACTAAGAAGCGAGAGAGATGACTGGCTGTACTAGTTGTCTAGGCGAGCGATCTTGAGGATCCCGAGTATGGGGGCGCGATATGCCGAGCTTCAGGGGCGATCTTCTTGCACAGGGAAAGGAGGTTCTCACTGAGGGTTAGTGACCTCGAAAAAATCCTCCAATGCTTAAGTCATTTCAATGGGAAGGAATTCTTTTGAGAGGAAGAAAAGAAATCAGTATTTTGATGCTATTGCTAAGGCCTTGTATCTTGCCTTGCCTACCTTTAGGAGGTCGCTGAGCAGCTGAGAACAATTTTATATAGGCGATGAATCCGAGTTGCTATGGTGGTTTCCTTCTACAAGAATTTCGTGTGATGGTTGGTTGCGTATAGAGACCTACTCATATGGCAGTTGGAAAGCATGATTTAAGTAGGGTATGGAGATTATGGAAGTGCCTGCCTCGATAATGTGTGCACGATCCGTCTAGGAGGCGTACTCATAGAAGGGTTACTTCGATAAGGTGCCTACGATCTCCTAACATCAGGACCAAGCGATATGATGCCCTGCCATCATTACCTTTGAATTTCAAAATTAGGGTGGGCAATATCCCGGGAAGGGGGGATTTTGCCACTTGTCCAAGGCGCAAGAATCAGCCCATATCACTTGCCCCCTAGCCTTCGAACAGTTGTGTTGCATGTGTTTCGAAGGCGGCTTTATGTGCGGCGGTGTCTGCTCGGCTACAGAGGGGTACGATTTGGTTCGGGTTGCTTTCATGATGCCAGCTTTCTCTCAACGGACGATTTGTTGTCCTAGCAGGAGGTTATAAGAAGGAGAGATTGGACGCCTTGGGCCCTTCCATCTGCGCGGGAGAACTTAGAGCATTTAAGGAGCGAGGATCTTGTTGGGTAGCTCATTGGAGATCAACGACCACTCGTCCGGAGGTCATTAGGTTCACAACCATCCGAGGTGAGTAGCATGTCCTCTTTGGCCTCCTCTTCTACGCATGGAGAGGATATGGGGCTGAAGAGGCTAACTCGGAGCCAGAGGAATGTGGTGACCAATGATGCCGATGTTCCCGGGCCGGAGGATAGGGTTCTCGCCTTTGCCATGGAGGAAAGGTCCAACACTGGGGAGGCTGCCGGAGGCACAAGGGGCTCCCCTGGGAGAGTTGCCTCTGTAGAGGCAGCAAAGGGTGATGTTGTAGGGGTCGTGGGGCCTCGCACAGGTCCTGCTGCATTGTGGTTCCTCCTGCTTCCGTTGAGAAGCGCGTAGGGGAGAGTTACCCAAAGTTGTCTCAGGGTGAGGTGAACATATTAGCTCAGTATTATGAGTTTCCGGGGGATGTCTAGGTAATTGCCCCAGAGTCTCTGAATGTTCGGGTGAATGATGCTCGAGAGTCCTCGTTTGTTTTTTACGAGGAGTACATGAGGATGGACTTCTCCCTCCTGATCCCTCATTTTGTCGTTTGCTTGCTGGGGGTGTATAATAAAGCACCTTCTCAGCTTATGCTGAACTCGTGGCAATGTATTTTTGCTTTCTTGGCTCTCTGTGCAAAGTTGAGGGTGAGCGTTCCCCTTTTCTAACATCTCTTCATGTTGTCAAAGAATGATTGGAACCGAAGTTGGCACAGCCTCTCCGCACGACGAGGGTGAAAGCTCTTTACCCTGTGTCGAGATCCATTCACAACTGGAAGGGTTGGTTCTTCTTTATTTGCTCGGGATAGCCTTGGGGGTTCTCGAATGTTTGGACGGACACCGATCCTTCCAAGGATGAGGTTGCACTGTTGCCATAAGAGGAAAAGGCAGCAACGGCTTTGTTACGGGGGGCACAACATAGTTTGGAGCATTATCTAGAGCGGTGGTTCACTCTATCACAGTCAACCGGGCCTCAGACTGAGGCTCCCAAGGGTGCATGACCTGAGCTCGCTTACGTATGTCCTGCCTTCTTATTGAGCTTTATTCTTTTGCGTTGCAGGTGTTATGGAGGCTAGGCTGAGTGACATATTCAGTGACTTGGTACCGAAGATGGTGGAGGCTTCAGTTGTAGCTGAGGCGAGGGAAGAGGTCGAGGTGGTGGAGCCAGCGTTGAAGAAGCAATGGAGGGAGCCCCGAGAGGACAAGGCGTGGCTGTTGGCGAAGTCAACAACCAAATACAAGCCTTTCGAGCCTTGGGCAAGGTCGCCTGCAACGGATGGGGCATCTAAGAGGAAGGGTAAAGCCCCTGCGCTCCCTGCGCCTTTCAACCTAGACGATATAGATAGTCTCCAGGAGGCTGATTTGGAGGACTTGATGACCTTTCTAACACTCCCTCGAGACATCGAGCGGATGAACGATATGATCTCCCCTACTCTTTGCAACTTCTTTATGCGACAGTCTCTAGACCTAGCCGTTGGTGCCTTCGTCCTTTCCGAGGAGTCCTCTGGGACTCGGGCTGAGCTTCAGAAGGTTGAAGTTGCCCTCGAGGCCTTTAAGAGGGCGGCGCCGATGACTGTTTCGGAAGTTGAGGTCAGGCCCTAGGGCCAATTGAAGAAGAGGGACACTGAGTTGGCTAGGGTTAAGGAGAAGTTGACCTGCGTGTAGGGCGAGAACGTCGAGCTTGCTACCGCCCAAGAGGAACTTGCTAGAATCCGAGAGGATTGGCTCCAATGTAGGCAAGCAGTAGTTAAAGCTCGGGAGAAGATCACCGCGCTTGAGTGGGAGTTGGGGGAGGCTCAATGTGTCAGTCCTCGGGAAGCCCTTGAGAAATTCCAAGAGTCAAAGGAGTTCTGCCAGTATGCTGCGGAAGCCATTGAGAGGTACAAAGGATCTCAGGAGTTCTAGCAGCTGGTTATGGCTTCTTCTTGCCAGGTGTGTGTGCAACTGTGGGCCAAGGCCATTGGTGCAGTGAGGAAGAAACACTCGGTCGTAAGGGTAGAGGACTTCCCATTTCCTCGTCCCACCAAGGAGGGGTCTGCCCCTTAGTGGCCCTTTTTTTTTACGCTTTAAGGGTGGGGCCTTTATGGCTTGACTGAACCTTAGTTGACTCATTTGACTCTCAACCTTTTGGTCCAACCTTAATCATAGAGATGATCAGTGCCAAGCTTAATCGATCATCGTGGGGCCGATTTAGTATGGTCTTCGAAAGGGTTTGTGGGGGCATTTGTAGTTGCATCATGATCGGTGTCCTTCCGATTGGCTTGGCTAGATCGATTGCGAGGTTGTCCCCCCAGATGCGTACGCAGGCATAAGCGACTGGCCTCAGAGGTTAGTGTATTTTAGGCTTCACCTTAGGCTTCTTATTTGGTTGCTAAAGGCAGATCCGATGCCTGGGTTGATGCTTAAGGTTAGGCTTTCGCTTGATTGTTTACATGTGAGTCCATGGGCAAATGTGATGCTCAAGCTTTAGTTTAAGGCTTGAGTCTCATTTGGCTTCTTAAGTGAAGATCCGAGGGAATCTTTCGCCATAAAGGTCGCTCGGCTGCTTAAGCACGAGTTCGAGGGAATCCCTTGCAGTTAGGCTGGGGATTGAGGCTTAAAGGTGGCTCGTCCGCTTAAGTGCAGCTTCGATGGAATCTGCTGCACTCATGTTGGGGCCTGAGGCTTAGAGGTCGCTCGGCTGCTTAAGACCAGGTTTGAGGGAATCTATTACACTCAGGTTAGGGCCCGAGGCTTATAGATCGCTTGACTGCTTGTTTCTCAACTGGCCTTGTGCATTCAAGTATTGGAGGGATTGAGGCTCAACTGCTTATTTCACAGTTGGCTTGAGAGGAATTCCATTCTCACAAGTATAATACATCAGGAATGGTAAGAGTGGAGGTTGTCGACATTTCACATCTTGGGGATATCACAACTCTGTAATGCTTTTAGGCAATACGCTCCCTGATGGAGAACTTCCACTACTTGATATGGTCCTTCCCAGTTCGGTGCGAGTTTACCGAAGGTGAGGTGAGGGACTGACGTCTCGACCTTTCGCAAGATTAGATCTCCTAGGTGGAACTGCCTGGGCTGCATTTGTCAATTGTAGAATTGGGCCATCCTTTGCTGGTACGCAAGAAGGCAGAGGCGGACGTCTTCTTGGAGTTCGTCCAAGAGGTCGAGGTTGCCTCTTAACCCTTGGCCGCTGTGGGCCTCGTCGAAGGTAGACACTTGGAGGGATGGGGGAGTGCTATTTCCACCGGAATGACTTCTTCAGTGCCAAAGGACAAATTAAAGGGTGACTTACCAATGTTGGTTTGAGGTGTCGTTCGATACGACCAGAGGACATTTGGCAGCTCATTGACCCATTCTCCTTTGGCTTCGTCGAGCCCCTTCTTTAGACATTGAAGGATAGCTCTGTTGGTAACCTCGGCTTGGCCGTTGCTTTGAGGATGTGCCACTGATGTCAACCGATGGTCAATGTGCAGGTTGGCGCAGGCGTTTCTGAAAGTCGCGCTGTCAAATTGCTTTCCATTGTGAGTGACGATTGCCCGAGGAATGACGAATCGACAGATAACGGACTTCCACTCGAAGTCCCATGCTTTGCAATTGGTAATGTTGACAAGGGGGCTGACTTCTACACACTTGGTAAAGTAGTCTACGGCCACTATGAGGAAGGCTAATTGCCCTGTTACTTTAGGGAAAGGACCTAGAATGTCTATTCCCCACTGTGCAAATGGGCAAGGCTCATAGATCATCTTTAGGCTTGTGGATGATTGGTGATGGATGCTCATGAACCTCTGACATTTGTCACAAGCTCGGACGAAATGTAGGGAGTCTCAGAGGAGAGTGGGCCACCAATATCCTTGGCAAAGGATTTTATGGGCCAATGTCCGACCTCCAGCATGGCTTCCATAGATTCCCTCATGAACCTCCTGGAGAGCATACTCCGCTTCAGATGGCCGCCGACATATGAGATATGGAAGCATGATCAGCGAGAGAGCTCACTACTAACAAGTGTGAATTTTGGGGCTTGGCACCGGATGAGCCGACCTTTATCCTTGTCTTCAGGCCGCTGTCCATCCAATGGGAACTGGATGATTAGGTCCATCCATGATGGCTCTTCTTCTACTTACATGACTTGCCAAGCTTTGCCCTCCTGGCTGACGCTAAGTCGACTAAGTTCTTCAACGAGGACGGTGCGTTCCCCCCTTGGCTCGGAGGAGGATGCAAGGCGGGCTAGGGCGTCGGCCTTGGTGTTCTCCGCTGGAGGCACACGAGCCACCGAGAAGGTGTTAAAGCTAGGGATCACCTCCTTCACCTTGTTGAGCTATTGTTGCAGCAATGGTTCCTGGGTTTCATATTCACCCAAGATCTGGTTGGCGACCAGTTACGAGTTGCTGAGGACTCGGTGACGCTTCACCCCTAGGTGCTGAGCCATCCGTAGCTTGGAATTGAGGGCTTCAGACTCAGTGACGTTGTTAGATGTTGCAAAGTTGAATTGGAGGACATACTCCAGGTTGAGACCTTCAGGTGTGATGAGCAGTAATCTTGCTTCACTGTCGGTCCTGCAAGAGGATCCGTTGACGTGGAGAGTCCACTCTGGGTCTATCTTAGCTTGTGAAGATGGGTCCTTATCGTCTTCCTGGGTGTTGTAGTGGTACTCGGCAATGAAGTTGGCCAGTGCCTGCGCTTTTATGGCTGTCCGACGCTTGAAGGACACATCAAATTCCCCTAACTCCATCGCCCACTTCACATGTTGCCTGGAAGTTTTAGGGTTGGACAGGACTTGTTTAAGTGGTCAGTTAGTGATGACAATTACACGATGAGATTGGAAATATGGGCGGAGCCTTCTAGCAGAGACCATGAGGGCTAATGCTAGCTTTTCTATGGCTAGGTATCGGAGATGAGGACCTCATAACACCTTGCTCACATAATAAACCGGGAGCTGCATCTCGTTATCCTCTCTTGTTAATACAGAGCTTATAGATCGCTCGATTATAGAGAGATATAAAGAATAGAGACTCGCCCGGTGAGTGGCTAGAAAGCATTAGGGCAGCAGTAAGGTAGGCCTTTAGTTCTTGGAAGGCCTTTTAGCAATCTTCATCCCATTCAAATTGTCCCTTCTTTCAAAGGAGGGCGAAGAAGGGTAGGCTTCGCTCGACAGATCGGCTCAGGAACTTGCCCATGGCGGCTAGGCGACCGTTGAGGTGCTGCACTCCTTTGACGGACCGGGGAGGCTCCATGTCGATGATGGCCTGGATTTTCTACGGGTTTGCTTTGATTCCCCTCTTACTGACAAGGAAGCCGAGGAACTTGCCCGATCCAACACCGAAAACGCACTTCCCTGGGTTGATCTTCATTTGGAACCGCCGGAGTGTTGCAAAGGTTTCTACCAGGTTAGAGGTAGTAGGACGCTTGCATGCTCTTAACAAGCATGTCATTTGCATACACCTCTATGTTTCGGCCGATCTGCCCCTCAAACATGTAGTTGACAAGCTGCTTGTATGTTGCACTTACATTTTTAAGACCAAAAGGCATTCATGTATAGCAATAAGTACCTACGTCTGTGATGAATGCAGTTTTCTCTTTGTCGTCTGGGTGCATCCGGATTTGGTAGTATCCGGAGTAGGCGTCCAAAAAACTCAGCAACTCGTTTCTAACTGTGGCATCTATGAGTTGATCCACCCGAGGTAAAGGGAAGCTATTCTTTGGGCAAGCCCTATTAAGGTCGATGAAGTCCACGCTCATCCTCCAACTTATGTTGGGGTTTTTGACGAGGAAAATGTTGAAGAGCCAATCCGGGTATGCACTTCCCAGACAAGGCCTGTCCGTAAGGCTTTGGAGACCTGCAAGTGTGCTGCCATCCGCCGCTCCTCCGACATCGCCCGACACTTTTGCCAGACTGGTTTGTGCTTGGGATCAACATTAAGCCGGTGTGTGTAGCTGTTGGGGTCGATACCAGGTGTTTCTGTATCGTCCCATGCAAAGACATCTTGGTTGCTGGTGAGGAAGTTGACCAACTTTGCAGAAAGCTCAGTAGGAAGTTCGCCCCCGATTCTAACTTGACGGTCTGGTCTTCCGCTCAGCTTGATGACGATAGGGACTTTTGCCGGTTCTACACGGTTATCCGTCGAGGTCTCAGTTCCGCTGGATGCACCGATGTGGTCTGAGGCTCCTCTGGGGTAGGTTCGGGTAGGAGGTTGAATAGACTTTATATAGCACCTTCGGGCTTCAGTCTAGTCTCCTCTTACTTCACCCACACCATGCTTGGTCAGGAACTTGAGCTTTTAGTGGTAGATGGAAGTGACCCCTTGGATACGACTAAGTATTCCTCGGGTGATGATGGCGTTGTATGCAGAAGGTACCCTAACCACTGTAAAGTTGGCCACGAGGCTGATGCTCTGAGGGAAGGTGCCTAGGGTAATGCCTAGCTTGACTGTCCCCTCAGAGGTTACATGTTGCCTGTTAAAGCCGTACAAGGGGTATCTAATAGGCCTCAGCTGATTGACTGGGATTCTAAGTTGTACAAAAGAATCATAATGAAGAACATCGGGAGCTCTTCCATTATCTACTAGAATTCTATTTACATTATAGCCATTTATAACGGTTGATACAACAAGAGGGTCCTCATGCGGAGTCTTAACCCCATCCAAGTCCTCCTTAGTAAAAGTTATTGCTTCCTGGGGCTTCATCTAGCCCTTCGAGCTAGCGGTGAGGACTTCTAAATAATATTACTTTCCTATTCTGGTTGCTGTCACTGCCTGCTGTTGTGGCTCCTGCAATTGTCATGATGACCCCTTTTTGCTACTGCTTCTAGGGATCTTCTCCCTCGGGTTCTGCGTCGGGGGCTGGGCACTTAAGCCGATTGTAGGTGAAGTCGGGGTGGATGCGGCCCCAATGGATTAGCCGATGAATCTCTCGGATGAGGTAGTTACAGTCATTGGTGTTGTGGCCGTGGTCCTGGTGGAATGCACAATAGCTGATTTTGTTGCGCCGATTAGGGTTGCTTTTCATCTGAGGAGGATACCAGAAGAAGGGCTTGCCCTTGATTTCCAGGAGTATCTGACTGGGTGGAACAACCAACTTTGGGAGTTCACCTCGTAGGGGCCTCTTTGATCGTCCCGGTAGGGACACCTTTCTTCAAGCTCAGTGTTTGGCTGTTTAACACGCGAAAATACACGCATATTTTGGCATGTTTATTAATTCCGCACTTTTGGGTTTATCAGACGATTTAGGGTTCGTGTTCAGGACCTTTCCCCACAGACCGGAGTCGGTGTTAATTTACATCGGACGAGTCCGAACACCTTTGATTAATTGCCAAGGATTTGATTACAATGTTGGCCCTAATGTCAGGGATCCACCCCTAAAGAATCCCCACGCCTATAGGCGGGGTACGTTCGTAACACATTTTTCGGTGTGTTTTGTAATTTTCCCTAAATCAGGGGATGCATCTGCAATTTTACCTCTTTCGAGGGTATATTTGTAATTCTCCCTCTTTTGAGGGTATATTGGCGATTCTCCTCTTTTTCGGGGGGTATTATTAATAATTTTCCCTCCTCGAAGGGTATATTTGCGATTCTCCCCTTTTCGGGGGTATATTTGCAATTTCCCCTTTTCGGGGGTACATTTCCATTATTTTCTTGTCATTGTGGATATTTCCATAATTTTCCCGTGATCGGGAAAGTATTTCTATAATTTTCCACCATTAAGGGTGTTTTTTTTGTAATTTTCTGCCACTAGCGGTGTTTCTGTAGTTTTCTGCCACTAGGGGCGTCCTTTTTACAATTTTTTGCATAGCAGAACGTATTTTTGCAATTTCCAGACAACGAGGGGTATTTTTATAATTTCCGTGAGTCCCTCTTGATTATATGGACATATATATAGAAGAGAAAATTTTGAACTCTAAGGATTCGCAGAATTATTCCATTCTTGTTTTGAATAACATAAACTTCCCCGTATGGGGGTATTTGTACAAATAACCCTGACTTAAGGGCATTTTTGCAAAGACTTAAAAAATATGACTTCATAGGAGGAGGGCGCCCTCCTCTCACCTTCTTCTCTCTCTTCTTCTTCAGCCACCAAAAGCTCTCTTCTTGTAGGAAGTTCTCTCCTCTTGTTAAAAAAGCTCTCCTTTTGCGCAGGGAGAAGTGTTGGGTTTTTATAGGAGTTGGAGTGAGCCTTGGAGGAGGTCCCCCGGAGCTCGGAGAAGGTAACTTCCTTCGCCCTTCCTCTTCCCCCGTCTTTTCTTCTTCCTTCCTTTCCCCCCAGTGGTGTAGCAGCAAGCAAGAGGAGGGGAAAACCTCCTCCCCGGTGGTGCAGCAGGCAGACGGCAGGGCGGCCCCCCCGGTAGCACAGGGAGGCGGGGGGAGTCCCCTGGTGGCGGCAGGACGGGGGGAGGTCCCCCCTGTGGCGCAACAGGCCGGGGGGGCCTCCCTCGATGGCGGAATAGGCCGGGGGTCTCCCCCGGCGGCAGATGGCGGGGGGGGGGAGATCTCCCCCGGTGCGCAGGGAGGCGGGGGAGTTCCCCCCCGGTGGCGCAGGTGGCCGGGGGCTCCCCCGGTGGTAGCGGAGGCGGGGGGGAGGTCCCCCCGGTGGCGGACGGCGGGGGAGAGATCCCCCGGGTGCGCAGGAGGCCCGGGGGCTCTCCCCCGGTGGCAGACGGCGGGGGTGGGGTCCCCCAGTTGCAGTAGACCGGGGGAGCTCCCCCGGTGCAGAGGTCGACCAGGGGGGGCTCCCCTGGTGCTGGGTGGCTCCCCCGGTGCGGACAGTGGCGGGAGTCCCCCCCCCCCCCCGAACCGGGAGAAGAGAAAGAGAGGGAGGGAAAGGTCTCCCCCCCCCCCTTTTTGTGGTCTTTTGTCAACCCTATAAAAAGGGACCCGGGCTTGAATCTCTTTTGTCTTTTTCTGGCCTCTTGTGCATCACGTGGAGATTTTCGTTTATATGTTAAGGAATCCCTAAACGTCGATTTGCTGCCGGATTGACTTCAGGTTGCCAAATTGAAATACGGGAACACCGAGTGGACCCTTAAAATATATTCTTCTTTTCTCTTGTAAAAATTTGACCCTACGGGCGTGTAATTTTATGGAACCCGTGTGGTGTTTGTTGAAATGCCCACTCGTCAACAATAGAGCCAATGGCTCGACTTATCGTGGGTTTTCTATTTAAAAGACCGAATGGCTTCATGTTGCACATTCGATGCTCATCCAAATGTGTTTAAAAAAGACTTTGTAGATTTCAAGCACTTGATCTTCCATGGAGCGGGTGTATATGACTTCGTGCCACCCCTTGTTGTGCTCGATGACATATTCACGCACATACCATGCTAATCAAGAATTGAACGACATCTTGAGTTTTTAATTTCTGAAATTTCTGTAATAACCAGAAATTAATTATGAACTTTATGGGGTCCAACATTGGCCTACGTCGATACTCTTGAGCAGGTTCTTCTCTGGCATGGGCAGGGAGGATGTCCTACTTATTGTTGTACTTCTGAGCCTTAGCCATAAGCTCAGGGAAGGATGTTGGGGGCCTTTTAGTGAGGGAGCTCTATAGATTGGGGTCGGTGGTCCCTTGCAGCATTGCCGTGACGGCGGTGGAGACATTTTGACTTTGAATCTGGAGAGCTTCAGCATAGAATCATCCCAGATAAGACCTGAGGGGCTCGCCCTTTTTCTACTTAAGGGTCATGTGACACGTCGAAGTTTTGATAGGCCGGGCATACCCAGCAAAGTGAGAGAGGAAAGCCCCCCTCAGTTGTAGGGAAGTGGAAATCGAGCCCGGTGTCAGGGTTTTGAACCAGGCGGCGGCCCCCCTTTCCAAGGTGAGAGGAAAAGCTCGACATTTGATGGGGTCTGATGCCTCTGACAGGGTGAGGAGAGTATCAAACCTCTTCCAATACTCAGTGGGGTCGGCCGTACCATCATATTATAGCAGGAACCTCTACCTTTCCACGGAGGACCTCAGCTAGGACCTCCCGAGTAAAGGGAGAGCTATTGACCTGGATGGAATACTGGGCTTGTTCAGCTACCTTGGTGATCACCTCTTTCATCTCCTTCTTCAGGTCTTCAATTTGGCGCTCTATCAAGAGGAGGGCTTCAGGGCGGGAAGGTGTCCCTGAGGGAGAGTAGGTGGAGACAGAGTTGTCGACAGACTTCTCCTCAACATCTGCTAGATAGACAGGTGGAGGAGGTTGATTGTCGCCTTGATCTGCAACTTCCGTAGGAGGCGCTGGTGGAGGGGGCTGGTTGGCCAACCCGTAGACAACTTTTTATAGGCCCTTCACTTGCTCTACTAGCATATTGAATTGTTCCTGGGTGATCCTTACGGGGGAGCCGAGCCAGATGAAGAAGAATGAACATCAGCATTTGACCCCACGACGTTCTTGCTGCTCGCTGTGATGGCTTTCTTTTCGTTCACACAGACGGCGCCAAAGTGTTACGTAAGCTACACTTGGATTTGTATGGATCGGGACCGACTAAGAAGCGAGAGAGATGACTGGCCACACTGCTCACCTAGCTGAACAATCTTGAGGATCCCTAGGACAGGGGTGCGGTACATCGAGCTTCAAGGCCGATCTTCCCGCATAGGGAAAGGAAGTTATCATTGGGGGTTAGTGACCCCAGGAAAACCCGCCAATGCTTAAAGTCAGTGCAATGGGAAGGAATTCTTTTGAGTGGGAGAAGAGAAAGCAGTATTTCGGTGCTACTGCTAAGGCCTTCTACCTTGATATGTGTACCTTTAGGAAGCCGTTGAGACCAACCTTATATAGGTGACGAATGCCAATTACTATGGTGGTTTTCTTCCGCGGGAATTCGTGTGATGACTGGTTACATATAGAGACCTACTTGTATGGCGGTTGGAAAGTGTGATTTAAGCAAGGTATGGAGATTATGGAAGCGCCTGCCTCAATAATGCGCACACAATCTGTCCAGGAGGCATGCTCATGGAAGGGTTACTTCGAGAAGGCGTCTACAATCTCCTGATGTTAGGACCAGGTGATATGGTGCACTGCCATCATTACCTTTGAATTTTGAAATTAGGACGGACGATATCCCAGGAAGGCGAGATTTTGCCACTTGTCCAGGGCGCATAAATCAGCCCACATCAGTTGGGTTGCTAAAAGAGCTTCCACAGAAGGCACCATTCACCAGTCTAGCGTGGGCGGGTTTCATCAAATGGCCTACTGTTTTAAAGACAAGGTTGACGTCCCCCCCTTTTTTTTACCCGGGCGACTTTGCGAGAAGTCTTATATTTTGTTTTGGGCTTGGGGGGATTTTTCCTCTGATCATGGAATGGACTCTCTCTGAGGAGGTTGGGGTGCACATGCGGGGCTACACGAGTGGCCAGTGTAGTGTCCATTTCATGGGGTGCGCATCGTATCAGACGATGAGGGTTCGAGTGCTGGACCTTTCCCCACTGACCGCAGTCAGTGTTGATTTACATCGGCATAACGTCCGAACACCCTTGTTTAATTGTCAACGATAAGGCCTAAAATGTCTTTCCAAGGTTCTCTAGTTAAGGACACATCCGCATAGAGAATCTGCATCGCACCTTTAACTCCCAATGGGTAACCATACAGTGTATGAGGAATAGGATTTGACTAGGACCAGACTGAACTGGGCGATACCTTATCGTATCTGGAGGTGATAGTAAGCTCGGGGAGCACAACCATGGCCTACAGCGCCCCGTTAGTTACCTGGACACCAGGGGTATTTTGGTAATTATCACACCCGGGGGGTATTACGGTAATATGACCTCGCTGGGGGCTTTATTATAGTTCGGGGGTGACTGACCAAGCAAGGAGCGGCTTTGGCAGGCTTCGGGGCTATTTTCAGGAGCCGTGGAGAACTATAAGGGCATACCAGGGTTGGAAGGGCGTTTTGGTAATTTGGTATGGTCACCCGCACGAGGGCTTTATGGGAGGCACTGGGGGCCAGAGGATAAATTGTAGGCATTTCCCAAGTATGGAGGGACTGTGAAGTCCTTAAAGGCCATACACACACCTTTCACTCCTAAGGAAAGGACATATACGCAATTTCCCCCATGGGAGGGGTTTATTTGCAAAAATTTTTTTAGCTGTCACGCACCGGGGGCAGCATCACACAACTTTGCTAACTTTCATAAATTCCATTACAGAGATCGTCGACGAGTTGTCAACTGTACACATCGTTGCCGCCCTCAGACGGGCGTATGTTCAATTCTAATATCCTCGAGAGGGGCATTATAGTCCTTTCACCTTTTTAAGACTATTTGAATTCCCCATATTACCCGAGAGACATAAGAAGAACGAGGCCCGGAGAGTCGTCATTACAAGGTCCGCATAGGGACGTAAGTACAAATTCCCCCGTAGAGGGTTAACAACCAAGCTCACATAGGGGCCTAAATACAAAATCCACATGGGGGTACAAACATAAAACCCACACAGGGGCAAAATACAAGTCCCGGGGTGTTGCATACCCCAAACAAGTCAAGACCACGAACAAGAGCTTCTTCTTCTCTCCAAGTCTTTCCCTCTCTCTCTAAAAAAACCTCCCTTCAAGTGAGCCCCGTAGGGCTATTTATAGGAAGTGAGTGATTGGCCCGGGGTGGGCCGAACCCGGGCGGGTCCAAGCCATCCCTGGCATGTCTTTTTTTTCCTTCCTTTTTTTATTTTAAATGGGCATGCGCAGACCCGGGACCGGCCCGGGACTGCCCCGCCCCGGGCAGGTCCGCACTGACCCGCCCGGGGTCGGGGGTCCCGGGCCGGCCGGGCGGGTCCCGCCCGGGGTGGAGCCACCCCGGGCAGGTCCGTCCGAGGTCGCGGGACCCCGGGTGGGTCAGCCCTCTTCTTTTAAACCTGCAAGCCAGGGATTTTTACCCCCTCGAACTCCGCTGCAGCCACGTGGAAGAGAGAGGAGCTTCTCTGCGCTCGTTCGTTGTCTTGCTTCGTCTGTCGAGGGAGAGAGACTTCTTCGATCCCGAAAGACGCGGTACCTGCCGTTGGGACTGCGAAAAAGGTGTGCATAGCACATTTTTTCTTTCCTTGCCGCAAGATTTATTTTGTGTGTGTGTTAGAACCCAAAACCATATGACCCTGACGGTCTCCATGGATTTATTCTGGGTTACCTTCACTCCCTTGCTGCAAAGCGTATTGGGCTGAACCAATAATCGGGCTATGAAGCCCTAATAGAGTGGATATTCTCCACGGAGCGGCGCTACGCCGATCTCACAACCTCACATCACACGGAAATAACTATCCGCGTTGGGTTGGGAATGAGTGTTTTCTTCTTCTATTTTTTTATCCCGATTATTGTAGGGATATTTTCGGTTGCAACACCTACCCATATTCTAGTAAAGGTTGGCTATAGCCTGTAGGGGTTGGGGAGTCCTGTTCGAATCCCTCCCTCCAGTTTCGCCCTGTGCTCCCTTCCCTTCCCACAAAACCGTGGCCTTCTTGTAACTTGTCCACCTACAATTATCTTCTCTCTCACTGGATGCTCTTAAATTGCATGCCTTTTATCTCTTTCTCTGGTTAGTATCTATAATTGCATTTCCATGTCAACGTGCTGTTCTTGCCTTTCCTTGGTTGTTCATGGCCCTCTCTTGAGGGGAAACCTCTTACCTTATTGTATAGTTAGATATTTATTTATATTATATACTATCGGTTTTAAACTGTTAAAGGCCCGAACTCTAACCTAAAATCTAGGCATTGGGTTAAGAGAATCCTCAATAGATAAGGAGGGAGGCGCCCACAGATTGTCCGATGTGCGACTATACCTCAACATACCCCCTAGTGCCGAACCCGGATGGTTATGGTATGAGTAGTGTGCGCCTAACCCGGATGGTTGCAATATGAGTGACACAATTAAACAGGTGGGGTGGAGTATGAGAAAGCTTAGTTCTGATACCATGTTAAAGGCCCGAACTCTAATCCAAAACATAGGCATTGAGTTGAGAGAATCATCAACAGATAAGGAAGGAGGCGTCCACAAATTATCTGATGTGGGACGAAACCTCAATATAAACTATTTTTGGATGTAAGTGTTCCAATTGTTGGATAAGAGTACAAGATATTGGGTGAGACAATGGCCAAATTTTATGCTACATATGATGATTTTCTCACATTGGAAACATTATTTGCCTATCCAGTGTAAAGATGGTTTTACTAGCCATGCTTACGAGGAAAAAATGATTTTTTCTTTTTTCTTGGGTGGGTGGTGGGGGGGGGGATATTCTGGTCTTCTCTGAGACAGACACACACACCGAGTACAATTTATAGTTATGCTCCGCTTTTTGTTGTAAAGACAAATGCGGGGGACTTTGTTTCCATTTTCCATACAGTTAAACTATCAAAGAAATTGTTTCTAATTCTCATAGCATCTGGGAACCATATTTACTATTGGAACCAACTATTTAAATTGTCATTGGTTCAGATTTTTAAAATCTGGATTTTTTGTTTACATCCTTATTCTGTTTGGCTTGTGTTTACATGTTCTTTTTAAGTGTTAGTTTGTTCACCAAAAACCTTATTTATTACTGTAAAAGCATATGCTTGTCAAAAGGGAAAGATTCTTTTCATATTCATTATCACCTCGGTATGGATTCAATCCATTTTCTTGTGTGCCAACACAAAGCAAGTTTTATGAGCAAAGTATGCTCAATTGTCAATTAGGTTTTCAAACAGAAGTGCGTTTCAGTGTGGGAAAAAAATTATCAACAGTTCTGCTGAAGTTCTGATGGCATGCATATTTTTTTTTTCTGTTGTTTCCTTTTATGGGATGGTTTAGATTTCAACACTCCTGTGTGGGAAGCATGACCATCATGCTTCTGTGTAGAAGGCCATTTTCTGTCTAGAGTAGCACAGTTAAATTTCTTTTTCTGTAGTTTATTGGAACTCTTTCCTGTTGCAGATTATGGATGATGATTTTGCTGGTTCTAAATTGTTCAATTTCCTTATCTGTAGTTTTTCCTGGAACTCATTTGTGTTGCTGACTTGCTGTTTATGGATGATGATTTTGCTAGTTGTTCTAAGATGCTGCATTAACATATAGTTTAAAAGTCGTGTGCAGCTTGACATTTTCAAGAGCGGCAGTTCTTACATTTTTGAGCTGTCTTGCTGATGAAGGTCTTGAAGGTTCCTTACTGGTATGTTCCTCCCATCATAAATAAGAAAATGAAAACCCTTTTTACATGTTAGTGGAAGTATATTGCTTAGAAAAAGAAATAATTAATATTTAACACAAAGCTTTAGCTATATTTTATGAATGAACATCTAGTATCATTGTACAAGCCATGGTACCAAAGTATTTTTGAAAAGATGGGGATATGAATGTAAATGCTCAAAAAGATTGGGTATATATGTATATTTTTAGAAGACGTGGGATAAATGTATTTTTGGGAAAAAAGGAAGGGCTTGTATATAACTTTCTCAGAAGAGGCATGAATGCAAATCTTTGAGAAGAGAGTATAAGAAAAATGGAGGGGACAATGAAAGGGGAATAGAGAGAAATGGAGATGGGGAAGCCAACACCAAAGGGAAAGTAACCACCCTGCAATGGCTTAAGGGGTCTTGAAGATGGATGTAGCTGCTGTTGTTGGTTCTTTAGGGGCCAATGCTCCACCATTGGAAGGCCCAACTTGGACGCAACATATCAATGAACCAACAACAGTTTGTCTAATTGAAATATGACATAGTAAATCTCCTGATCAGAAGTAGCAAACTCGTCCTGTAAGAGGCCACCAATGGCCTCATTTAAGAGGACTCTGGTGCTTGTTTTCAATCTTCCTTGACTCCCAACTTCTCAGTACAAGGAGGAGAGCACGCCAAAGTGTTTTAGGCTTTGCACTTTTGAGGATCATGGGGGCATCATAGATCTCCTAGCTGTTATAGAATACTTCATCCCATGTTATAGAATACCTCATCCCAGGATTGGAAGTATGATGGTACAGGTTGGGTGGAGTCAAGCCCACGGGACTGTGCAGTAAGGGAATATAAAAGTCTGTTGAGTGTCAAAGAACATTTTTGTGATATGACGATCATGAAATTTCTTTTTCAAATTTTTGTTCTCACTTTTGAGTTTCTTATAACTCTTATACAGGTCAGCATAAACAAATTGTCATTGTTCAACGGTAAGATTTTCAGAATCGGAATTTACCTCTCTTCCTCATCCTCTCCAGCCATCAAACAGAGGTTGTGGACAATCTCCTCTAGCTCATCACCTTCAGCTTCGGTGTTCGATTCCTCTGAATCCTCATCACTCCATGTAGCCTTCATAGCTTTAGGCTTTTTGTCTTTTTCTTTCTTGAATTTCTTCTGGAGCTCAGGGCACTCACCCCTCATATGCCCGACTTTCTTGCATTCATAACATATAATTTCTTCTTTCTTGCCGAACTCTCTCTTCTTTCCAGCATTTTTCTTCAAAAATCTTCTTGGGAAAGTTCCTTCCCTCCTTGCTTTCCTGAAGTACTTTCTGGCTCGCTTAGTCACAAGAGCCATAAACTCCTCCATATCACTGTCAACCGGTGAGTCTTCACCGCTTTCTTCTGAAGAAACTAAATGAACCTTCAATGCAATAGTCTTTTTTTTCTTGCTCTCTTCCTCAGCTGGCTTCATGATATTAATCTCGTACGTCATCAGCGACCCAATCAATTGATCCACCGTGAGTGTGGTGAGATCCTTCGAATCCTCGATGACAGTCGCCTTTATGTGCCACGGCGGTGAGAGTGACCACGACACCTTCCTGACCAGGAATACTCTTTTCCTAAAGCTTTCAAACAATTCGTGATCTCACTTAGCCTTGCATACATTTCACTTATATTCTCCTCAGGCTTCATGGTGAACAGTTCATATTCCCGGATCAGCAAATTTGCCTCTGTCTCACGAACTTCTAAGGTGCTTTCATATATCAACTGTAACTTCTCCCACATCTCCTGCGCAGATGAGCACATTAGCACATATGAGTACTCATTAGGATCTATTGCGCACTGAATGATATTCATAGCTTTAAAATTCAAACAAGATTTCTTGATTTTTTCTTCATTCCATTTATCTTCATTCAGAGGCAACTGATGTGGTCCTTTGCTGACCACCCTCCAAACATCAAACTCCTGTGCTCGTAAGAACACAATCATCCTATTCTTCTAGTACGGGTAATTCTTCCCGTCAAAGTATGGTGGACGATCGATCGAATGTCCCTCAGGGAGCATTCCTTTGTTAGCCATAAGAAATATGATGGATCTTTTCTCTACAATCGCAAGATTGATTAAGGATCAGAGACCTGCTCTGATACCAGATGTTGGCCCCAAGTATAACAAGCGCGGACAAGAAGGGGGGGGGTTGAATTGTCCCCCAAGCAGAGTTCAGATTTTAAAACAATTAACCGTTGGACTAAAATTTGAACGAGAAATGAGACTAACTAAAACCAAGAGGAAACAGAGATCGAACGAATCACTCAATCTCCCAATCACACTCGACTAGAAGTGGCAAGATCGACAGACAAACCACAAAATGCAATTACACAGTGCGAGAGAACTTTTAGGTGGTTCGGCAGGACCTTCATATCCTCCTACATCCACCCCTCACCAAAATGGTGAGGATTCACTCGCTCCAACAAGAGCGCACACGGAGTGTTACCTCCACACACACACAGAGACTTCGTCTCCAAAATGATCCGACAACCGGATCTACAAACCACACACACACACGCTGCCAGATATGCAGCAAGCTCCACACGACCGTGCGTAGACGGTCACACACACAAAATTTCTCTAAGTACAAAAACAAAAGGATGTTCAACACAAACCCAAAACTAGCAATCTAGCAAGAATTCACTAAATCAAGATCTAGAAATGATAGGCAAGACGATCTCCCTGATTCACAGTGGAAATGCTCCAGGAGAGGCAGGATTTGGATGCAGCTTCATGAGGATGCCCTTCTTCCCCTGGTAGCCTTTCTTCTTGTCTTCTTCATTCTTCTTCTTTTCTTCAGTGTTCTTCTCCTTGTGGTGCTGGAACGAGCTCACAAATATCTCACTGCTGCTTCTGCTCGATCAACCCTTCATCGAAGGCCATTGCAGTATTTTTATAGAGCTGGAGAAGAATTTCGTCCCTTGATCTTGGATAAGGTTAACTTGGGTCATCCATTACTCTTCGAATATCAAGTGAGCTTTTCGTGAATTACAGAGAGAAAATCATTCAGCCTCTTTTGATTGGTCCACAGTAGAAAGTAAGGAATATTCTCCATAAAGGAGCCTTCTGGAATGTAGCATGGAGGGATGCCACGTGTCCTCGGATGCTGTGCCAATTATTGGAGACCGAAGGCACGAGGTCCACTTTGGTGAATCACATGTTTGACCCTTTTTCTGCACTGGCGACCTATTTGTCACCCTTAATAAGGCATTTTTCACCCTTACACGACATTTATCACCCTTACGAGGCATTTATCACCCTTAGCGATAGAAGCCGTCGCCTTTGTATTTTCCTTCTTTGCTTGAGCCGTTGGCTTCACCTATTTGTCACCCTTGTGAGCCATTTTACACCCTTACTCACCTATTTGTCACAGATATCGGCAATTTGTCACCCTTATTCACCACTGCTACCACGAAAACTTCTGGCGGGTGTGGACGCACTAAAATTCGCTTATTCAGGTGGTTCGTCTATTAAGTGCGTGGGCGTGCCAGTCACCGAAGTGACAATTTGTTCGGGCTCCGAAGAGCCCATGGTGCGCTCGATCTGACTCGGTCAGACGATTGTGTGGTTCGTGTCGGGACAAAAACCCGCCGCGCCATAAAGGTCACGGCATCATTTACATCCCCCATACGAGGGAACACCCTTGATTAATGGCCGAGATTCAGGGCCTCATTGCCAAGAAATTAATTGCACGAAAGGTCTATTAGGAAGCATCGAAACCCCCGTATGAGGATAAGAAGAAAACATTCGCGATCATGTCGGTCGTGTACTGACCATTTAATGTTCGGACGAATGTCCGGCTCGAGAAAATCGCGGTTGTCGCGGGAAAACCGGAACGCATGTATGCCGAGGTATGGCAAATTTATTGTTCGGAAGAGCAGAAAACGTTCGGCTGAGCCTCGGTTAGAGCGGTCAAAAACCAGTAAATCTGTTGGCCCGGTGCAAGAGCAAGCTGCGACCATACTGCGGTGGCCCCCCCGCGGTCGAAACAAGACTTGCATGAGCGTCATTAATATTTCCGGTGCCAAGGGGCAATGAGGGAATATCCCTTGAATCGGCTGAAAAGCCCTGTGTCTATGGAAGCGGACGTTCGAAACGTGTCGGTCATTCGGGAGACCGTTTAATATTCAGACGGGTGTCCGGCTTGAGAGTATCATAATCGTCGCAGGAGGACCTGGAACATATGTATGTTGTGATACGGCAAATACATTATTCCGAGACACTGAAAATATTCGGTTAAATCTCGATTAGTGTAGCAGGAAACTAGCGAATTTATTGGCCCGGTGCGAGATCGAGTCGGGACCATACCGGGGGCGCCTCCCGCGGTCCAAACGGGGCTTGCGTGGGTATCATTAATGTTCCCGGTGCCGGAGGGCAACGGGGAAGAGTCCCGGGACTAGATTCCAAAACCAAAACATGTTCGAAGGAAGCGAGCTATAGGCCGAGGGTGTGGGTCAGACAATGACCATAATCGGGACGGACCCAAGGTCCAAGCACAGCCCACAAAGGCCTTATTGATATTCCCGTATATAGGGTCCAGGGATGACAGGAGCCATCTCGTTCTATTCAGATTTCTGTCGGTCACTTGCGGACCACTTGATATTCGGACAAGGGTCCATATTGAAGGTGCGACGTGGATAGGAACAACCCCGTACAAATGTATGCCGAGTTTACGGCAATTTCAATGAAAGGGCGGGAACGAATCCCAATAGGGTGATCCGATTTGACGAGCTATCGACCCAGAGCAATGCTGGGTCATGACCACGTCGGGGTAGGAGCCGTCGGCCATGTTGGCTGCTCACGGGTCTTTTCATGTTCAGACACAGGTCCGTGATAGAAACGCGGCGAAAACCGAGGCGAACCCGTTCAAATGTTTGCCGAACGTGCGGTAATTTTAGTAGTGGCTCGGAGGGGATCCGGCCTGAGGAACGAGTCCGGTCTGATTGGAATGTCGGCCCAAGACTAGGTCGGGGCCTGGCCATGTCGGGATAATTCCCAAGACTCGGGCCCGGCCTGAGAGGGCGGCATCATTGTTCATTCTGCGTTGGGTCACAGAGAGAGATGGGGCTGCAATGTGGACCCTGGTATTTTTTTTATCTAAGATTTTAATTATATGTTCCTCTCTTTCCTCTTGCTGTTCATTTCTTCTTTATGCATTTGTTCCGAATGATTCCTCCCCCCTTTTTGTTTATTATTATTTCCCCCCCTTTTTTATTATCACTATTTCACATTTTTGTTTGTTTCCTGTATATATTCGGATTTCTTCATTTATCATAATTTTCATTAATTTATTTATTATTATTATTATTATCACCAATGTCATTATTATCATATGTTATATGTGTATGTTTCCCGGAGGGAGAGGGCCGCTGGAGGGTGTACCGGCTAGGGGTATGGAAAGCATGCCGATGAGGGCGCCCCAAGGCGTACCGGCGAAGGGAGAAGGTGGTGCACCGAAGAAGGCACCAAGGAGAGTGTGCCGCTGGAGGGTGTTGGCGGGCGTGCCGGGCTGACTCGAAGTCTATACAACGTCTACTAGCACACGCGCAGAGTCTGTACATCGTTCATTTGCTGCAACTCAAAGTCTATACACTGGCTGATTGCTGTAACCCAAAGTCTGTACATTGGCTGGTTGCATGCATACAAGGTCTGTACATTCATCAGCTCAAAGTCTGTACATTGTCTATTTGCTGCAACTCAAAGTCTATACATTGACTGGTTGCATGCACACAAAGTCTATACGTCCATCAGCTCAAAGTCTATACGTTGGCTGGTCGCTGCGACGCAAAGTTTGTACATTCATCAGCTCAAAGTCTATACATTGGCTGCATTCATCAGCTCGAAGTCTACACATTGGCTGCATTCATCAGCTCGAAGTCTACACATTGGCTGATCACCGCAACACAAAGTCTGTACATTCATCAGCCCAAAGTCTATACATTGGCTGGTCACCGCAACACAAAGTCTGTACGTCGGATGGTCGCATGCGTACAAAGTCTGTACGTTCATCAGCTCAAAGTCTGTACAATGTCTATGCGAGTTGTCGATTTGCTGTAACTCAAAGTCTATACATTGGCCAGCTCAAAGTCTGTACGTTGTCCATTGGCTGCAGCTCAAAGTCTATACATTGGCCATCTCAAAGTCTGTACGTTGTCCATTGGTTGCAGCTCAAAGTCTATACATTGTGCTCCACTTCGGGAAAGACCATTCCACGTGAGACGGTGAGGAGGAGAGGGTGTGGGTGGGAAGGAGCGTGCCGCTGAAGGGCCAAGAAGGTGTGTCGTTGAAGGGCTGTTAGAATGTGCCGCTGGGGGGGTTGAAAGGGTGTACCGGCGAACGCTGGAACAGACGCGCCGATGAAGGCCCACTCCTCTGTTACTTATTTTTAAGGCTTTTCTTTTCTTCTTTTCTTTGATTTCTGCATAGTTTTATACAAATCTTTTCTCCTTCTTCTTGCAATATGTTGTTGTTCTATTTATTTGTTGCTTTTGTTGTCTTTTTCTATGTATTTATTATCCCATTTGTTTGTTGCGTCCTTTTGCCTTTTAACGTCTTGTTATTTTCTAACAAAAATTCGGCAACATCTCCCCTTGACCCGAGCGTAAGGGAGATAAAGGGAACGCGCCCATAGGGAGTGGCAGAACCCGTCAACTGGAGGTGAGCGCCCAAAGGCGGCAGCACCTTTAATGAATCCTCGGAAAACCCGAAAGCAGCGATGGATAAAGGGGGGAAAACCTCTGGAACTAATCAGGGGCGTGCCGGGCTAGGGAGGCCAAAGGGTGTGCTGGGCTGAGGGGCACAAGGGTGTGCCGGCTGGGTGGTTCAAGGTGTGTGTCGGCCAGAAGGAGTTGAGGCGTACCGGGCTGGCTGGTTCGAGGGTGCGTCGGGCTGAAGAAGCCAAGGGTGCACCGGCTGGGAAGGGCCAAGGGTGTGTCGGCCAAAAGGGGTTGAGGGGCATCGGTGAAGTAAAAGGGTTTACGGGCTGGGTTAAATCTAGGCCAAGTAGTGCGTTAGTTGGCTAAGGGAAAGGGATCAGGACTGTTTGGGGAAGCAATGGGCCTGAACAGGGGCAATGGGCTTGGGTTGTGTCTGGGAAGGGAGTGGATGCTGTCCAGAAGGGAAACCCGCCCTTGCTGAATCATGAGATCGATGGAAGAGGCTATCATCAGCCTAATATATATATTGGTGAATGCGAACGAGAGAATCCAAGAAGAACAGGGGAGAGAGAAAGAGAGCAAACCACGAAACACATAGCCGAGCAAAAGCTAGCCAACAACAAAAAAAAGGGAAGAAGGAAAAAAACATTCTTCTTTCATTCATAAAAAAGGGTGGCAGGGCCACGTTCGAGGCTGTACAATGAGATGAGGAGAGGGAAGAAGCAGTAAAAACAGGGGAGAAAGGAGACTGAAGAGGGAACCGGGGGTCCAGGATGGGGCCAAGACCCTCTGGGACACTCCCTATTACATTCACGGACTCTCTCCCCCTCCCTTACTCTCCATTGCTTACTCTCTCTCTCTCTCTCTTCTGCTAGCTTCTTCTTCTTCCCGGAACTCCCTGGGCTTGCCGAGCTTGGGAGGATGGAATTCTCCTTCTTCCTCTTCTCTCTTCTCCCCCGTCTGAGTAGGACTCTCGGTCTATGTTTTTTTCGTCTCCCTGTGTGTGTATCCTTCCGTCTCTCCGCGCCCTCTTTTTCGTCGGAGCGAGGGGCTCTTATACCCCTGGTCAGGCCGACGAATGCCGAGGACGGGAGAAGGTGGGGCGAGGACAGCCCAGCAAGGTGCAGGCATGGGCCTGCCATGCTTTCGCTGCGCGCCGAGGGCTACGAGCGTTGACCGGCGTGGATGGGCTGAACGCTGTGCCGCTGGGGGCTGAGGAAGGCGTGCCGCTGGAGAGCCTCGTAGGTGTGCCGCTGAAGGCCTTCACAAGTGTGCTGCTGGAAGACCCAAGAAGTGTGCCGCTGAAGGCTTGAAATAATGTGCCGTTGAAGGTCCGAAATAGTGTGCCATTGAAGGCTTAAAATAGTGTGCCGTTGAAGGCCCGAAATAGTGTGTCGTTGAAGGCCCGAAATAGTGTGTCGTTGAAGGCTTAAAATAGTGTGCCGTTGAAGGCCCGAAATAGTGTGCCGTTGAAGGCTTAAAATAGTGTGCCGTTGAAGGCGGCAGAGGGTGTGCCGTTGAACGGGCCAAAAGGTGCATGCCGTTGAAGGCACATGAGGTGTGCCGTTGAAGGACCTTAGGGGTGTGCCGCTGAGAGGGGCTAGGGGCGTGCCGCTGAAGGGCCTTGGGCGTACCGTTGAACGGCTAAATGGGCAGTTTTGAGCCCGTTGTGAGCACGAGTTGTGGCCCGTTTGATTTTCTTCGAGGCCCATGGATTGTGGGGCTCTTGGTGGTTGATTTCTCTTCACTGTCGTGACTCCGGAGACGGCTTCACGGCAGTGTGCATATTTGGGGAGTCTGGGTGACTAGTCTCTCTGGGGTTTCTTCACTCGGTGCCGTTGCTGACGCTGGGCCGAGCAGGAAATCTGTGCGTGCAATTTTTGGTGTCCACAAATACCCCCCACCCACGGGTAGCGCAGGCGAAGGATGAGCCGGGCGGTGCCCGCGGGTGTACTGGCCTCTTTTTTCTCTTCGTCGGTGCCGACGGGGTGCCGGGGACTGACGTAGTTTGTTTGTCTTTTCTTCTCTTCATCAGTGCCGACGGGGTGTCGGGAACTGACGTAGCATGTTGGTCTCTTTGTCTCTTCATCAGTGTCGACGGGGAGTCGGGAGCTGACATGCTCTGTTCGTCTCTTTGTCTCTCCGTCAGTGCCGACGGGGTGTCAGGAACTGACATAGCTTATTGACTTTTGGTCTCTTCGTCGGCGCCGACAGGGTGCTGGGAGCTGACCTGGTTTGTTGGTCTCTTTGTCTCTTCGTCAGCGCCGACAGGGTGCCGGGAACTGACATGATATGTTGGTCTCTTTGTCTCTTCGTCAGTGCCGACAGGGTGCCGGGAGCTGACTTGGTTTATTGTCTCTTGGTCTCTTCGTCAGTGCCGACAGGGCGCCGAGAGCTGACCTGGTTTGTTGGTCTCTTTGTCTCTTCGTCAGTGCCGACAGGGTGCCCGGGGCTGACCTGGTTTGTTGGTCTCTTTGTCTCTTCGTCAGTGCCGATAGGGTGCCGGGAGCTGACATGATATGTTGGTTTCTTTGCCTCTTCGTCAGCGCCGACAGGGTGCCGGGGGCTGACCTGGTTTGTTGGTCTCTGTCTCTTCGTCAGTGCCGACAGGGTGCCGAGAGCTGACATGATATGTTGGTTTCTTTGCCTCTTCGTCAACGCCGACAGGGTGCCGGGGGCTGACCTGGTTTGTTGGTCTCTTTGTCTCTTCGTCAGTGCCGACAGGGTGCCAGGAGCTGACCTGGTTTGTTGGTCTCTTTGTCTCTTCGTCAGTGCCGACAGGGTGCCGGGAGCTGACATGGTTTGTTGGTCTCTTTGTCTCTTCGTCAGTGCCGACAGGGTGTCGGGAGCTGACCTAGTTTGTTGGTCTCTTTGTCTCTTCGTCAGTGCCGACAGGGTGCCGGGAGCTGACCTGGTTTGTTGGTCTCTGTCTCTTTGTCAGTGCCGACAGGGTGTCGGGAGCTGACATGGTTTGTTGGTCTCTTTGTCTTCTCTTCTCTTTTCTTCTCTTCTCTTTTTTGTTATCTTTTTTTCTTCTCTCTTTTCTTCTCTTTTTTCTTCTCTCTTCTCTGTTTCCTTCTTCTTCTCTTCTTCCCTTCTCTTTTTTTTAGAGAACTCCGGGCGACTGCTAGCGTGGATCCAATGATATAAGAGCTATCGGCACAGCGGCCGATAATTGGAAGCTGTTGACATGGGAGCCAATAATTGAAAAGCTATCGACCCGAAGGCCGATGATTGAAAGCTGTCGGCTCAGGGGCCGATAATTGAAAGCTGTCGGCTCACGGGCCGATGATTGAAAAGCTGTCGACCCGAAGGCCGATGGTTAGAAAGCTGTCGGCTCAGGGGCCGATGATTGAAAAGCTGTCGGCTCAGGAGCCGATAAGGGAGGTCAAAACAGCCAAGGCTGGGAGCGGGCTTAAAGAGCCGAAGTTGGGGATTAACGAGCCGCGAGGGCAAGAGGTAGGCCATGGGGGCCAAGATTGGGCTCTACGAGCTGGAGCTAGGAAAGTAGGCTTCGATGGCCGAAATTGAGTTTATTACATACGCACATTCTTGTTATTTTATTGTTATTATATATTTTTTTTATTATTTTTATGTTATTTTTTTTATCATTTTTTCTCTTCTTTTTTTTTAAAGCATGCAAGCATTCATTAGCAGGCATAACATAAATATAAGTAAGGCAGCTCCCTCTATAGGGGATAGGATAGGGACGTCGCCCGTAATTCGTAGATGCGGTGCGGGCCGTGAGGCACGATTGAGGGGTGGTGCACCCGTCAAGAGGATATCGCACATCTTGCATGCATAGCCTAAATTCACGCATTTCACCCGAGGCAATTCTCTGTGGCGTGGCAGTGCAAATGTGTGAACAAAGAGCACTAACCATAGGGATATGCAGGTTTTCCTGGTGACACTCGAGGATCACTCTAGCGCCTACACATATGTTTCAGGCTCTCGATTTTGGTAGCTTCGCACAGCCCCCCGTCTGTTTATTTTGGTAGCGGATTTCACCGTTCGGCGCGAGTCTCCTCATGTGTCTCAATGGGATTCCCGGCTACTAGGATTCATCCTTATTGTAATTCTATTACTGATTCACCGTTTGACGCGAGTCTCCTCATGTGTCTCAATGGGGATTCCCGGCTAATAGGTTTCATCCTTATTATAATTCGCTTCACCATTTCGCGCGAGTCTCCTCATGTGTCTCAATGGGGATTCCGGCTACTCGGATTCACGTGTCTCTCTCTTTTTTTCTCTCCTTTTTTTTTACAGTGGGGGTAGGCAGCTTTTTCCTCACGATTACCTTTCACGCGAGTGCAGGAATTCAAGTCTCCGTAGAGTGCTAAGAAGAAATTCGGGCAATCCCTATAGTCGAAGACTATTGAACACATTAAGTGCTAAGTGTGGGAGCGTTGCGTCAGGTTTATTTTGTGAGTTGGGCTTAGCGATTCGGCCATGACTCTTCCCCTTGACGTGTGCACTCGCCATAATCGGGTTCCCTTCGAGCGTACGCCGTGACGCGCGTGCATCCGGAATCGGGGCGATATTATTTAGCAAGGAAACACGGTCCTAGAAAATTTCAAGAAGTGTATTATTCTATATTAAGCAACCATGCAAGCAGGGCAATCATGCATTCTCTTTTTTTGTTTCCATTTTCTTTTTTTGTGTTTGTTTTGTTTGTTTTGTTTTGTTGTTTTTTTTGGGGGTGTTGTTGTTTTTGTTTGTTTGTTTTGTTTGTTTGTTTTTTTTGCATAAGAAAATATTGTTGTTACGTATAAGTGTAGTGGTAGTAAAGGTATTAGGGAAGCAGACCACGAACGGCTGGAAGGGTATTAGGGAAGCGGGCTATAGAACCCAAGGGACATTAGGGGAGTGGGCCATAAGGGCTAAAAGATGATGGGAAGCGGGCTACGGGAGCCAGAATCGGGAAGCGCGGTGGGACAGATGGATTAATCCCGACAGTAGGCCTCGGCCGAAATGGCTGAGCCAAGGGGCGTCGAAGAGAAGGGTCTCTTTTGTTCTCTGGCCAGGGAAGGATCTGGGCCAAAACGGAAGGTTTATTCTTTGATTCTCTGGCCGGGGAAGGATCCGAACCAAAGTGAGAGGTCTATTTTTTTTTTAACTGGGAAGCTATCGGCTGGGGTGCCAATGATGAAATAGCTGTCGGCTAGGAGCCGATGATGAGGTAGCTGTCCACTCGAAGGCCGATAATGAGGTAGCTGTCGGCTCGGGGGCCGAGGATTATACAGTTGTCGGCTCGGAGGCCAATGATGAGGTAGCTGTCGACCTGAAGGTCGATGAAGGGGTAGCTATCGACCCAAAGGCCGATAATTAGATAGCTGTCGACCCGAAGGCCGATGAAGGGGTAGCTGTCGACCCAAAGGCCGATAATTAAATAGCTGTTGACCCGAAGGCCGATGAAGGGTGGTTGTCGGCTTGAAGCCCCGATGGCTGAAAGTTAGTCGGTTTAGCGCCCCGTCGGCGGAAGGTCTAGTCGGTTTAACGCCCCGTCGGCAGAAGATCTAGTCGGTTTAACGCCCCGCCGGCGGAAGGTCTAGTCGGTTTAATGCCCCGTCGGCAGAAGATCTAGTCGGTTTAAGGCCCCGCCGGCGGAAGGTCTAGTCGGTTTAATGCCCCGTCGGCGGAAGGTTGAGTCGGTTTAACGCCCCGTCGGCGGAAGGTCGAGTCGGTTTAACGCCCCGTCGGCAGAAGGTTTTGTCGGCTTGAAGCCCCGATGGCTGAATATCTATCGGCTTGAAGCCCCGATGGCTGAATATCTGTCGGCTTGAAGCCCCGATGGCTGAATATCTGTCGGCTTGAAGTCCCAATGGCTGAATATCTGTCGGATTGAAGCCCCGATGGCTGAATATCTGTCGGCTTGAAGCCCCGATAGCTGAATATCTGTCGGATTGAAGCCCGATGGCTGAATATTTTCTATCGGATTGAAGCCCGATGGCTGAATATTTTCTGGTTTAATGCCCCGTCGGTGGAATGCTAATTGGTTTCTATTTGTTGGGTGGCTGGAGGTCTGTAGCAAATGGATAATGTGCAGAAAGGTAAAAGTTACCTCATGACTCTTCTTTCTCTTCCTCTCTTCTTTTGTGTGGGGAGGCGGGTGCAAAGACCGCGTCTGCCTCGGGACTCTTTCTTTCTTTTCTTCTCTTCTTCTTCTGTGTGAGGAGGCGGGTGCAAAGACCGCGTCTGTCTCAGGACTCTTTTTTTTCTTTTTTTTTGTGGAGAGGCAGGTGCAAAGATCATGTTTGCCTCGTGATCATTTCTTTCTTTTCTTCTCTTCTTCTTTTATGGAGAGGCAGATGCAAGGATCATGTTTGCCTCGTGATCACTTCTTTCTTTTCTTCTCTTCTTCTTTTATGGAGAGGCAGGTGCAAGGACCATGTTCACCTCATGTCTCTTTTTTTTCTTTTCTCTTCTTTTGTAGAGAGGCAGGTGCAGAGACCATGTTCGCCTCGTGACTCTTTCTCTTTTTTTTCTTTTGTGTGGAGAGGCGGGTGCAAAGACCGCGTCTGCCTCGGGACTCTTTCTTTCTTTTCTTCTCTTCTTCTTTTGTGTGAAGAGGCGGGTTCAAGGACCATGTTCGCCTCGTGACTGTTCTTTCTCTTCTTCTCTTCTTCTTTTATGGAGAGGCAGGTTCAAGGACCATGTTTGCCTCATGTGTCTTTTCTTCCTTTTCTTCTCCTTTTGTGTGATGAGGCGGGCTCGAAGACCACGTCTGCCCCATGTCTCTTTTCTTTCTTTTCTTCTCTTTTTTTGTGTGGAGAGGCGGGCTCGAAGACCAGGTCTGCCTCGTGTGTCCTTCTCTTTCTTTTGTGGAGAGGCGGGCTCGAAGACCACGTCTGCCTCGTGTGTCCTTCTTTTTTTTTGTGGAGAGGCAGGTGCAAAGACCATGTTAGCCTCATGACTGCTCTTTCTTTTTTTCTTTTCTTTTGTGTGATGAGGTGGGCTCGAAGACCACGTCTGCCTCATGCGTGTCTTTTTCTTTATTCTGCTCTTCTTTTCTCATTAATGCTTCCACGCTAGAATGTATTTCTCTTAATGTGCCCCCAGGTTAGGGTGTAGCTTCATTTGGTATGCATCCCCCTGAGGGATGTGTTTTGCCTCTTTGTCTCTGTGCCCCCAGGCGGGGCGTATTTTTCAAGGCTTCTATGCCCCCAGACCGGGGCGTGTTTTTTTTTTAAATGCCCCCAAGGCGGGGTGTAGCTCTCTTCAAATGCCCCCAAGCCGGGGTATACTCTTCACGGCTTCTATGCCCCCAGGCGGGGTATGTTTCTTCTTCATATGCCCCTAAGCCAGGGTGTATCTTTTGCTTCTTACGCCCCCCTGAGGCGGGGGTGTATCTCTTTACGGCTTCTGTGCCCCCGAAGCAGGGTATGTTGTTTCTTCAAATGCCGCTTGGGCAGAGTATATCTTTCTTCTTATGCTCCCAGATCGGGATGTATGTCCCTTCGCTTCTGTGCCCCGGGTCGGGGTAGATGCTTCTGCTTCTTATGCGCCAAGGGCGGGGTGTATTTTTTTGTGCCCCCAGGCTGGGGTAGGTGCTTCTACTTCTTATGCTCCAAGGGCGGAGTGTGTCTCTTCCTGTGCCCCCAGAGCGGGGTAGGTGATTCTGCTTCTTATGCGCCAAGGGCGGAGTGTACTTTTTGTGCCCCCGGGCCAGGGTACATTCTTTATGTTTCTTATATCCTTTTCGCAGGGCGTATTCTCTTGCTTCTTATGTCCCTGGATCGGGGTGTATGTTTCTTCTTCTAACGCCCCTAAGTCAGGGTATATTCTTTCTTCATGTGCTCCCAGATCGGGATGTATGTCTCTTTGCTTCGGTGCCCCCGGGTGGAGGTGTACTCTGTCTCTTTGCTTCTGTGTCCCCAGGCGGGATATGTTTCTTCTTTAAATGCCCCGAAGCCGGGGTATACTCTTTGCTCTTTATACCCCGGATCGGGAGGGATTCTTCGTCAAATGCCCCGGAGCCGGGGTGTATTATCTTCATGCGCCCCCGGGCGGGGTGTGTCTTTCACGGCTTCTATGCCCCCAGACGGGGTGTGGCTTCTGCTTCTTATGCTCCCCGGGGCGGGGTACATTCCTTGCTTCTCATACCCCCATGGCGGGGTGTGGTTTCTCTCTTTGTGTGCCCCCATGGCAGGGGGTGAATTTTTTCTTCTTATGCCCCCATGGCGGAGTATGTCTTTGGCTTCATGTGCCCCCAGGCTAGGATGTATTCTGTTTCTAGTGCCCCCGGAGTGGAGTGTATTGCTGCTTCCGATGCCCCCAAGACGGGGTGTAATTCTTGCTTCTTATGCCCCCGAGGCGGGGTGAACTCTTCTTCTTTGCTTATGTGCTCCCATATCGGGGTGTGTTCCTTTCTTCATATGCTCCCCTAAGCCGGGGAATGTTGTTTGTTCTACTTCAGATGCCCCCGGGGGGGGGGGGGATATATGTTGCTTCACGGACCCCGGGGCCGGGATGTATTCCTTCTTCAAATGCCCCTAAGTCGGGGTGTATTCTTCTCTCCTTACGCTCCCAAGACGGGATGTAGCTTCTTCAAATGCCCCTAAGCCGAGGCGTATTCTTTATGGCTTTTATGCCCCCAGGTGGGGTATGTTTCTTTTTCAATTGTCCCTAGGACAGGACTCTTCTCTTTCTTATGCTCCCGAAGCGGGATGTAGCTTCTTCAAATGCCCCTAAGCCGGGGCGTGTTCTTTATAGCTTCTAGGCCCTCGAGGTGAGGTATACTTCTTCTTCAAATACCCCCAAGACGGGGGTGTGATTCTCCCGCTTCCTCTGCCCCAGAGTGGGGTATACTTCTCTTTGTATTCCCCTAAGCCAGGGTGTATTCTTTTCGCTTCATATGCCCCCAGGGTGGGATGCGCCTTCTGCTTCTCATGACCCCGGGATGGAGTGTATTCTCTTCATGTGCCCCCGGCACGAGGGTGTATCTTTGCTTTTTATGCCCCCGAGGGGGATTCTTCTTCTTTTGCCCCGACACGCTGGGGAATGTTTGCTTCTTGTGCCCCGAAAGTGGGGTGTGGTTTGCTTCCTGTGCGCCCTAGCAGGGTGTATCGCTGCTTGCAATGTCCCCCGAGGCGGGGTATCCTTCTTCTTCAAATACCCCTAAGCTGAGGCGTATTCTTTATGGCTTCTATGCCCCCATAGCGGGGTGTGTTTCTTCTTCAAATACCCCTAAGATGGGGTGGACTCTTTTCTTCTTATACTCCCAAGGCAGGATGTAGCTTCTTCAAATGCCCTTGAGCCGAGGCGTGTTCTTTACGGCTTCTATGCCCCCAGGCGGGGTATATTTCTTCTTCAACTACCCCTAGGCCGGGGTGTATTCTTGCTGCTTCTCATGCTCCCGAGGCGGGATGTGACTTCTTCAAATGCCCTTAAGCCGGGGCGTATTCTTCATGACTTCTATGCCCCATGGCGGGGTATGTTTCTTCTTCAAATGCCCCTAAGCCAGGGTATGTTCTTATACTTTTTGCGCCCCTCAGGGCGAGGTGCATTCCTCTCCATATGCCCTTAGCGTGGGGTGTGCTTTTGTTTCTTATGCCCCCAGGCCGGGGTACGTTCCTTCTTCATATACCCCTAAGCCAGGGTGAGTTTCTCTTTTTGTGTGTCCTCAGGCCGAGGTGAATTCTTTTCTTCTTATGCCCCCATGGCGGGGTATGTCTTTTGCTTCAGGTGCCCCCATATCGGGGTGTATTTCCCCTTCAAATGCCCCTAAGCCGGGGTGCAGCTCTATTTCTTCTTATGTCCCCAGGTCGGGCGGATTCTTCTTCAAATACCCCGAAGCCGGGGTGTAGCTTTTGCTTTGTGTGCCCCTCAGTCGGGGCGGATTCTCTTCATGTGCCCCTGGGAATGGGGTGTATTTCTTTTTTTGCCTCCTATGCCCCCGTAGCAGGGTATATATCTTCTTCTCATCCCCCATGGCGGGGTATGTGCATGCTCTCTTCGGGAGTGGTGGCTGTGCTTGGCCTCATTGCTATAAAGCATTCCCCACAGCGGGCAACCATTCACCAAGCTACAATTGTGGCTCGCTGGGTCTTTTAACAACCACTCGGGGGCCGTTTTGTGCCGGATGGAGGCAGCAGGAAGGAGGAACGAGCGGGGTCATTGCACCGCGGACTCGGGACCTCCTAGAGTCGGGCGGGATGCCGGGTTTCTTCTTGCTCTTTCAGTCGGCGATGCTGGCCAACTTTTCTTCCTTTCTTCTTTATTTCTCCCCTTTTTTGTATGATTGACCAGGGTGGAGGTGCAGGAGAGCGCTCACCCCCTCAGGGAGGGGATGAGTGGTTCGCTCCACCGCATCAACCCCACAGTGGTAATCTTTGTTCAGCACGGGTCTCGACGGACGTGGCCGTACAACCCTCTCTTGCCAATTCTTTCTCTTCTTTTTTTTGCTTCTTTCTTTTCTCTTTTTCTTCTTTTCTTCTCTTCTTCTCTTCTTCTCTTCTTCTTTTCTTCTCTTTCTTTTGAGGAAAAGGGGGGTTTGATTTTCCCTCCCTTCTCTTCTCTTTCTCTTCTCCCTTTTTTTTATAACAGCCCCCATGATTCTTGGAAGCTGCATATGCTTCGAAGCAGCGTCCTCGAGGCCACGAAGGCAGCTGCATCGAGTCTGGATTTTCTCCCCATAGGGCTGGCGAAGACAGCACCTGTAATTCATCAAAGCAGGCAAACATCGTTTATTAGGGGGCCATGAGGCCCTGAATCCCGGCGAAGAGATGAAGGGTAGTTTCGGTCCCACCGGGCGTGCCAGACTTGTGGACGCACTAAAATTCGCTTATTCAGGTGGTTCGTCTATTAAGTGCGTGGGCGTGCCAGTCACCGAAGTGACAATTTGTTCGGGCTCCGAAGAGCCCATGGTGCGCTCGATCTGACTCGGTCAGACGATTGTGTGGTTCGTGTCGGGACAAAAACCCGTCGCGCCATAAAGGTCACGACGTCATTTACATCCCCCATACGAGGGAACACCCTTGATTAATCGCCGAGATTCAGGGCCTCATGGCCAAGAAATTAATTGCACGAAAGGTCTATTAGGAAGCATCGAAACCCCCGTATGAGGGTAAGAAGAAAACATTCGCGATCATGTCGGTCGTGTACTGACCATTTAATGTTCGGACGAATGTCCGGCTCGAGAAAATCGCGGTTGTCGCGGGAAAACCGGAACGCATGTATGCCGAGGTACGGCAAATTTATTGTTCGGAAGAGCGGAAAACGTTCGGCTGAGCCTCGGTTGGAGCGGTCAAAAACCAGTAAATCTGTTGGCCCGGTGCAAGAGCAAGCTGCGACCATACTGCGGTGGCCCCCCGCGGTCGAAACAAGACTTGCATGAGCGTCATTAATATTTTCGGTGCCAAGGGACAACGAGGGAATATCCCTTGAATCGGCTGAAAAGCCCTGTGTCTAGGGAAGCGGACGTTCGAAACGTGTCGGTCATTCTGGAGACCGTTTAATATTCAGACGGGTGTCTGGCTTGAGAGTATCATAATCGTCGCAGGAGGACCTGGAACATATGTATGCTGTGATATGACAAATACATTATTCCGAGACACTGAAAACATTCGGTTAAATCTCGATTAGTGTAGCAAGAAACTAGCGAATTTATTGGCCCGGTGCGAGATCGAGTCGGGACCATACCGGGGGCGCCTCCCGCGGTCCAAACGGGGCTTGCGTGGGCATCATTAATGTTCCCGGTGCCGGAGGGCAACGGGGAAGAGTCCCGGGACTAGATTCCAAAATCAAAACATGTTTGAGGGAAGCGAGCTATAGGCCGAGGGTGTGGGTCAGACAATGACCATAATCGGGACGGACCCGAGGTCCAAGCACAGCCCACAAAGGCCTTATTGATATTCCCGTATATAGGGTCCAGGGATGACAGGAGCCATCTCGTTCTATTCAGATTTCTATCGGTCACTTGCGGACCACTTGATATTCGGACAAGGGTCCATATTGATGGTGCGACGTGAATAGGAACAACCCCGTACAAATGTATGCCGAGTTTACGGCAATTTCAATGAAAGGGCGGGAACGAATCCCAATATGGTGAATCCGATTTGATGAGCTATCGGCCCAGAGCAATGCTGGGTCATGACCACGTCAGGGTAGGAGCCGTCGGCCATGTTGGTTGCTCAAGGGTCTTTTCATGTTCAGACACAGGTCCGTGATAGAAACGTGGCGAAAACCGAGGCGAACCCGTTCAAATGTTTGCCGAACGTGCGGCAATTTTAGTAGTGGCTCGGAGGGGATCCGGCCTGAGGAACGAGTCCGGTCTGATTGGAATGTCGGCCCAAGACTAGGTCGGGGCCTGGCCATGTCGGGATAATTCCCAAGACTCGGGCCCGGCCTGAGAGGGCGGCATCATTGTTCCTTCTGCGTCGGGTCACGGAGAGAGATGGGGCTGCAATGTGGACCCTGGTATTTTTTTTATCTAAGATTTTAATTATATGTTCCTCTCTTTCCTCTTGCTGTTCATTTCTTCTTTATGCATTTGTTCCGAATGATTCCTCCCCCCTTTTTGTTTATTATTATTATTTTCCCCCTTTTTTATTATCACTATTTCACATTTTTGTTTGTTTCCTGTATATATTCGGATTTCTTCATTTATCATAATTTTCATTAATTTATTATTATTATTATTATTATCACCAATGTCATTATCATCATATGTTATATGTGTATGTTTCCCGGATGGAGAGGGCCGCTGGAGGGTGTACTGGCTAGGGGTATGGAAAGCGTGCCGATGAGGGCGCCCCAAGGCGTACCGGCGAAGGGAGAAGGGGGTGCACCGAAGAAGGCACCAAGGAGAGTGTGCCGCTGGAGGGTGTTGGCGGGCGTGCCGGGCTGAGTCAAAGTCTACACAACGTCTGCTAGCACACGCGCAGAGTCTGTACATCGTCCATTTGCTGCAACTCAAAGTCTATACACTGGCTGGTTGCTGTAACCCAAAGTCTGTACATTGGCTGGTTGCATGCATACAAGGTCTGTACATTCATCAGCTCAAAGTCTGTACATTGTCTATTTGCTGCAATTCAAAGTCTATACATTGGCTGGTTGCATGCACACAAAGTCTATACGTCCATCAGCTCAAAGTTTGTACATTGGCTGGTCGCTGCGACGCAAAGTCTGTACATTCATCAACTCAAAGTCTATACATTGGCTGCATTCATCAGCTCGAAGTCTACATATTGGCTGCATTCATCCGCTCGAAGTCTACACATTGGCTGATCACCGCAACACAAAGTCTGTACATTCATCAGCCCAAAGTCTATACATTGGGTGGTCACCGCAATACAAAGTCTGTACGTCGGATGGTCGTATGCGTACAAAGACTGTACGTTCATCAGCTCAAAGTCTATACAATGTCTATGCGAGTTGTCGATTTGTTGTAACTCAAAGTCTATACATTGGCCAGCTCAAAGTCTGTACGTTGTCCATTGGCTGCAGCTCATTGGCCAGCTCAAAGTCTGTACGTTGTCCATTGGCTGCAACTCAAAGTCTGCAGCTCAAAGTCTATACATTGGCCAGCTCAAAGTCTGTACATTGTCCATTAGCTGCAACTCAAAGTCTATACATTGGCCAGCTCAAAGTCTGTACGTTGTCCATTGGCTGTAGCCCAAAGTCTATACATTGGCCAACTCAAAGTCTGAACGTTGTCCATTGGCTGCAGCTCAAAGTCTATACATTGTGCTCCACTTCGGGAAAGACCATTTGTTTGTTGCGTCCTTTTGTCTTTTAACGTCCTTTTGCCTTTTAACGTCTTGTTATTTTCTAACAAAAATTCGGCAGCATCTCCCCTTGACCCGAGTGTAAGGGAGATAAAGGGAACGCGCCCACAGGGAGTGGCGGAACCCGTCAACTGGAGGTGGGCGCCCAAAGGCGGCAGCACCTTTAATGAATCCTCGGAAAACCCGAAAGCAGCGATGGATAAAGGGGGGAAAACCTCTGGAACTAATCAGGGGCGTGCCGGGCTAGGGAGGCCAAAGGGTGTGCTGGGCTGAGGGGCACAAGGGTGTGCCGGGCTAGCATGGTTAAGGGTGTGCCGGCTGGGTGGTTCAAGGTGTGTCGGCCAGAAGGAGTTGAGGCGTACCGGGCTGGCTGGTTCGAGGGTGCGTCGGGCTGAAGAAGCCAAGGGTGCACCGGCTGGGAAGGGCCAAGGGTGTGCCGGCCAAAAGGGGTTGAGGGGCATCGGTGAAGTAAAAGGGTTTACGGGCTGGGTTAAATCTAGGCCAAGTAGTGCGTTAGTTGGCTAAGGGAAAGGGATCAGGACTGTTTGGGGAAGCAATGGGCCTGAACAGGGGCAATGGGCTTGGGTTGTGTCTGGGAAGGGAGTGGATGCTGTCCAGAAGGGAAACCCGCCCTTGCTGAATCATGAGATCGATGGAAGAGGCTATCATCAACCTAATATATATATTGGTGAATGCGAACGAGAGAATCCAAGAAGAACAGGGGAGAGAGAAAGAGAGCAAACCACGAAACACATAGCCGAGCAAAAGCTAGCCAACAACAAAAAAAAGGGAAGAAGGAAAAAACATTCTTCTTTCATTCATAAAAAAGGGTGGCAGGGCCACGTTCGAGGCTGTACAATGAGATGAGGAGAGGGAAGAAGCAGTAAAAACAGGGGAGAAAGGAGACTGAAGAGGGAATCGGGGGTCCAGGATGGGGCCAAGACCCTCTGGGACACTCCCTATTACATTCACGGACTCTCTCCCCCTCCCTTACTCTCCATTGCTTACTCTCTCTCTCTCTCTCTTCTGCTAGCTTCTTCTTCTCCCGGAACTCCCTGGGCTTGCCGAGCTTGGGAGGATGGAATTCTCCTTCTTCCTCTTCTCTCTTCTCCCCGCGTCTGAGTAGGACTCTCGGTCTATGTTTTTTTCGTCTCCTGTGTGTGTATCCTTCCGTCTCTCTGCGCCCCTCTTTTTCGTCGGAGCGAGGGGTTCTTATACCCCTGGTCAGGCCGACGAATGCCGAGGACGGGAGTAGGTGGGGCGAGGACAGCCCAGCAAGGTGCAGGCATGGGCCTGCCATGCTTTCGCTGCGCGCCGAGGGCTACGAGCGTTGACCGGCCGTGGATGGGCTGAACGCTGTGCCGCTGGGGGCTGAGGAAGGCGTGCCGCTGGAGAGCCTCGCAGGTGTGCCGCTGAAGGCCTTCACAAGTGTGCTGCTGGAAGACCCAAGAAGTGTGCCGCTGAAGGCTTGAAATAGTGTGCCGTTGAAGGCCCGAAATAGTGTGCCGTTGAAGGCTTAAAATAGTGTGCCATTGAAGGCCCGAAATAGTGTGCCGTTGAAGGCCCGAAATAGTGTGCCGTTGAAGGCCCGAAATAGTGTGCCGTTGAAGGCTTAAAATAGTGTGCCGTTGAAGGCTTAAAATAGTGTGCCGTTGAAGGCGGTAGAGGGTGTGCCGTTGAACGGGCCAAAAGGTGCATGCCGTTGAAGGCACATGAGGCGTGCCATTGAAGGACCTTGGGGGTGTGCCGCTGAAGGCCAAGGGCGTGCCGCTGAGAGGGGCTAGGGGCGTGCCGCTGAAGGGCCTTGGGCGTGCCGTTGAACGGCTAAATGGGCAGTTTTGAGACCGTTGTGAGCACGAGTTGTGGCCCGTTTGATTTTCTTCGAGGCCCATGGATTGTGGGGCTCTTGGTGGTTGATTTCTCTTCACTGTCGTGACTCCGGAGACGGCTTCACGGCAGTGTGCATATTTGGGGAGTCTGGGTGACTAGTCTCTCTGGGGTTTCTTCACTCGGTGCCGTTGCTGACGCTGGGCCGAGCAGAAAATCTGTGCGTGCAATTTTTGGTGTCCACAGCGGGCTACAACTGCTTGGCGTCGACTCCAGAACCTTGTGGAGTCGACTCCACTTCATCACTTTTCATATTTTTAGTGCTGCAACCTATTTTTCACCCTTAAGGCCTCATTTGTCACTCTTATGCACCATTTGTTGCCCTTGTGAAGTTATTTGTCAACTCTGTTTATTATCCAAACTTCACCAAGTCTGACATCGACTCCAAGACCATTTGGAGTCAACTCTACTCGACTCCGTTTCTTCATTCTTATAACCTTTTAGCTTGAACGTCCATTATTCACCCGTATGGACCTATTTCTCAGCCTTATCCTCTATTTGTCACCCGTATAGAGCTATTTGTCAGCCTTATCACTTGCTTCTTCTGCCGGGTAGGCTACCTTGCTCTACAGTAACCGAGTCAGCTCCAAAAGCATCTGGAGTCGACTTTTCTTCTGAATTTTCTTCGAAAGAGCTTCTTATCAGTCCTGCTGGGTCATTTGGCACGGGTAAGGAATCTGTACCTTCAAAGCAAGATAAGCATAACATAAACACTTTGATTAGGAGTCATTCTTCAAAGATCATCAAAATATGCACACACAATTTGTCATCATTAAAACTCAAATACCAAAATCAACACGGAGATCCAACACGGAGGGATGGACTTGAGTGAGACGGCTAGACGCCATGTGAGGGAAGTACATTTATACCCTCAGCATATACGAGCCGATCGACAAGCCACCCAACACACGTTTAGCTCCTCGCGTTCTCGCCGGAAGCCTTGAAGCTTGAATCCTTGAACGCCTGAAAGTCCTGGTGTTAGTCCTCCGTATGCCCTTCTGCCCCTTGAGCTTCTAAGGGGGGTTTTATAGGGGAATTTGAAAGGTCAGGGGGGTTTACACTGACTGGATTGGGGGGGGTGATCTAGTCCGCGTAAACCCCCTGGAATATATATATATTTTTTGTTTCGGAGTGGGGGAGGGGGGTTTACGCGGGCTGGAAATGGGATTTTTCCCCAAGTAAAAAACTCTTTTTTTGTTTTTTGGGGGGTTTACACGGACTGGACTGGGGGGGCCGGTCTGGTCTGCGTAAACCCCCCCAGGGGGGTTTACGCGGGCTAGAAATGGGGTTTTCTCCTATTGTGAATGCAAGACAGAGACAAAAAGGATACGGTGGCTGGAGCTGGTCGTGTGTGCGTAGAACGAGACCGTTGACCCGGGCTTCCCACGATCTCGAGTCTTCTTCTCCACGAGCACTCCCGAACTGGTATGCAGACCATTTTTACGCCGGACCAGGGCTGGGACGGGATGGCGGCGGGACCCACGAGGCTGGGAGGAGGGCGCGACCCCCAAGGGGAGTTCGCCCCCACCAGGGCGCGGCCACGCCCAGGGCGAACTCCCCCCGGGCGGGGTGGCTGTTGTGCGGGGTTGGCTCGGGCGGTCTTCTATGGTTATTTGGCGACGTCCTTTGAAGGACTTGGGCCGAAGAAGTGCCGGGATTAGCCCGCGGGGGTCCGTTGTTGTCGTGCTGTGGCTACCGCTCGCAAGGTGTTCGGGAAAATTCTCGACACATCTCGAGCTACCGAACGGCTTAAGTAGCGGGCTAGAGGGCCTCAGGTTTGGCCCGAGGACGAGTAGTATAGCTCGTGGGAGCCATAGGAAGGCATTTTGGGCGTGTGGGCCCAGCCTTTGTGATATATGCCGCGTTGTAAGGCGGGTTGGCAGGCAGCCCCGGGTTGGCCCGGGGGCTAAAAGTAAACGGCTCATCGTCGCGTGTCTGAGAGTCGGGGGTGGCCCCAACTTGTTGTAGGGTTGCCGTAGGATAGGGATGGTGTGTTCGAGCCGTGAGTTGGCCCCCGGCTTGCTATAGAATGGCTGGAATATGCGCGCTTGCGAGGTGTTCGGGTAAATTCCAGGCACACATGCCTGGGCCGTATGAGCGTGGTATGGGCCTCCAAAGCCCGTGGTTGACTGGGGTGAGTCTTCCTTTGACTTTAGAGGGATGGAGGGAGGTATCTTGGGGATAGACCCCGGCCTCATCGCTAGGTGCCACGTGTCGTGGCTTGTAGTCAGGGTGCCCCCTGGTTGACCCGGGTGGCTTGGTTGAAAGCGGGTATACCCGTAAACTGGGTGATCGGGGATGGCCCCAATCTATTGTTGGTGTTGCCGTGGGTCACGGCTAGTTGGTTAGGACCCTTGGTTGGGCCCGACGCGGCGTAGAAAGGGCTGGGTAAATAACGTCTTAAAGGTGTTCGGGGAAATTCCCGAGCCTTTATTTCTTGATATTTTTGCTGGGAAAATGTCTGGGTACAACAATGGTAAACACATGAAGCTGTACCACTCTCCAGAACAGGAGTTCGCAAGCCGCCCAGGCTAAGGCGCGACTCTCCTACTACCACCAACAATCCAGTAACCCCTCTCCCAGGGGGAGGGACCAACCAATTTTCTCATTCTCATGTTGGCCACACGCCCTTATGGCCGGCAATGCCCGTCTTTCGACCAGCATACCGCCATGGTCGGTCGACCCTGAATCCTTTGGTCACACGCCCTTGTGGCCGGCCTCAGCCAGTCTTTGGTCAAAACATGACTATGGATCTCAGCCATCAGAGCATCATGTCCAGCCATTCAAGTTCTAGTTTAGAGTCTAGTTGCAGACTATGTCAATTGGTCGATACAACAACAAACATTCAAGCTTCAGAGTGAACGACGGCAGATCAACTCACGATAAACAACTCTAGCATCAACACAATGGATTGATGGCAATGGTCCCACCAGCGACGTCCTTCAACAGCGGCAAGCTAGGGACACCCGACGCCAGTCATTAAGCAGCTACGAGGATCCCAGGTAAAAAAAAAGGCTAAAAATAGAGATGCCCCGGCGGACTCAGTCGTCTTCTCCTCAAGGAGGCGCTGGGGGCAAAAATGCCATTAACCCAGTGTTGGTCACGTAATATTCTTTTAAAGAATTATAAAGATTGCACATAGAGGGGCTGTATAAATAGTCTGTGCAGGGTTTATTCCGTGGGTGCACATCGTATCAGACGATTTAGGTTTGAGTGTTGGACCTTTCCCCACTGACCGTAGTCAGTGTTGATTTACATCTTTGTTTAACTGTCAAAGAAATCTTAAGGTCCTCTATAAGGGTCTTGATACCAAGGGCAGGCTTGCCTGCACGGCTTAACGCTAATTCTCACTTACCATCGAAGTACTAATAAAATTAGGGTTTCATCAAAGGCCGCTAAGTTAGACAAGAAACCCTATAATTCGAGGATATGACTATAATTTTGTAGGAGCTGTAGGCATTTTGGGGAGTGTCAGGGGGTTTTCTTGAGTTTTCGGGTTAGAGGGAGAGTACGATATAATCTCTGACTTCCAAGGGTGTTGAGGCAATTTCTGGAGAGTTTAGGAGTTATTTAGCTATTTTTGGATTGCAAGGGTATTTTGGTAATTTTACCAGACCTAGGGTAGGCTTAGGGTTTGAGACCACGCTTAGGTGCAAGGGTAGTTTGACGAAGTCTTTAAGTGAAAGAACGTCGATGGATTTCATGGAAAACACACGCGTTCATTTCCGAGAGAGAATGGTATATGCACAATTTTTCAAAAAGTCAGGGTTCATTTGCAATTTTCCTTGACCAACACATGAGGAACATCTGAGTGTATTCATATGTGAGTACAAGGTTGTCGACGAGTTGTCGACTGTATAAAAGAAAGGGGGTCTTTGCACTGACGCGGGACGTAGGGACATAACCCCAATTATAAATAGGTGTAGGGTAAAATTACAAATAACAAGACTCGAATTTTTTTTCAGTCCTAGGAGGACTAATTATCTGGTGGAATTACATAATCTGGCCATCCAGGATGCATGAAAAATTACAAATACAACCTCCAAGGGCATAATTACAAATATAGCCTTCGTAGGCATAAACACAAGACTCGAGGTATCATATACCCTTAATGGGCCAAAACAACGAACAAGATGCTTCTTCTTGCCGTAGCTCGATCTCTTCTGTATGTCTGTCTATCTTTGGACCCCCCGAGGGTGTATTTATAGAAAGTGAGAAGCCACCGGGGTTGATTTACCCCGTACGGGGTGGACATGATTTGAAATGACCCCGGGAGGGTCTCTTTTTTTTTTTCTTTTTTTTTGTTCCGCGAGAGAGAAAGGAGAGGCTGGTTTAATTCTCCCGAGGTGTCCTCTGGCTACTTGTCGGTGGAGGATGTGTAGCAGGTGAACATTTTGACAGTGTCATTAGTCACTTGAACCACCTACCTCTTCCTAGGTGGTTGTCTTTCAGGCCGAGGTGCCATCCCTAGCCTGTCAAAAACAGACACCTGGGACATAAAAGCTTGTGCGGAGCACTCTTCGTCCGTATGCATTGAACTGGCTCATGGGGAGGTTGGCCGAAGTTACTTGTGGGCTCCTCGGTGCTTCTGCCCATGTGGGCGGTGAGTTGTGGAGCTTGGAGAGGTCGGAGCTTCGGTGCTTGCCAGACTCTGCATCTGTTGCAGGTCCAACATGCGGAAAGGCCTTTCTGACCTTGCCCGCTTAATAATTCGGGCCTCCTCCTTGGTGACCCAGATCTTCTTCATTTGGAGGTGATGCTCCTCAATTGGGTTGCCCCCTGATTTTGATCGGGGAGTTGCTGGCTTGGGTCGACGCGTCTGACCGTGGTTCGCCGCCGGTATGACAGACTTCTTCAATTTTGCTTCGTCCTCCCAGACTCGCCGGAGAAGCTCGAAGCGGTTGGAGGTGGAGATAGTTGGGACGTGGCTGTCCCCGGGCATAATTGGCTCGCCTCCATCAAACCGGATGCGAAGGTCTCAGACATTCATTGTCTTGCCGGAGCGAGATGTTGCCGCTGCAGGTTTTGTGCCCTTGCGGCTACAACGCTGCCCCCGTTGAGTAGGAGCGGCAGTAGTGACGCTTGTCGTAGGCATGGGGTCGTTGCGGCGGCGACGCTGCCCCCGTTGTGCAGGAGCAGTACCTCTAAGGGTGACAGGGGCAGAGCTGGAGCCATTACGGTGGCGGCGTTGCCCCCGTTGAGCAGGGGCGACACCAACAGTAATTTGGTTGATCGAGAAAACTCGACCACTTCTTGAAGTTGAAGGCCTAACACCTTCAGCTGTTGATTTGTTGACCAAGCGGACTCGGCCGGTTACTGGGGCGGAAGGCCTGACACCTTCGGCCGTTGATTTGTTGACTGAGCGGACTCGGCCAGTTATTGGGGCGGAAGGCCTGACACCTTCGGTCGTTGATTTGTTGACCGAGCAGACTTGGCCAGTAGTTGGTGTCGAGAGCCGGGAGCCCTCAACGGTTATAGAAGCAGGCGCGGCTGAATTGGCTTTAGCCACAGTAACAACGCCTAAAAGGAAGGGCAAACCGACGACCGTTGGGAAGTCGCCGAAGACGATAGGGGTAGCCAGGTATCCGAACCTGGCATGGTTGGCGATGACCTGGGGTCTGTACGTCACGACGGCCATTGTTGATGTCGTTGTTGGTGATGCTGTTGCTTGGCACGAGTGAAAGGATGTGCGAATGCATAAGTGAGCACGCAGACGTGTAGACAGATGTCCTCCTCTTCCCGTCCTGTAAGAGGAAGAGGGGCAATCAGAACATTGAAGAAGATTTTAGACTTCTTTGACAAGAAGAAGGGCGGAAAATGTCCCACCGGGCATGCTCATCTGTTGGTTACAGAATATTTTTTTTTTAAAAAAAAGAACTTGTTTCCATGAATTTCTCACTGGGACTTTGAAGAAAAAGGGAAAATTTATAAAGATGGACATAAAGGGGCTATATATATAGTTTGTGCAGGGTTTATTCCGTGGGTACGCATCGTATCAGACGATTTGGGTTCTAGTGTTGGACCTTTCCTCACTGACCGCAGTCAGTGACTCAGTGTTGATTTATATCGGCATAACGTCTGGACACTCTTGATTAATTGTCAAAGAAAGTCCTAGAACCCCCTACATAGACTCTAGTGTTAAGGGCATACTCGCTCGCATGGCTCATAGCGCACTCCCCCCCTCCTCGTACATCATCAACAACAACAATTGAAAGAATTAGAGTTTCAGCTGAGGCCATGTTTGATTTGGCAAAACCTTAAGGTTTGAAGGCATGTGTGTGATTTACAGGAGGCCGAAGACATATTAGGGCGACCTGGTAGTTTCTGGACCCCAGAGGTATTTTGGTCATTTTGGGGGTTCCGGGGCATAGATGGCAGTTTCGATTTCGGTGTCGGTTTCGGTCGGGTCTAAAACCGAAACTGTTTTGGTTTCGGTTTTGGCCCGAAACCAAATAAAATATTATTTTTTTACCAACTAAAGGAATTTCGGTTTCGTTCGGTTTCGATCGGTAGGTTTCGGATCGTTTCATTCGAAACCGATACGTTTTGGCTAAAATATTTCGGTTTCGGCCGAAACTGCCATCCATGTTCCAGGGGTACTCTAGTAATTTAGGATCAGGTCGGGAGCATTGTGCTATTTCTGGGCTCGGTAAGTGACTGGGCACTCTCTCGGTCTTCCAGGGGACACTCGGGCAATTTCTGGAACGTTTAGAGGTCGTTTGGCCTTTTTCGGGCCCAGGGGTATTTTACTAATTTGCCCTCTGGAGGCCAATGGTTAGGGTTTAGTGACTCCCGGTTGATTAGGCAGAGCTCACGGGTGTAAGACCAATCTTGTGGCCGGAGGGAAGTGTAGACATTATCATCTTTAGCAAGGTAGGGGCGTATACATAGTTTTAATGATAGCCGCGACTCATGTACAATCACATAAGTGTACACAACATAGTTGATACATCGATTATTTGTGAGTGTAAATAGGGTTTTCGGCTGATTGTCGACTATACGGTAGATTTTCGCACAAACGCGGGATGTAAGGGCATAGCCGTCATTTGATAAACTTGCAGGGTATAACTGCAATTACAGGACTTTATGGATTTTCTTGTGATTTTGGGAAGGGCATTTCCATAATTTTCCATTAGATCGAGAGATTACATTACTTTGCCGCCCAAGGGCCTAGGAAAACAACTATACAGAGCCACTAAGGGCATATATGCAAGACCCGGGATACTTATATATTTAATACCCAAGGACGGGCTACACAAAAGAACACAAAGCCGCTAGGGGCATAAATACAAGAACCAGGGGTATTTATATTTTCATACCCCGAAATGAGCCGAACAAAAGAGTAAGTCGAGAACTCCGTGCACGTCTCTTCTTCCTTCTTTCTGTCTGTCCATCTCCGTATCTTTTTTTTTTGTCTTGTCCCCTCGGGGGGGGGGGGTATTTATAGAAGACAAGGGGGTAAATGAGACCGGTCGAAGTGAGCGGGGTCAATCCACCTCGGATGAAGTGAGTGGGGTCAATCTATCCCGAAATAGAAGCCAATCCACCTCGGAAGCCCACTTTTCCCTTTCTCTTCTTCTCTTTTTTTTTTTATCGGAGAGAGGAGGGAGCGGACCCGACCGGGGTCAAACAGACCCACGGCCTGTTTTGCCTAGTTTGTTCGCAGCACGACGCGTGGAGAGGAGAAAAAGACTCGTTCTTTGTCTGTTTGTCGTCTTTCTTGCGCCGTAGGTCGGAAGTGGAGGCTTGCACGATACACGCATATCGGACTTCTTCGTAGGTGTGTACACCATCTCCCATAGCTTTCCCTTTGCTGCGAGCTCTTTTATCTCCCATCCCGGATGTTCGAGAAGGATTCTCGACGTTCGGGGAGTTTGTCCGGAACCACACTTCACCTGGCCATAGGCCGTTTGACGGTCGCCGTGGGTTTCGTTTTGGCGGTCGGTCGCCTTTGCTGCTGCGAGGGACCTATAATTGAACCGATAGACGAACCCGGGAGTCCCAGTTTGTGGAAATAATCCACGAGGTGGCGATATGCCAAATATAATTTACTTCGACCAACTTGAAGAGAGTGTCTCGATTTATTCAAGAAAAATAACGGATGCAACATATAGGGACAAAGTCGGACCGGGCCGGTCCCGGTCAATTGACAGCCCTACCTCTAGCATACCCTCACCTCATAAATATTACAAAAATAATGTTGAAAAAGACACTAGTTTTTTTCTAAAGGAAGCCAAAATGCCAAAGAAGGCACTAAGGCATGGTGTGCCAAGGTGAGTATCCTCTTGCTCGTGGTCATCTTGCCCATCAACAATGTCTTATTGCATTGGTGTTCTCTAGGCCTAGGCTTACCTTGGAATCTTTGCAAGTCAGCAGGAAGGCATAAAATTAAAACTCAGTAGCAAGGATCTACAAATCAGATAATTTTGTGCATTTAGTTGTTCTGTCTTTCTTGTAGTGTCACTTTTGTGGATGATTTATCACATGAAATAGTTTACAGTCTATAGCAAAACAAATGGACACATTTGGCTATTGCCTTGAGGTTAAAATACCTAGGGATTTGTGAAGCAAGGGTATATAATTTAGCTAAATTTGTCTGCATTTTTGTTGTTTTGATATAAATCATGCAATTTTACAGTGGTATTGCAGACCAACTTTTTCTCTCTCTTTTCCTGTTTCTTGAAAAGGTTAGTTGTCAGAGTTTCATATGTTTGTTTTTTATATAAATCACATAATATTCCAATGGTGTGGCCAACCAAACCCTTTTTTCCCCCTCCTGTTCCTGTTTCTTGGAAAGGTTAGTTGTCAGAGTGTCTTGAATGCTACTGTTTGTTCTCCTGGAGAATGGAACATATTCCAGCAATGATGCATGTAGAATTTCTACACTGTCTTCAACTGCTTTCCTGCAATTTTAGCTCTGTAGTTACTGACTTTGGTTGTGTGGGAAAACAGTGTTGTGGCATCTATGTCACAAACTGGTGCAGATTATCACATGAGATCCTTGTCATATGTGACCATTTAAAATTTAAACCTTTTTAGATAAATGAATAAAAGCGGTAAAAAAATAAAATCAAGAAGGGACACTTTTCCTTTTCAATTTTATCAACAGATATGAATGAGTTGGGCCATTTTTATCTTTGTCCACTTTATGATATAAAATGTAACCTCTGTCTTGGCAGTTAACTATGGTTGACACATATATTACACTCTTTTTAGAGAAACAAAAGACTCTAGAAATTTTGTCCAATGTTAGTTGATCATAATTGCTTCTTACATATGCAGTACTTCTTGAAAGCACGATTTCACTTCAGCAAGGACCAGTTTGCTGATTTACTATTGATAGCTGGCATGGCTGGTGTTGTCTCACAGGTGCATTAATAAAGTTACTGTGTTGTCTTTTCTTTGCTTTTGTAGTTTATTTTGGTTCTTTTCTGCTTGTAAATTTTATTATATACAGAATGAAACAGTCAAAGGGCTCACTTGAAAATGTAAAGTAGAAAAAAACATGGGAAGAATCTGCTGATTCTCCTGCTACCTAGAAAAATTTGTGATTGCCTCTACATTGCACTATAAAAAAATAAATGCAATAATTGCAATCAAAATCACATTTGGATGCAAAAATTTTGATCCCAATTTATCCACATTTTATCCTTACATTATCCCATGGATTTTTTTTAATTTGTGTTAACATATGCAGCCAAAGTCCATGCAACTCACTTCTAGGTTAGGATTTCCTTTTATATGTAAGTTGGATGCATGGTGATAAAAAGAAAGCTTTATCCAGCTACCTTTTACTGGCATTATGGGTTCCAAGTCGACCACCTGCACCTTACGTCATATGCTCTTATATGGTCTGCAGTTGTTTCTGATGCCAATTTTAGTACCTGCCATGGGAGAGGAGAAGTTGCTTAGTGCTGCACTCTTCGCAAGTTGTGTTCACGTATTTTTTTATCTCTTCTTCCCTTTGACGTTAACCATATTAGATCTGTTCTTTAAGGTCTTAAAGCAATGTGTTCCTGTTGAGGGTTATGATATTGTTTCTCAATGATGCAGATGTTTTTATACAGCATAGCATGGGCCTCTTGGGTAGTCATCTCATCCTTAGCTTTTAAAGAAATGTACTTTGTTTGGCTTTTTATTTGAGGACTCTCTTTCAGCATATTTTCATGGATATCTTTCATTTATTTTTTTCCAAGCAAAGTTACCTTAAGATATACTCCTTGTTCTTTAGATTTGATTGTTTCTTCTGTAATTTTAATTTTAAGTGCACCTCAAAAAATTACTTTTATCTCTTTTTGTCAGATTGGTTCATCTGGACTGTTCATGTGCGCAAAGGTTTTGGTCAACTTTTACTGACAGCCTGGATCCAATGAGGGGCTGCAGAGTGCTGGACCCATGGCTTTCAAAACTAGAAAGCAGAGCAGAACTGGACCCGCGGATGGCAGTTTCGGCCGAGACCGATACGTTTCGGCCAAAACGTATCGGTTTCGCCCCTCGACGATCTGAAACCAACCGGGCCAAACCAGACGCTAACTCCCCTACAAAAAATAGTATTTTATTTGGTTTCGGACCGAAACCAAAACCGATACTATTTTGGTTTCGGACCCGGTCGAAACCAAAATTGAAACCGAAACTGCCATCCTTGACTGGACCAGCACACTTCTGATTTTGGTTGGTTGTTGGAACTTTGGATCAGGAAGGCAGGTTCATTCATGAATCACCCGTTTTGGTCCAGCTTTTATTGTCCACTACCCCAGTTGGAATTTTTTACTCTCCCCCCCTCCGCCCCCCAAATTGGACATGACCTATCACCAGTTCTATTCAGCCATTCAAATCTCGTTTACTTGATCTTCAAATCCAATCCAGGGTTTGCTTTGCATTTTCACAAATATGATGAATCAACTGAAAATATCTTAATATAAACAATGTTATTCCAAGTTGCACATGCCTTGGTCCAAATCCAGACCTAGATAAGTTTGAACAAACATAGAGGGTATGTCCTCGATGACATTAATTTGAATTTGTTCAGAGTATGATGGTCAAGAATGCTAGATGCTGAGATAAGTAGAGGGCACAGTGTAAGACCTTCTTTCAATGGTTTTATGTGTTTGAGGTAACAGACGATTAGAACTCTAAATATATGATTAGTCATCTATTAGGATCATTTGTTTCTTTGGTGGTTACTTCTACAAGTGGAAGTGTTTCAACATTTGATAAAAAGTGGAGAGTACGATAAAGGCTATGTAATCATTGCTAGGGAAAGAATCCAATTTGTACATGTGTGACTAGGGTGAGTCACAATGTAGGAACACACATACAAGAAACTAAAGGAAATGCATACAACCCATGGGAACATATATGTAACACCTCTCTAACCCCCCCCCCCCCCCCCCACCCCCCCCCCCCCCAAAAAAAAAAAAAAAAAAAAACTTGGTTGTAAACTAAGACTTTGCCAACAAATTCATTTAAGTGTAGAGTTGGTTAAGACTTGGTGAAGAATCTAACAAGCTGCTCTTGAGAAGGAATACAAGGAAGAACATGTATGCTAGAGAGATCACTAGGGCACATGTTGTACCCATTTATTTCCTCGAAATAATTGAGATAAAAGAAGAGGAAATTTATTCTGTGAAGGTTGGAAAATGGCACAAAGCCGAGGCTGTTGTGACACTAGAGTCGAATACGAATCCCGGGGCATCCTGCCATAGCAAAGGCACAAGGAGATGGGGACTTACAACAAGTGGGAAGTCATGAAGATATTTCGTGATACTTATGGGGTGGTCACGTAAGGAGCGGAAACAATCCTGACGTAAACAACGTGAGAAATGGAGCACGAAGCAAACCTCGGAGATGTCATCTTTTTCCCTACGTGGCTTGCGCACCAAAAAAAAGTGAAAAATAAAAAATAAGGGGGGGCCTTTACAGGGCCCACCCGCTCCTCCTCTCTCCCGGTCAAGGTGGACCGGGTAGACCCCCCATCCTAAAACCTATAAAAACCCCCCAGGGGTCTATTGGCCACGGAATTATATACATATAAATATGTATGCATATATTATGTGGGACATGTTCTTTTTGAAAAGAAACACTCCTTTGCATGTGAGGGTTTTATTCCGTGGGTACACATCGTATCAGACGATTTGGGTTCAGGTGTTGGACCTTTCCTCACTGACTGCAGTCAGTGTTGATTTACATCGGCCTAACGTCCGAACACCTTTGTTTAACTGTCAAAGAAGTCTCAAAGTCCCCTCCATAGGTTCAGATGTTGAGGGCTTGCTCGCTTGGGTGACTCGCAATGACCACTCGCTTACCACCGACAGACTGACTAGACTAGGGTTTCATCAAAGGCCTCTTAAGTTCAAGCAAAATCCTAGAATTTAGGAGTATGAATGCAATTCCGCAAAAGTCAGGCATTTTTTGAAGTAGCGGAAAGTTTCCTGGACCCCGAGGGTATTTTGGTAATTTTACCTTTCCAGGGATATTTTGGTAATTTTACTAGGCCAGGGGCATTTCTGAAATTTTTGGGTTAGAACGAAAATAGGGTTGGACCATTGACTTCCCAAGGCGCCGAGGCCATTTATGGAGGATTTTAGGGGCTACTAGGTCATTTCTAGGTCGCAGGGGTATTTTAGTATTTTTACCAAACCCTATATAAACCCAGGTTTAAGGTAACACCCAAGTGTCGAACTGAGTTGACAACATCCTCGGATCAAAGGAATGACGAGGGGCTTCATAGAAGACTCACATGTATCAATTGACAAAGGTAGGGGTATGGATGCAATTTTCTCTTAAGTTAGGGTTTTCTTATGATTCCCTCTGACAGGCGAGTAAAGAAAATCTATAAGGTACATTGAATATATTCAAGGCCCAAATGGGCGCAAGGGTTGTCGGCGAGTTGTCGACTGTACATCACAGATATCCGCCATAATGCGGGAAGTAGGGGCGTAGCCCCAATTACAAGAAATTGCAGGGTAAAAATGCAAATAATAGGACTTTTTGTTTCTCTCGCTCCCGGGGAGGACATTTCTATAATTCCCCAGTTATAGGGGCGGAATTACATAATTAAGTCGCCTCTGGGCATAGAAACTTACAAACATGGCCCGTAGAAGGACATAATTATAAAAGTACCCCTTTAGGGACATAAACACAAGACCCATAGACTTACCCCTCACGGGTCAAAACAACGAACAAAGTCTTTGGTGCTGAGTGCTGGATACTTCGTAGATGCTCTCTCTGTTTGGTAGATGCTCTGTGTCCTCTTTTGGACCCTTGGGGGTCTATTTATAGGGGGGGGGGGCTACCCGGGGGTGTTTGAACCCGTACGGGTTAAATGGGATGGAAATGACCCCGGGAGGGTCCTTTTCCCCCTTTTTTTCTTCTTTTTTTTGTGTGCGTGGGAGAGAGAATGGGCAGGGGTCGGATGACCCCAGACCCACCCGGGTCAAAAGCCCGGGCAGGCCCGCGGCCCCGCGCGGGACCTGCCAGGGGTCACTTGACCCCGGGCAGGTCCCCCCGGGGTCGATTGACCCCGGGCAAGTCCTGCCCAGGGCCAATTGAGCATGGGCGGGTCCCTCCCGGGGTCGCGCGACCCCGAGCAGGGCCGCCCGCCCACGCGCGGGCTTGTCCGGGGTCGGGCGACCCCGCGCGGCTCTCCTCGACCCCAGACGGGTCCCTTTGCCCTTGTTTTTGCTTAAAAAATCCTCCCCGGGGCTTTCTAGGGCCTGTTGCTCGCTGCACGCCGCGTGGAGAGAGGAGAGAACGTGCCTCCTTGTTTGTTTGTCGTCTTCCCCATGCCGTGGGCCGCGAGGAGCGGATTTGTTCTTGTCCGGGCTACGTGATACACGTGCGTGGGACTTCTTCGACAGTATGTACACCCTCCTTTGTATCTTCCTCTTCTCGCCACGAAGTTTTCTTTGTTCATGTCGAGCGTCCGAGGGACAAAAATCTCCCCTTTCTAGGGTTTCGCCCGGAACCACATGATCCTAACAATCGTGGTGGTTTTAACCCGGATTCCGTCCACCTTGCTTATTGAGAGGGGTCCGTCATTGCAGAAATATACGGGCTACGAAGCCCCGAAGTGTGGAAATATTCCACGGGGTGGCGATACGCCGAATATTGAACCCCGAACAATGCGAGGGTAATATCTCGATTTATCCGAGATAAATAGTGGGTGCAACAGGGTCCACAAAAAGAAAAAGAGAAGACAGAAACAAACGACAACAAATGGAAGAAGGAAGAAAGAGAAGAACAAGCGTGAGCAAGCAAAGACGTCGGACGTACAACTCCGGGAGTTGGTGGCTTTGTGTGACCTGGTGCCAAGGGTATGTTACAAAAATGCCCTTATAACGGCACTTAGGCAAATTCACCCCTCGGGTCATGTAAATTTCTTGATGTTTCCATGGGGAAAGCCTTGTAATTTTTAAAATTATGAAAATACCCCTAGAGTTCTAAGAAAGCCTGAGGGCTTGTGTAATTGCGGAAATGTCCAGCGAATTATGAAAATCATGTAATTAAGCTCATTGAGCCCTTCTAAAGTTATGTAAGTTGTTCTTGAGAAAATATTTTGGGGATTACAAAATGAGAAAATATTTTGAGGATTATAAAAATACCCTGAGTTTCCAGCTAATTGTAAAATCGCCCTTCTAGCATCAGGCCAATTGATGAAGCCAAGCCCAGTGCCGTCTAATTGGGACACGGTCCGATGTCTACAACAAAAACTAAAACCCTAGCTAGTACCAAACTACACCCAAAGCCCTAGCCGATAACGAACTGCCTCAAAACTCTAGCCAGTACCAAACTGCGCCCAAAACCCTATCCAGTAACAAATTGCCTTAAAACTTTAGCCAGTACTAGACTGCACTGAAACCCTACCCAATGCCAAACTGGAGCCCACACCACAGTCAACATCAAAATAAACCCCCATCCCTTTTAAGTGTGTCTACTAGCACCTTCGCAAATATATCCTCACGTGACCAACATTGGAGGTCGATGACTTCTTCGACAGTTAATTAAGGGTGTTCAGATTTTGTTCCGATGTAAATAAATACCGACTACGGTTGGTAGGAAAGTGTCCTGCACCCGAACTCTAAATTGTCTAATCAAACTTAAACCCAAACCCGCAGAATCATTAACATGCACGCTAAAATGTGTGCACGTCCATCCCACCGATGGACTTATGGGGGAAAGAATGTCTCCCGCCGCGGGTGCTGTTAAACAGACTGGCACGCCCGGTGAGACATTTCTTACCTTTCTTCTTTCTGCCGAAGAAGAGCCACACCTTCTTTAAGGCTGTGATGCCCTTTTCCTTTTTACAAGGGGAGAGGAAGAGAAAGGTGCTCATGTTACAACAAGTGACCCGCGAGCACATAACAGCGCCAACAGACACAACAATGGTAGCGGTGATATATGGCCCCCTAGTCATTGCCAATCACTTTAGGTTTGGATACCTGGCAACCCTCATGGTGTTTAGCCACTTTCCGGTAATCGTCGACTCACCATTCTGCTCGTAGAGTTGACTCATATGTCATTCGGCTCGTCAACCCTACTTACATTTTCAATTCTGGGTTTGACTTGTACGTCCCTCTCGGGCAGTCAAACCCATCCATTCCTTTTCTGGAGCTGACTTATATGCCCTTCGCCACGTCAGCTCCACCTATATTTCGGACTTCCGGATTTGACTCACACATCCCTCGGGCTGTCAAATCTGTCCATTCTGCTCGTAGAGTTGACTCATATGTCCTTCGGCTTGTCAACCCTACTCACATTTTCAATTTCGGGTTTGACTCATACGTCCCTCTCCAGCTGTCTAGCCCATCCATTCCTTTTCTAGAGTAGACTCATATGTCCTTCAGCATGTCAGCTCCACCTATATTTTGGACTTCGATTTTATTCCTATGCCCTTTGGACTGTCAAATCCGTCAACTTCTCGTAGAGTTGACTCATATGCCCTCCGGCATGTCAACCCTACCCATGTTTCAAGTCTCGGTTCTGACTGACAATGTCCCTTTCGGGCTGTCAGTTCTGGACATTGTTGCTTGTAGGATTGACTCTTGTGTCCCTTCGGACCGTCAATCTTACTTGCGCTCTAACCGAATTTGGATTATCCAATCCTTGTGGATATGTCATTTACCCCACTGGCATCATAGGTGTTCTCAAAAAAAAAAGAGAAAAAGGGGATAAAAATACTGATGCCTCTGCGGGCTTAGCCACCTCCCATCTGGGGGTTGGCTAAGGGCAAAAAAGCCTTCAACTCGACTGAGGTGAAAACCCACCAGAGCGTCTCAAGCAAAAGTGGGTAACCCCTCAGTGTGAAAACTCGTAAAGGCATACTGGAAAAGCTAGAGGGGGCCAACCTTGGTGAAAACCTGAAAGTGATGTAGGGCTGGTAAGGTGAAAAAAAAGGAAAAGAAAAAAAAGAAAAAAAGAGCATACATGTAAGAGGATGGAAGCAAAAGTTATTGAGCTCTATCCTTTATTCATCAATATTATCAAAGAAAAGGAGCCCAAGACGAGCCTTTGGGATAACCAAGACAAAATTGGGCAAACTACAAGGGCCCTATATACAAAAGTCAGCAAGGCCTATCAAGGTCCGAGCTCGCTCCTCCTCAGGTCAACAATGCGAGCCTCGCTCTGTAGGACCTCCTCCTGGAGCCTGTCACGTCTGCACCAGAACGCCTCCCCCTCGGCCCATGCATTGTTGCACTCCTCTTCGGCCTCTTGTGTCTGCCGAAAGAGAACCTGCATCTCCCTCTATAGCTCCGCTACTCGGAGGGAGGCCCTTCGGCCACACTCTTCAGTGACTTCAGTTTGGGCGCATATTTCTGCCTAAGTTGCTCGTAGTTTGGAAAGTTTCTCCTCCTCCTATTGGATCATCACCCTAGTCCTCCGTCTTTACTCCTGAGCACCGTGAAGATGGGCGAACTCATCCCACAGTGATGTCAGCCTCGCCATCCAGGCATCCCTAGGGAGGCCGAACGCGTGGTAACCTCTGGTGCAACCCACAAGATTGCTCCTCATGGCCTTAACACTCGGAAGGGGATTGACTTGAAGTAGCAACTGAAGGCTTTGAACAAGCTGGGCAGCCACGTCAACATTGGCTAGTGCCACGCGGCCCACGCCAGGCTGGGGACCATCCGACCACTCTATCCCAAGAGTTGGGAAACTCTGAGGCAGCTCCGAAGCCTCACTGGCTGAAGTTGAAACAAAGAAAGGAGGAATCCAATGAGTGTCCTTTCATGATAAAACAAACATGTGCAGAAGTTTGATACACCAATTACAATGCCCTTACCTAGGAAGGTTCCAAGCTCATGTACAGCTGCAGGAAGAAGCTTCTCTCGAGGATCCGCAGGAGGGACACTAGTAGATGCCAATTCCAATCCAGGAGGTTGAGCATTGATAGCTATGCGCTCTGTACCTGAAACAAATCCATGGGTAGCTCAGGATGACCCAGTGGTAAAGGGTTAAGAATGAGAGCATAAGGAGACAAGATATACTTGTTATCAAAATGTCTCCTGAAGCTAAAGGCCCAGCCGGAGTAGCAGTGTCTTCAAAGGTGCTTTGCTCCTCCATAGGGGCTTGATGTGTCGCCTTCAAATGATGGAATCGGACCGGTCGGGCCCAGTACCAAGGTGTACCACCCGGTATTGGTATGTACCACCCGGTACTACAGACCATGCCTGAGAGGACACCCTAAGGCTTTATTGGCTAGTTCTGACGAACGAATTGGGGTGTACTGGCTGAATCGGCCACTATGCCCCGGTTCATCCAGATGAGTAGACCTAGCTAGACTGAGTTTATGTAATGACTCAAGAGCCTTCTTCATTCATGATTACTTCAACTTTTAGTGAAACTTGAGCTTGCATCATCTAACCGTGAATTTGGTGCTAGTTCCAAGATAAAATCTGGCTACTATAGTCATTAGTCTTAGAGTAATGCTTAGTGCAACACCTCAGTTAATTACACACCGGGGTGTTGCACGTGCAACACTTTTTTTTTTGAAAAATTTGTTTTGAATGACTATCCCAAGCTAGTTTAGTGTGCCAGCCACATCACCAGGTGATGTGGCCTGGAGGCCATGGAAAAAAAAACCCATGAATAGTGAAAATGGGCCATTTTCATTATTCATAGGGTTGGGGTTTTATTTTGGCGTGGCCCCCATGCCATGTCACCTGATGACGTGGCTGGCATACCAAGCTAGCTTGCCGTGGGAACCGCTAAAAAAAATAAAATAAAATAAAATACATTGCACGTGCAACACCCCGGTGTCTAATTAACCGGGGTGTTGCACAAAGCATTACTCTTAGTCTTGTCTCATCAAATCTAGGAATGTATAAATCCAACAATGGATCCAAGTTTGGTGAAGTCTTACGACCAGCTGTCTATCTGATATTCTTACGTCAACCCTCTATGAGGTGGTGCTGAGTTTCTGGCTAGGTAACTAGACAATAGAGGATCTGCCAGAAGTCACCTGAATCAGTTGGCAGGTTGAAAATTAAGTTTTCCATTGTATGGTTTAAACTCATGCAACTAGGAAGTAACCCCAGTGATTCTCTTAAACACAGAAAATAGTCTATATAAAGAGGGGAGGAGGTATGTTGGATAAAGAATTATGTGTTCTTTAGAACAACTACCAACCATGGAGTCTATGGAAACTCAATCCTCTTTAATACATGTTAATGAACAAGTAAAAAGGAAATGTGACTGAATGTCATGCATTATGTGGTACTCTTTTTTTTTAAGTTACCCATAGGTTCATACTTCATATTAAAGCTTTTGTTTATCACATTTAAATGTCTTTCTAATGTGTTGAACCTTTTTTCAACCCGATTGTTTAATTTTGTTGCCCACCAGGTGCCTTATCTGGCGATTATGTTTGTAGTTGTTACCACTTTCAGTCAACCCTGTGTAAGTTTTGTGACCATTAATTACTATCCTTAACTTGGTTGGAGACTTAGAACATTTTTGAAGCTTGCTCCAGAAATATTCTTTTGTAGATAAGAAGCATTGTGTCCAAGAATGTTACATCCAATGAACAGGTAACCTCTTACTTTGTGTTATGTAGTCTGTTTTCCTTTTTGATGTGACATCCATTTTTATTCCAATTGTTACTTACAGAATAAAAGACCCCACTTCCTTCAAGGTGCATCTCTGGAATCTAATGGCCAAAATTAATCATTTTCATTACTGTTACCCTGGTGTGTATCTAAGCAACCAAGTTATGCAAGATGGACACCTTTGAATAGGAAATGAATGGAGTTATTTTTTTATTTTACTGTTGACTAAATTTGTATCGACTTGAGTGAACAAATACAAGATAATCATCATCACCATCATCAGAGCCTTATCCCAATTAATTGGGGTCGGCTACATGAATCCTGTACCGCCAAAGATTTCTATCAAGTGCAATATTCATATTTAAACTCAAGGAACTAATGTCCTTTCTAATAACATCGCACCATCTCATTTTAGGTCTTCCTCGAGCTCTTTTACTAGCATCCACTAAGATTTGGTCACATCTTTTAACCGGCGCTGAGTTAGGGCGACGAAACACATGTCCAAACCACCTGAGTCTATTTTCTCTCATTTTGCTATCAATTGGAGCTATCCCTAAGTTCTTACGGATGCGCTCATTCCTAATCTTGTCTTTCTTAGTCTTTGCCTTAGTTATGGATGAAGTAACTAAACAATTGCATGAGGATATCCCTTGGTGTATGTTATTTGCAGACGATATTGTTTTAATTGATGAGAGTATTGATGTTCTAAATGCTAAGTTAGAGCGTTGGAGACTTGCCTTGGAGTCTAAAGGTTTTAAAATTAGTAGGAGTAAGTCAGAGTTTATGCACTGTAATTTTAGTAATGGGAGAGTGGTTCAGGAAGACATGGTTCTAATTGATGGACATAACATTCCGAAGAGTAGTAGCTTTCGATATTTAGGATCTATCATACAAGAGAATGGGGAAATTTATGATGAAGTTACGCATAGGATTAAGGGAGGCTGGTTAAGATGAAGAAGTGCATCAGGTGTCCTTTGTGATCGTCGTATGCCTGTGAAACTCAAAGGGAGGTTTTATAGAACGGCTGTGAGACCTGCTTTGTTATATGGTACCGAGTGTTGGGCAGTACGAAAGGAACACATCCACAAAATGTGTGTAGCAGAGATGAGGATGTTGAGATGGATGTGTGGCAAGACTAAGAAAGACAAGATAATACCTAAATAAATAAAGGACTATCACTTTTTTTAGAACCTTAAAACCATTGGATCACATTTCCTATTATTTACCCTCCTATCATGTAGAATTTTCTTTCTACACTGATCAGGTGTTGCCGCACTCTTCACATGTGGCCAAAATGCTCCATTTCATATTGTGTGTTCTTATAACGTCCTTGCTCTTTCCATGTGTTTTCCTTTGTTAAAGGGCATGGACATCCCCAAAATGTGTCAGGAGGTAGAGATCCTGACATATAGTGGGGTAGCACTTGTGAACATCCTGGACACCTGCTATTGGACCAAATAGACTTTTTGTCAATTCTCCTCTTTATGAAAAGCTTGGGTGGAGTCACAGTGCAAGCAATACGATGTTGAGCTGTGAAGGACCATAAGGGGGAAAGCCCAACCAGTGCAAAAGTGACAGCTTCAGTACCATCTTAAAGGATGCAAACATCCCAGAAACATGTTTGTAGGAAGTGAATATCTCAGTGGTATATGGAGGGGTAGTGCTTATGTATACATGGTGTGGGACTAAATGGCTTTTGCCAACAGCCTTCTTGGGTTTTTGTCTTTTATTAGAAACCACCCTGCCTTTGAAGTTGGACTGAATCAAATTATTGAACTTAAGAGCTGGTAGCGAGAGTGAATTTATGAAATCTTGATGATACTTGGGCTTGTAAAGCCAATCCTGGATGGATGGGTAGGGCACATTGATTGAACGTGGAAGAGAACTTTGATTAGGTTGCATGTGGCTTTCTTACATATTACATGTAAGTTGCAGCCTGTCGCATGTTTTTTGTGTAATGCAACACCAGTGTATGATCCCTGAGGTTCTTAAACTGTTTTCTAACTGATTGCAGGGAATGGCACAAGGCTGCATTTCTGGCATAATTTCTTTTGCAAATATTTTATCTTCATTGGCATTTACTCCTTTCACAGGTAACTTAGTGTTCCAATGTTCAAGTCCATTTTGGTTTTCAAAATCTTCACACAGTGGCTTTCCTATGTTCTCCAGCTTTATTTCTGTCAGAAAGTGCACCATTTTATTTCCCAGGCTTCAGTCTTATGTGTTTTGGATTTATATCGGTAAGCAGCTCTAGTCGGGCAAATTTTAATTACTTGGCTTAAAAGTCACTTTTTGAGAAATTTCCTTTTCGATGCAGATGACTGCTTTCATACAAAGTGTCGTCATGACATGGCCGGGGCCTACAGTTTGTAGCCATATATTCAGAAATTCTGGAGACGCACAATCATAGTTCTTAAGAGTATGCCAATGCATACTGCTTTATTCCCTTCAATATGCCCTGCTGATGTATCACAGAGAGCTTTTAGGAAGAGTGCATGATATATTTTTGCACCAAAAGAATCAAACTGCACTTCGTAGTTTGCTTCTTCACACCAAGATCGCAATGGATGAGCTCCCACCGAACTAGAAGGGGCTGGGCACCCATGACTCAAATGTTGCGACTTTGTGAGGCTAAAGACGGGCTCTCATCTTTTGCAGCATAAGCATGGAGCTCTGTAAATGTAGTGTGCATCTTCTAATCCCTAGGTTTCATACCTTCTGACTTCATGTGTATATGCCTCCATATTGATATAATGTCCAGCGGGGAATGGATATAAAATGAGGTGCCTCACCACTTTCCTAATCTCTAGATGCTAATTTATTTGTCAAGATAACTCGCATCTCATTGAACAAGTAGAATCACATTCCTGGTAATGAAGTAGGATGTGACAACTCTGAAGATGTTCCAAATATGGGATGCTCGTCAAACTCAATTGTCATGGAAATTGTCTGGTCAAAGCATTAAGACTGCAAATAAACTAGTGTGAGCTTGAATTAGTAGACCGCATGCATCTGTCAGCGTGACAATCATGTAACTTACTAGTTGAATAGAACCATAGCATAGAGCTATAGATTCCTACCGAAGCGAGATGTGTTGTCTTGTGTGCGCCCTCTAAATCACAGAGCTGCATTTCATATCCGGGCATTATCTGAGTCTAAGGCAATGTGTTGCATTCGGGCTGCAAGTCCACCCAAATCTCGAATGCATATACTGATGCTTATGTTGGATCTCATAGTGGGTCATCGCACAAAAGTTTAATAAAATAGGCCTGTCAACAAATTATTTGTCAAAACTTTATGAAAGTTAAAAGTGTTAGTGGATTGAGTCGATCCTATTCAATCCACCTTCCCCAATCTGCACAATCTATTCTAATGTATAAATTTGTGGATCGGATTAGTATTGGGGTTACAAAAAAAAATCTCACTCACTCCCCTTTGGGAGAAAGTGATGAATTAGCTTCAATTAAATCCACCGTTATCCATGTGTCATTGTGGATTAAATCGAATCCCCAAGCTCCGCTTTGATATGGGATTAAAGATATCCAGATTAAATATAAGTGACTTTACAAGTTCATGGGTTATCACTTTTTACTTTGGTAGGGTATTGGATTAAAGTATCCCACCGGTGGAGGTGGGATAGGATAAGATGACTTAAGTCAATTTAAACCACTTTTAAGCAGATTAACAAAATTTACTCTCGCCAAAGCAAAATGGGATAAGTTACATCTAAAAGTAACTTATTCCCGTGTTAAGCCCCAAACAAAGAGGAGCCAAATGTCTACTCTAATCCATTAATTTACTTGTTTCTATAAAAATACTATAGCTAACTTATCTAATATTACTATATATGACAAGTATTGATATTTTCCCTTCAGTTAACTTTGTTTGTTCTTATGAAAACTCGAGTGTTATTGCTGCCCAAGTTTATTTTGATTACAGATTTTTGGATATTATTATATTTTAAGTTGCGGATAGTTTGGTTTTCCGCTCTTGGATAGTTTCATTAAAGAATTAATCCTGACCACTTTTATGATAATCTGCTACCTGTGTACCATTGGATTTTTCTTGTTCTCGCATAGACATACTTTAATCTACAATTATAAGTCTTGATAGTCTAGTATTACTTGTAGTAGAATCCGCTCCAAATTGCCCCTTTGTCCTATCCAATCCGACACAAATTTCACACCAGTGAGTGAGTGAGTGAGTTTACAAGATGACCGGACATAAATTTCACACCAAACTATGCAACAACAAGCACTACTATTAGTATTACATTTGTTTTCAGTAACACAAGGCGACCACAAGTGGCTGGTACTGACCGGGTCGGCCCATTAAATGAGAAACCCCCCGTCGAGTGGGGTAAGGAAGTGTGCATCAGCGGATCCGACTTATCAAAATTAAAGTTCGAGTTTAACTCGGGCTCGACTTATGTCAGGTCGGATCGAATCAGGCCAGATATTATTTAAAAAATATAAAGTCCAACTAAGGTCCGGCTCTATTCGACAACTTAAATAAAATAATAAAAATAATAAAAATTAATATACTTAATAATATAAAATTTATAATCTCATCAAATTAATTAAAATTTTAATATTAATTACTTAATTTATGTGAATACAGAGTTTTAAAATTTTTAATTAAGTAAAATAACAGAGTCTTAACTAATTAATTTTTAATATTTGAAGTGAGAATAAAAAAAGAGAACGGATCGAACTTAAAGTTCAAGTCCGACCCGTGAGATTAGTCGGGCCGAAATTTTAGATCCAACTAAAAATCTGCGAGTCAAAAAAGATCTTACGATCCGACTTAAAATCGGGCCAAATTCGTAGATCTATCTGATCGACCCGACCCGATCTATTGACAACCTTATTCTTATGTGATATACCACCAAGTTCGAATTCTGATGATATTTTATGGCGACGACACCACATAATACATTAATTAGCGCCTCCCGCTCATCCCGGTTGGATGAGAGTTTTCCCTCTGCCTCTCGACCTTCTATCTTCTACATTTGAATAATATAAGAAGGTTCAGACACTTCAGCTATGTTGCTAGCTGAACTCAAATTAACCAAAAATTCTGACAAACGCATCTCTGTTGCGTCTTGTCGGAGGAGACATGCTGAGCTGACGAACCACTGTTCAAAGACACTTGACAATGCTGCTATGGAATTGCGATTGTCTCATCTAATTTTCAAAAAAAAAATCTGTGGGACAAATAAACCTGAGTTTTCTCGTCCAAGGAGGCAACGCAACAGCACCCAAACACAAATGCAGAAACTAATCACCGCGGCCAGCAGAGAATAAATACCACGCGGTTCTGTCCCGTACATCTCTGACGGTATATATATATATATATATGATGAGACCCGGCTCAAAAACTTCACGATTCGCGAAACACGACGTCCAGATGAAGAGTTCAGGACCGATCAGACGGGCCAGGCCATGGTTCCCTCCTTCGAGGGCACCCCCAGCACCCGGCACACTTCCAAGTGGTGGACTGGGGAGCGAGGCTGATCATATATAGTCCCACATCGGAAGAACGAAAAAGATCGCCACACCTGCCCTGCTAGAAGAAGAGAGGCCTTGGGACGCTTCAACCATACTTACCTGGACGGGGTCGATGGGTGATCAGAAAGGCCCATGGCCTAGATTGGCGGCCCACATTGCACTCTGTGGGCGCGCCCGTCTACCATCTCCCCAAGCGGGAGAGTGGACGTCATAATTTGTGACAGTGGGAGCCTGCGTTCGCGCGGCCCCCGCCCTATTCTTAAAGCCCCAACCAATTCGTGTCTTGTTTTCATTTAGATTTTAAACAAACTCAGGTGGGAAGATTAATCGGGACGTCGTGTTTATTTCAAGAATTAAACATAATAGCAGCTGTAAACTACCTACGACTATAGTAGTTGAACATGATATAAATAATATATTTGATATAGTCAGTCTTCGATTGAATAAGATCTCAATTAGTTATTAGACTACAAGAGGGTTTGTTTCACATTGAATCTGTCTATTTCAAGTTTATTTGTTCGAGATGTTCATTCACCATAAACTATGTTAACTAACCGAACTGGGAAAAGATTAATCGGGATGGTTTCCAACTCCACGGTTCCAAAGCAATTCGACCCAGCATGGTCGGCTCAATGAGAACCGCTACATCCTTCAATTATAACTTATTGCACCGGTGACGCATTCATGAATTACTGCCTTATCTCCAAATAAACTTTGTTTTCAGGTTGTCCATTATGTTTTCCAATAATGTCGCACAAGGTACACGATAATATGAGTCAATATATTGTTACTATTAGTCTCTGATGCGTTTTCGCTATGAAGCTTTTGTCCCTCCTATTTTAGCTCTGCCCATTCTATTTATTTTTGCACATCTATTCTCTCTTAAAAGTTAAAACCCAACTAATTTTAGGGGACTGCGCCCAGTTTTACTTCCCTGCTTCATTAGAATCAGGATGAAACAATGGGTCGTATCGATTACACAATTAACGTAAGACACCTCTGATGACCAACAATGGGTAGTATCAAGTTTTCGGTGTTTAAAACAAGGGGGAGAGTTTCGATATCCTGAAAAATTGATGACTAAACAACTTCTGATCACCCGCCCAAGGTAGCAACTTTTCTTGCTTAAGAACCTTATTATATTAACTAAGACAACCCCATATCATCATATCAGATCGGCCAACTACACATTCTAGTAAGTATGAAAAGAAATCCGATTCCTACGACTACCATACGTAAAGGTGATAAGCTCATTCATATCCTGTTAAAACATTAGGCCGGTATCGGATTCCATAGAGCCATAAAATTCGATGGCCCATATTTGACGATGTTTATTTTTCATACTCGTGTTGAATGTAAAATAACACCATATATTTATTGCCTAAAAAAGAATGTGTTTACCGCGCATTTGACTCTAAACATTACTTAATTTTTAGCCACATCTTTCAACCAAATAAAATAAGTTGTCACGGTCGTATTTACATTTGCATACGCCATTAAAAAAATCGATAACATGCAAATGGATCATTCGTTTCTCCGTCATTTCACACACTACATTTTAATGGTACATGTGCTGATACAATGCTGAAAGTTACAAATCTGACATTTTCGTCCCGACAACAGTTTATACTTTATAATCAAAAAAATGGCGCTAAAAGATGTATCTTTTATCAAATTATCAAGTTAAAAACCGTCCCTTCAACAGTAAATCTCTAGAATTGTTCCCCTTCTTGAGATTCTCAGGAAAACTAGAATGGCAACTGGCAAGAGCTTACCAGGCACCGAGTTGAAATATTTCTGGGCAATGAATTTCCCACTGATTACAAAAAGTGGCGTGCAACGTGAACTCGACTGCTTAACCGACCGGCTAATTCTAGAAGGATATGGTGCCATTTAGAAAGCCAAAATTCAAATTGGACCTGGTGTAAAATTGAAACTGCAAGATCGTCTACATGTTTATTCCCATGCTTTGACAGCAAACATGATATATAGCAAATAATGCAAAGAACGAAAGAAGAAGCAACCTTTCACCCATGTTCCCACTAAAGCAGCATCCAACAAGAAAGAACGCTACAACAAATATTTTATGGTACAACGGGCACAAACAGCTTGGATTGGCAGACTTACATGGTTAATGCATCAGGAAGAGAAGAAGGCGCACCCAAAACCTTGCCGCCAACATCGGGAAATTCCTCCTGTCCAGGTATAGGACCCACGCTCCCATCAGCGCCGACCTTTATGGGGTACTTCAGAAGGTGTCCCTCCAATGGTTTCATTTCCTCTGAAGTGAAACAGGCCCAATTGTGCTCGGCTATCTCGTTCACCCTTCTGACGCACTCTAACGTGTGGGGCTCCCTGAAGCGGTCATCTACCGAAGCTAGATGCTCAGCCCACAGCGATGTCCTGTACCCATACACCTGCAGTGGGGAATTTGCACATAAGAGTCATGGGTAGGAATCAGAACTATATGAGTTGTTGGATGAGTTCAAATTAGCCATTTCCCTTGAAATCAACCAATGTCGAGAGCAACGACGACTGACTGAAATAGCAGTTAATTCCCCCAAACTTTAAAAGGAAGTCACTGTGGCATGAGAATCCCAATATCGACGTTATTTTGTTTAGTGTTGGTGGTCGCCTACAATTGTATTAGAGATAAATAACTGAAGCATCATTTTTGACTATCTTCCGTAGAAGGACCATTGCCTTTCAGCATTTGTATACAATAAGAGCTTAATAAAACGGCCCATTAACGTCATACGGAATAGAGTGCGAAATGTCGAATTCATTTATGCAAATAGACGAGCATTCTCAAGAGACACCAGAAGGAAAACAAATTGACCCTACTAACTTCTGATGGGGACAGGGAAAGACATCAAAGAAGATACTGAGTTGACGAAAATATTAAATGCACATTGCATCCCATTCAATTATTAAATGGAAAGGCCGTCAAAAGATCAAAAGGATCAAGCAAAATCATTCAATATTTGATGCGGGACAGCCCGGGGTGAGCTCGTTTCTTCCGATCAGACGGCCCTTTTGTCTCCTTTTTTTTATGCTCTCCTCTGTGTCACTTTGTTTTTTCATGAAATCACTTGCCTATGTGAGACACGGAATCTTTCGCGTAGGAAAAATAGAATATAATGTTCTTTTTGAAAAGAAACATTTCCATATCTGAGTAGAGGGTGATTCCGTGGGTGCGCATAATATCAGACAATTTGGGTTCGAGTGTTGGACCTCTCCTCACTGACCGTAGTCAGTGTTGATTTACATCGACCTAACGTCCGAACACCTTTGTTTAACTGCCAAAGAAATCACAAAGTCTTTTATAGAAGTTCTGATGTGGAGGGCAGGCTCACTCGAGAGACTCTCCATGACCACTCATTTACCATCAACATGTTAATAGAGTTAAGGTTAGGTCTGAACAAAACCCTAAGATTTAGGAATAGAAACGCAAATATGCGGAAGCCGTAGACATTTTTGAAGTAGAGAAGTTTTCTGGACCCCGAGGGTATTTTGGTAATTTTACCAACCCAGAGGTATTTTGATAATTTTACCAGGCCAGGGGCACTTCTGAAATTTCTGAGCTGGAACGGAAGTAGGACCGGGTTCCTGACTTCCCAAGACTCTGAGGCTCTTTCTGGAGGGTTACGGGGGCTGGTAGGCCATTTTTAGGTCGTAGGGATATTTTGGTAATTTTACTGTACCCTACACAGACCTAGGGTTGGGGTGACATCCGAGTGTCGGACTGGGCTGATAACATTTTCGGACCGAAGGAAAGACAAGGGGCTTCGTAAAAGACAAGGGGCTTCGTGGAAGACACATAACTGTCAACTTGGCTGAAGGAGGGGTATATATGTAATTTTGTGAAAGCCGGGGGTTTTCTTATAATTTTCCCACGAGGACATACATAAAACATGCTGAGTGTTTTTATAGTCCGAATGAGTACAAGGGTTGTCGGCGAGTTGTCGACTGTACAAAAGTCCGTACTAACGCGGGAAGTAGGGGCGTAACCCCAATTACAAAAGTTGCAGGGTATAACTGCAAAGAACAGGACAATTTTGTTTCTCGGGCCCCGGAGAGGACATTTTTGTTATTCCCCGTTATGTGGGTGGAACTACTTAATTTAGTCATCCTGGGACGTAGAAACTTACAAACATGGCCCACTGAGGGACATAATTACAAAAAAAATACCCCGAAGAGACATATACACAAGATCCGGGGACTTACCCCTCGCGGGTCAAAATAACGAACAAACGAACGAAATGTTCCAAGGCAATGCTCCGTAGGTTGTAGATTCTCTCTGTATGTGTGTTGTCCTCCGTCTCTGAACCCCTGGGGGTCTATATATAGAGGTGGGAACCTCCCCGGGGTCGTTCGGACCCGTACGGGTTAAACGGGAGGTTGTTTGAACCCGTACGGGTTAAACGGGATGAAAATGACCCCGGAGAGGTCATTTCCCTCCATTTTTATTTTTTTTTGTTCTCCGCGCTCGGGAAAGGGACCGGCCTGGGGTGGGAGGTCCCCGGACCCGTCCGGGGTCAAATGACCCCGGGCCGGTCCTGCCCGGGTTGGATCGACCACGGGACCCATCCGGGGTCATTCGACCCCGGGCAGGTCCTGCCCGGGGTGGATTGACCCCGGGCAAGTCCTGCCCGGCTGCGCGCCAGCCCGCCCAGGGCCGGGCGACCCCGTACGGGTCCCTCTCACCGTGGACGATGGGGGTCGCCACGTATCCGAACCTGGCATGGTCGACGATGATCTGGGGGCCGTAGGTGACGGCGGCCATCGCTGCTGTTGCTGCTGGTGGTGGTGGTGGTGCGTAGCACGGATGGAGTAGCGTGCGAATGCACGAAGAGCTCTCAAGCGAGCAGAGAGATGTGTACCCTCCTCTTCCCGTCCTGTAAAAGGAAGAGGAGTGAGATTATAACCTTAAAGAAGGTTTAGAAACTTTCTTCGACAGAAAGAAGAAAGGTGGGAAAGGTCTCACCGGGCGTGCCAGTCTGTGAGACACGGAATCTTTCGCGTAGGAAAAATAGAATATAATGTTCTTTTTGAAAAGAAACATTTCCCTATCTGAGTAGAGGGTGATTCCGTGGGTGCGCATAGTATCAGACGATTTGGGTTCGAGTGCTGGACCTCTCCCTACTGACCGTTGTCAGTGTTGATTTACATCGACCTAACGTCCGAACACCTTTATTTAACTATCAAAGAAATCCCAAAGTCTTTTATAGAGGTTCTGATGTGGAGGGCAGGCTCACTCGAGAGACTCTCCATGACCACTCATTTACCACCAACATGTTAATAGAGTTAGGGCTAAGTCTAAACAAAACCCTAAGACTTAGGAATAGAAACGCAAATATGCAGAAGCCGTAGACATTTTTGAAGTAGAGAGAAGTTTTCTGGACCCCGAGGATATTTTGGTAATTTTACCAACCCAGGGGTATTTTGATAATTTTACCAGGCAAGGGGCACTTCTGAAATTTCTGAGCTGGAACGGAAGTAGGACCGGGTTCCTGACTTCCCAAGGCGTTGAGGCTCTTTCTGGAGGGTTACGGGGGCTGGTAGGCCGTTTTTAGGTCGCAGGGGTATTTTGGTAATTTTACCATACCCTACCAGACCTAGGTTTGGGGTGACATCCGAGTGTCAGGCTGGGCTGATAACATTTTCGGACCGAAGGAAAGACAAGGGGCTTCGTAGAAGACACATAACTATCAACTTGGCCGAAGGAGGGGTATATATGCAATTTTGTGAAAGACGGGAGTTTTTTTATAATTTTCCCACGAGGACATACATAAAACATGTTGAGTGCTTTTATAGTCCGAATGAGTACAAGGGTTGTAGGCGAGTTGTCGACTGTACAAAAGTCCGTACTAATGCGAAAAGTAGGGGCGTAGCCCCAATTACAAAAGTTGCAGGGTATAACTACAAAGAACAAGACAATTTTGTTTCTCGGGCCCCGAAGAGGACATTTTTATAATTCCCCGTTATGTGGGTGGAACTACTTAATTTAGTCATCCCGGGACGTAGAAACTTACAAACATGACACATTGAGGGGCATAATTACAAAAAAATACCCCTTAGGGGCATATACACAAGACCCGGAGATTTACCCCTCGCGGGTCAAAACAACGAACAAACGAACAAAATGCTGCAAGACAATGCTCCGTCGGTTGTAGATTCTCTCTATCTGTGTGTTGTCCTCCGTCTCTGAACCCCTGGGGGTCTATATATAGAGGTGGGAACCTCCCCGGGGTCGTTTGGACCCGTACGGGTTAAACGGGAGGTTGTTTGAATCCGTACGGGTTAAACGGGGTGAAAATGACCCCGGGGAGGTCATTTCCTCCATTTTTCTTTTTTTTTTGTTCTCCGCGCGCGGGAAAGGGAACGGCCCGGGGTGGGAGGTCCCCGGACCTGCCCGAGGTGGATCGACCCCGGGCAGGTTCCCCGGGGTGGATTGACCCCGGGCAGGTCCTGCCCGGGGTGGATTGACCCCGGGCAAGTCCTGCCCGGCTGCGCGCCAGCCCGCCCAGGGCCGGGCGACCCCGTACGCGTCCCGGCGACCCCGTACGAGTCCCCTCGACCCCGGATGGGTCCCTCTCACGCTGGATGGGTTCTTTTCACCCCGGATGAGCTCTTTTCACCCCGGATCGGTATTTTTGAGGCAAAATTTGCTTCCAAGAGCCCTTTTTCTTTCTTTTCTTTCTTCCTGTTTCTTTCTTTTTATCAAAAGAAACTCACGAAAGAGATGAAGAGAGAGAGAGAAGAGAGAGGAAGAGGGACGAACAGCGGCGGAGAAGACGGGCATCGTCGCCAGGGATGTGAAGACGGCGGCGATCTGGGTACAGGGGTGGCGGCGCCGGCTGCCACTGCTATCACCGATGGGGAGGGAGAGGCTGGACGACAGCGGAGAGCGTGGTCGATGGTGGGGACCGTCGACGACGACATGTGGAGAAGGTGGTGAGACGGCAGCTGCGGCTGGCCGCTGGCAACTGCGGCTGTTGGTGATGCCATGGGGCGGTGGCTCCGATGCAGCAGGGGAGGATGGAGCCGATGGAGTCAAGAGGCGGTGTGGGTGGCTAGGATGGAGGGTGCTGCTGGCGGTGAGGCACAGGGCCACACGTCGACGGCACCTGGGGTGGTTGCAGGGGAGGTCCTGACCCCATCGGTGGCGGATGTAAGGACGATCTGCGTCCCAGGGGAGGATGTGCACCCACGGGGGGTGGGGGGTTCGTACGGTTGGGGGGTCGGCTGTGGCCAATGCCTGTGCAGGCGAAGGGGCCGCTGGTGGTGGCGGCGGCGGCGATGGCGGGCTCTTCCCTTCACGCCCGTGTCTAGTGGAGGCAGAGGACCTGGCAGTGGTGTCCTGGCGGGGCTCCAGTGCTGAAGAGGCAGTGGATGCGCGGTTGGCGGTTGCAGGCAGCTGCTATGGTGGCAGCTACATCTGAACATAGTGGGCACCGTTGCCAGGGCGCTAATGTTTTTCTGGTGCAGGTGAACGTGGAAAGAAGAAGGTGCAGGGGCAGAATGGGAAGAAGAAGACGAATAATAGGGAGATGGGCATGGATAGGAAGAGGCTTCGCACCCTGGGATTGAACACCCCACGGATTAGGGCATCGCACCCCATGGAGAAAAGAACTAGCGGCTCCCTTTCAAACTTTCATTCATCTTCATTAACCTAAAATTTTAGATTACACATGTATTTATAGAGGTGGAACCTTAATGGTTCTCCTCTTAGACCCAATGACCAAAATATCTCTAATACCTAAAATAGTGCAAAAATCGCACCAAAAAATGACAAAAAATAACAAGACACAATATTAGCTCCAAATGAGCCCAATAAACCATAAAAATTAAAATTTAGTCCTACCAAATTACTACTACTAAATTAGACTCGAATAAAATAAAAATACATAATAAATGACACCAATACGACTCTGATCGCCTGAAGTCTCGAGTCTCGCTCCGCGTTATTCTTCTCCGGTTAGAAAAAACTCGTCCTCAAGTTTTAAAGTGCCGAAGTATCCACTCAATAACCAGGGAAGCGACAAATCCATGCACCACGAATAACTCCATAGAGATAGCCAAACTGAGAAGTCGGAGCGGACGCGCAAAATGTGCCTCAAAATCATACAATATCATATCATAGACGCACAAATCTCTAATAAAATCCACATCTGTAACAGGAAGAGGGCAGCATGGAACATCCTGGAACTCAAACATGTGCTCAGATAGTAAGTCAAAACCTACGTCAATGATGAGTGTCTGATCACATGAAACCATGTCAATAGCTATCAATGATGGGCCTATCTCAAACACATCATCACATATCAAATGAAGTCCAGACTCAACGAACAAGTCATGATCCCAAGAAACATCAACTTTAGGCTCTACACATATGGTCATCTTGAGCAATGGTCGCCAACTCTAGTGACTCTCTACCTATCACACTCTGCTCTGGAAGCACCGTCTTTGCACTGGCATAAATATACTTGGGAAAACGAAATTTACCCTTAAATATGGTGGCTGGATAATACACCTAGACCGATCAAGATCTATAGTTACATGTCGTTCTTCCATCCACTCGTGTCCCAAAGTAATGTAGGATCTCGAAGAAACAATAGTGCACCATGCTTCATCAAAATATTTAAAAGGTTTTAATGTGCTATTACATTTGACCTGTCGGTGGAACTCCACAAAAGCTCTTTTTTTTTTTTGGGAAACCCTACCTAGAGGCAGGTAGGAGAGTGCACCCTCTACCAGAAGTAGAGGGGATAGCCACTCCACCATCGCACAACTAGGAGGTATATTTTATTACCACAAGAGAATGTTTAATAACATTACATCAAACGAATGCTAGGCATACCTAGCTTATCCAAACGAGCAGCACCTTTAACAAATCTAGGTAGTTTCTGCTGAGATAAAAAGAATAAATTATAATTCGTAGTGCAAGCCAAATTAGCTAAGGAATCAGCAACCTTATTAGCCTCTCTGAATATATGAATAATGGAATCATTTGCTGATAAAATATTCCAGATTTCTCTGACATAAATTAGAATCGCCCAAGGACAGGGAACCTTCCTGTTAATCACTTGCACAAGCACTTGGGAATCACATTCAATGAAGGCCGGTTGGGAAGTCACTGTCTGTAGATATTTAAGACCATCAAGAAGAGCCCTTGCTTCCGCAATGATACTATTACACTGCACGTAAAAGTGTGAGAAGACTAGTAAAATAGCCCCTTGGGAATCTCTAATGACTCCACAAAAGCTCTATCACCCTCAACAACAATCTCCACTTTTCAATAGTAAATCAACAATAGACCGAGAAATATAGTTGTTGAGTTATGATTTTGATGATTGTTGCGATTGTTAAGTTATGGTTTTGATGATAACTAAACTTAATATGTGATTACGTGATGATAACTAAATTTATGGTTGATTGCATATGTTCTTGTTGACTGTGTACATTCATGTTGTTGTTTAAATATGATTGAGTTGACAAATGACTTTTGAGGCTACAACATGATTGTTTGAATGCATGGTCATATGGTCTTGTTCCATGGGTGATCTTGTTGTTCTTACAAGAGGGAAAATGTTTCATATTTACAAGAGGCAAGAGGGTTCATAACCTCTTTATTGTAGTGCCCATGTGGTCATTGGAGTCATCCTGTGGTTACTTGGGTCTTTCGACATCATCATGTTAATGACTAAACACTATTAGTCATTGATGTTTTTCCACTCTTATATGACTAAACTACTTGATGCTCTTATATGACTAAACTACTTGATGTGCTTTCATGACAGATATGTCGAGAATTGGAGTGGAGATGGCAAAAGTCAAAGCTTGTTGATAGCGCCCAAGCAAGGATGCAAATCTCTTTTACAAGCAAAATTCGACACTTATATTCGGCTCGTCACATATCCAAGGTCAATGCACCAAGAAGCATAGCCAAGAGAGCCCAAGGTCAAAGACTCAGTTGACACCTTCTAAACTGTCAAGGGTGATGCCACAGACATGAACGGGCTACTAAAGGACTTAAGCGACGGAGCTGAAGCGGTTAACGGACCGACCCGGGAAAACCCGGGGTCTGCCCAGCTGGCGGTCGACCGCCAGCACAGGGGCGGTCGACCGCCCCTGCCAGCAACCCCCAGTCTACCGGTCTCTCAGTGGTGGTCGACCGCCAGCCCAGTAGCGGTCGACCGGGATTCCCAGGAACCATCCGTCTGCAGGTTTCTCAGTAGCGGTCGACCGCCAGCCCCGATAAGCCAAAAATATTGACTTTTTGTCCATCTCGAAAGAAGCATCTCCTCTTGCTATTGTTTAATCCCAAAGCCACCAAACCCTCCAGAATTTGTGGATCTGGTCTAAGACTTGTCCATAGACCTTCCAAGGGTTATAAAACATCCTATTAGAGTCATAACCCTAATCATCAAAGAGATACAAAAGGGGAGGCTGTCCAAGGAGGAAGAAGAGGTAATATAGCTCCGTGAACAGTACCTCGTGCAGCAAGCTCTTCATCTATCTCCAACCCATTCAAGGTATTTCTGAAGCCATCTACCTCCAAGAAAGTGTAGAAGCAATCAAGGTTCAAAGCTACATCCATACACCTCTTCATCAACTCAAGGTGATCCAAGGGAAGAAGAAGAAGGAGCCATTCAAGCATCATCTGAAGGTACTCTAGCTCTATTTGAGGTTAGCAATCTCAAAGGAAGAGAACAAGCTCACAAGTGTGTGTGTGTGTGTGTGTGTGTGTGTGTGTGTGTGTGTGTGTGGATTTATCCAGATCTTAGTGTTTGTGTGTGTGGAGTGCTGCACTTGTCGCAGCGTGTGTGTGTCCTGTTGATCCGCTTGTTGGATCGTGTTGGAGACTACGTCTCCGTGTGTGTGTATGTTTTGGGGCGCGTCCCCGTGTGTGTGGGCAGGCGTCATCCTGCGTGTGTGGTTGGAGCGTCGTCTCCGTTTGGGATTTTATCCCCGAGTGAAGCCTCACCGGGTTTGGTGAGGGGTGACGGGTTTGGTGAGGGGTGGACGTAGGATTGCCGTCGTTGCATCCGAACCACCTTAAAAACCGCTGTGCATTGTGTGTTATTTGTGTGGTTTGATTGTTTTCGTTGTATGGTCGTGTATGAACGGAAACTTTGAGAGAATTGGTTAATTAGTTATCATCGGTTAATTATTGTTTATCACATATTTTGTAAAAAGGGTAAAAGGTTTCGTAAAATTTGTTATCACCCAATTCACCCCCCTCTTGGGTGTCATTGATCGCGGGACTTCAATTGGTATCAGAGCCAAGGCTCTAATTTCATAGATCTAACGATCTAGAGTGATCCAGATCAATGACTACCATTATGTACACTTTGAATTCTCCACCGGTGTTTGATGGTTGTAATTTTAATTTGTGATTAGGAAGGATGTGCAGTCTAGTCAACTCATATGATCCTAAGCTATGAAAGCTTATCTCACATGGTCCTTATGAGTTGCCTAAAGATAAATCTGTCTGGACCGCAGATTCCAAGCTTAAACATGATCAAAATTGTTTGGTTCTAAAATTGCTTATTGCTGCAGTTGATTCTAACCATTTCCCTTTTGTCTCCCATTGCAGATCCGCGAAGGATATCTTAGTTGGCTTAACCAAAGTCTGGGAAGGGCATGAAGATCAATGTCTTGTGGCAGGCACGAGTGATCAAGGGAGTGATCAGCAAGTTGACTCAAGCTCAAAGGTAAATTCTGATTCTGATAATGAAGATGAATTTAGCTATGAGGAGTTATTGATTGCATATGATGAGCTTGCTGATAAATATGAGAAGGTTAAGTCTGAAAATAAAAAATTGAAAAAGAATGTTGGACAAAATAAATGTGATTCTCCATGTAAAGAATGCTCGCACTTGAAGGAATTGATTGATGGTCATGTGTTTGACATTGAAATTCATAAAGATCAAATTTCTTCTTTGAAAAATGAAAACAAAGAGCTGAGAGAGAGAGTAAGTCTTATGAACAATGGTCAAAATGAGTTTGCTCATGATAAAAATCTTGAAAAGAAAATGAGAAACTGAAGGAATTGAATAGAACCATTTCTGAAAGATTGCTTGCTTTTGAAAAAGGAAAATCTATGAATATTGATCAATCTGAAAAAGTACATGCTTTGTTGCAAGAAATTGAAAGTCATAAAACCATCAATGCTACTTTATATGAACAAGTCAACTCCTGTGAAAATAAACTTCCTTCCTATGAATTGCACATTGCATCTCTTGAGAAAGAGATTATTAACTTGAATGCTTCATTGTCTAGATTTGTGAATGGTCAAGAAAATTTGGACAAATTGTTGGGGACGAAAGTGAATTTTCAAAGGGAAGGGCTGGGTTTTAATCCTGTAAATAAAAAGAAGTTTGAAAACAAAGTTTATACATCTTTTGTGCACAGTTCAAACATAGCCAGTACATCAAATGGGTCCCCAAGTCAATCTTCTTCACAAACAATAAAAAAATCAAATGAAAATCTGAAAAAGAAAAATCATGTTGCACACACACATGCATCCATAAAGAAAATCAATTTGCATCAAAAATCCAAAAATACTGCTAGCACCTCCATGCATGTTGAACATACCTCTTCCACACACACACAACCAATTAGAAAGAAACTCATATGTTTTTATTGTGGAAAACATGGACATGCTATGCATAATTGTTTCATTATGAAGAATGATGATTTGAGAGCATGTAGAAACCAAGCTGTTTTAAAAAATGCAAAGAGAGCCTTCACCACAAAATCTTCCATGCATTGCAATCACTGTGGTAAAAGGAGTCATACAACTTCACACTGCTGGTTATTGTTAAAGAGAAAGAACTCCTACTCAACACATCATGCTCACACACACAAATCAGTAGAACCCATGAGAAGAAAGAAGATGATGCCACGTGCCGTCTACCATCACTTTGGCAAATCTGGAAATGTTAAGTATGATTATTTTCTTGTGAAAGATGATGATTTGAATGTTGTTAAGGAGTGAAAGCCACGTGCCAAGAATGCTGCTAACCCACAAGGACCCAAGATGATTTGGGTACCTAAGAATGCAAATTGAGAAATCTGTTTTGCAGGAGTGCCATGGAAATGGAAAGTATGACATCTGTTTTCATCAAGAAGATAAGGCATACGAGTCAAGTGACTCAAGCAAGGTTGGAAGAAAAATCAAAAACTGAATTTGATTTCTCAGGTGATATCCCTCTCACTCTCTCCACTAAAAGTGTTATGTCGTGTTTTATCATGTGCTGTATAGTTATATGATCATGCATGAGTCTGTACATACATTCTATCCATAGATAGTTGCATACCCTTGTGCATATCATCCTCATATAGCATCTTGTTGAAGTGGAGTTTTGAAACCGTCAATAAATCTCGCTGCATATACTGAGTTTGCATAAGCCTTCACGTACTGTCATGTATAAATTGAATATTGTGAATTCATGTCATAATGCATAGCAATCCTCCTACCTTCACCACCCTTGACTACATAGTATATCAAATGGTGACATGTGGAAGGGCAGGTTACGCCTGTCTGAAAGCTATCACTACGCGTGAGGTGATCTTCAGATCTAAGTTCTCCGCCCGGTACTATGAGTCAATCAGTCACAGGCTGCACATGGCATTAGATTTTTATTGAGCATATCACAGTCATGCACACATTGAGAGGGAGTCATCAGATTCGTCATATGGGCTTAACATTTAGGTTCACACATGAGTCATGCATTGCATCTAGAACTATCTAGGGGTGTTGGTTGTTTAAATTATTTGTCATGTCATTATTAATAAATTTGAATCGAAATTGACAAATCAAACCTTTCTGTCTTTGGATGCAGATTATACTCCCAAAATCCAAATGATGATGGGCTAAACTTGAATCAACTGGAAGAATACCTTGCAAGGATGAAAATGATGAGAACCCTCTCCAGTTGCTACAAGAAGATGGACTACTTTATGTAGAACAACTTCCAGGATCGACTCAAGTACAAGGTGGTGAAAGTCTTGTACGTGTTGAAGTAAGTACCCAAGGCAAATCATGTGAAAGGTTTGGAAGAAAATGGATTCTCAAGGCAAAGGTAAGAAAGCAAAAGCTGAAATATCAACCCTCGTGAGGTTGGTGATTCTAGTGACATGAAGGCTTTCGATCTTGTCATCTAAACTAAGGTAATTCAACCTCGTCAATTCATGCAATGGTCTTTTGTCACTTGTTGACACTTTAGGATGACAGGTATTGTTTCAAAACTTGAATTGTCATTCACTAGTCTGCTGTGATGAACTTGTCTAACTGGCTTGAGAAGTGTGTATTGAATATTTCTCATTTTGAATTACACAACCACACCTGAATTTAACTGCATATCTGGTATATCAAATGGCGTTTGTGGAAGAGTGGATTATGTCCACTTGGAAGCATTCCCTATGCGTTGAGCTGGGTCTTCGGACTAAAATCTCCGTCTCGTACCAGATTTTGAAAATCGTGACTGGCTTGTGATTGGTGGAGTTATGAATGAATCCTTGAGCTGAGTTCCTTAAATTGAAAATATGTTTCTGATCAAATGATTCAAACATGTAGCTTCTGGATGATTTCTAATTTCAAAACTTGTGAAATGCTCTTGAATATCTGATTTTGAACAATTCTGAAAATTGGGTTGCATTGCTTAATTTTGATCATTTATGCACCCTTATTCATAAAGGCCATGTCATGAAAAATGTTGTTGACACATTAATATAATATGAATGCTCCAATGTCAAATTTGTCTCAAGGTTTGAAGATCAAGCCCTCCTATACTACATTTGCATCTTGCATCACATGCTCATCTAGGCATAGGTTGCACGCATTAGAATGAATTCATGCATTAGCTGAAGTTAGTTCATTCATTTGGTATCAGAAGTTTTGCACCACATTGCATTCTGTCTTGGCATGTTGCATTTCATTACTATATGATCAAGTTGCATTGCATCAGTACTCATGCATTAGCTGCATTCACTTCATTCAATTGGTATCTATTTGTTTGGCATCAGTTGCACATTTGCATTATATGCTGCATACATTCCCTCTATGTGCTTGCTTGATATTATATGCTATTCACCCCATCCCTTGGCATTTCTATGACCTTATGTCTTCTTGATAAATAATGTTACATTTGAGTCACTATTGGAGTGTTTCATGTCGTACACTCTGGGGGAGTTCTTATTTCATAAGTGCATCTATTTAGGGGGAGCTGCCCTGTTATGAGTTCATGATATTTTCGATATACATGCTGAATCAAATTCGCACACTTCATGCACAAAATGTGAAAATGAGTGTTAAAGATAAGGATATATGAATTTCTTTTCAACACTCTCGAGATGTTAAACTTGCTGCATGTATGTTGAAGAGACAGTTGAGGAAAAAGATGCCTACCTATCCTGTTTAAAAATTTAGGATGAAAATGAAAGATAGAGCAATGCTCGGCCTCACTGAGTAAACTGGGCACATGTCACCTGAGACGTGATGTGGTTCATATCTGAAAAGTGTTGACTAGTATCTCTGTTCAAAATGAGGTGAAATGGTTCAGTATTCTGAGTAACCGGGGATTCTGGTATGAGCTCCATGCGTCTACTCGTGTAAAAAAGAATTATTTGAACCTGATCACTCTTGAAAAATTCTGACTATCATGTGATATTGGTTGAGTTGAAAAATGTTGGTGAAAACTCATTGTGGTAGAGCGTAGCCTCCAATACGCTGTTCTCAAAATTAAAGTGCAGTCTGTAAAATGTCTCCTTGTGTTGATCTGAAAATCTGAATATCCATATTGTAACTATCATTTTTCATGTTACTCACACATCTGAAAATTTGATTTAATATGTATCAAGGATGGCAAACTCGGTTTCGGTCTCGGTTTCGCCCGGGTCCGAAACCGAGTTGACTCGGTTTCGGTTTCGGTTTCGGCCGAAACCGGCCGAAACCCATATAAAAGGTCAAAAAAATTAAATTAATTCTAAAAAAATATGATAAAAAATCATAAAAAATATTAATAATTACTTAAAATCACAAAAATCATTACACATGCATTTGACTGAATAAGTTAGTGCAATAACTTTGAAGTAGACAACTACAAAAATTGAACTTCAAACATTGAACATGTGATAGTTAAAGTAATATTCCATTGTACATTAATACAAGCAGTACAAAATTAGACAAAATAGATAAAATAATTGTTACAAAAATTCATTGATTCTTACCTAATATGGATAATAATTATTAGAAGAACCTTCTCCCTCATCGTCTGGCCCTTGATGTTGATACCCATAACCATGTTGCATGTATGGTCTATATTCACAATAACCAAACAATGAGGTAGCCAAGTCCTGCATCCCTCTTTGGATCCCTCTTGGAGTGTTTGGTTGGCTTGAGCCGAATCCAGTATCAGCATAAGAATCTTGAGGAAGAGAAGAGGAACTGGCCGGATGGAAGTTGAATGATGGTTCATAACCCCACGACCGATAAATCGCTGCCTCCTGTTGGCCACCTCCATAACCTGATGGATGCCCATATTGACTCTGTGACTCATGTCCTCCCTCACCCTGACTGTATCCTCTGCCTGTGTCTGCGTGGAAGGAGGAAGGACCACCAGCATCCCCACCGCCAGTAGTAGCACCTGTAGCACCTGGCACATACGAAAATATATAATTTATCTCCTACCAAAACCTTTTCTGATTCGAACTGATAATAAGAATTTAAGTTACTTTCCAAAATAAAAAATCAAAGGATCACGAAACCTGCAGTCTCCAGTCGCCTTTTGGCCTTTGGGGATGCTTTTTCCTGTGCCGGTGTGCTTTCTTCTTGCACCCTTGACATGAATCATGTTCCCCTTGGCGTGTGCCTCAAATAAATCTGCTTTAACTGTTCAATTGCCGGGTCCTCTCGAGCAGCAATATTTGTTCTCTCAGTTTGCCCATGCACTGATGTACTTCTTCTTAAGGATGTAGGTGCCTTGCCCATTCTAGGAGTGACTGGCCTGCTATCTGAGTCGGAGTGTCTAGCTGGCTGAAAATCATGTTGCTCCTCAGTGTCCTCAACAACCCTAGACATGTGGGCATGAGTATCTCTGGCCCTCTTTGATTTTCTTCTTAATTCGGGATCCCTTTGCTCATCTTCATCTAGTATGCCCTCTGCCCATCTTCTATCATCATCATCAAAAACGGGCTCATCAACCTGCTCTCGTGTCTCCACCCAAGACTGCAACGGATTCTCATCATCAAATAAGGCATCCACATCAATTTCTGCGGCAGCATCCCCGGCGGCGCGTTTGTCTTGCAGCTGTTGTCTCAACCTCATATTCTTTATTCTCAACCTCATATTGTAGTGGCAGTACACTAATTTCTCTAAGCGTTCAGCCTTTAGCCGATTGCGAACCTTTGAGTGTATAAGGCTAAACGTGCTCCAATTTCTTTCACATTGACTTGCTGATGTTGTTTGACTGAGCACCCTAATTGCAATGAAAGCCAATGCATTGCTACCCATATCTAGGTTGTTAACCATTATCCACCAGTCAGCTGTTCCACCAACCATAAAAAAATGCATTTTAGTTGTAAAAATATATATTCATCGGGTTAAGAAATCCAAAAAATAAAATATACCTGGGCTCACTCTTCCCACAGCGTATTGCAATTGGGAGTCAGCATATGTCTCAGTCCTCATTCTGTAATGGTTCATCTACAAACATAAAGTAATAGATTAACATAACTACTTAAATAAATTCTATACATGTTATTGACAGTATCAAATAAAGGCGAACCTCTACTTCGGCCTCTAGTCTCTTTTCTGGATTCCTCGATAAACGACCAATGACTTTTAAAGTCCCTTGAAGCACCTCGCCATCAACATGTGCATCGGCACCGTACATAAATCGAGGGTTGAAGAAATAACCTGCATTTGTGTATAATTAACTAAATAAAATTTATAAAATAACATAAAGGCATTACCTCAATTTCAGTACAATTAATCACTCACCAGCTGCATGCAAGTCATGGTGTAATGTGTTGTCCCATCTCTGGTCAATAATTTTCCACCATTTTGCATAATGTCTGGGAAGGGAATGCTGCAACTCCAATTTGGCACGGTCCATGGCCTCGTATAGATAGCCCATATCATTCTTCTCATCGCCATCCACCATTCTTAGGACCTTCACGAGAGGTGTGACTACTTTCAAGTACCGTGACACCCTGTCCCAGAATTTGTTGTCGTCCACGACGTGGCAGACATCCAGATAATCCATCTGTGTATCAACATTGCCCTTGTCGATGTATTCCCGCAGGGCATTGTGGTACATGAAAGCTTTCAGCTCATTCTTGTACCTGTGCAGATAAATGAAAATTGAAGCTGCATCAACTGCTACATATCAGTAAGGATAAAGTATCAAGAATTGAGATCAATCTTATACCTGTGCAAAGACTCCAAAGAAATAAAATTGGAAGCAAATCTGGTTGGGCCTGCACGGATGATATCTCGCCCTCCACTGGCATGCGCCCTGAACATATTTAGTATCCTAGGATGGCCATAGATATACTGTGTGACTTTTTGTGCCTTGTCAATTGTCTTCTTCACATGCTTTTCCTTCCCTATGTCTTCAAGCATCAGATCAAGACAATGTGCTGCACATGGGAGCCAATATAAATGACTGCGCTTTTGCATCAATTTCTTCCCTGCAGCCTTGTAACTGGCTTCATTATCAGTCACCACCTGCACAACATTCTCCTCTCCAATTTGTTCTACCATGCCATCCATCAAATGAAACAAATAATTTGCATTCTTTTCATAATCTGATGCATCAACTGATTTCACAAACACTGTACCGCTGATGCAATACACCAAAAAGTTTATCATGGACTTTTTCGTGGTACCAGTCCAACCATCACACATGATGGTGCATCCTCTCTCCACCCATATATGCTTGAAGCTTTCAACCCAATCATGGAGCTCCTCAACCTCTCCCTCAAGGCCACGCCCGTATATGTCTCGACGTGAGGGGGCTTGCAAGCCAGGGCCAGCATCTGCTATGGCATCTATCATAGGTTGGAAATATTCACTTGAAGCTGCATGTGCAGGGACACCTGCATGAAAAAACCATTTGCAAATAGATTTAAATGCATGCCCTGCAACTTCTGCTGATTTTTTGACCCCTCTCATTGCTTGCTTGATTTTAGGTTGTGTAGCTTGGGGCCTTCTGTGCAGATAGCTGTCCATGGGACCTGTTCCCTGCGTATGTGGGGCAGCACCAACGTCAGGACGTCGTGCAGCTGTACTCTCATAGGTCCCTGATCCCATGGCTCCCTTCCCTTTCCTTCGAGCGGCTTGTTCACGCTCCCTTGCTTCAGTCAGCTCTGGATCAGAATCCTCAGTGCCTTCCTCATCATCATCCCTTCTAACCCTTCTGCCAGAAATCTCCTCAGCAATTTCAGCCTCATCCTCAGCCCTTTGTTGCACCCTCTCCCTTTTCCCCAGAAGGCATTGGCGCATCTCTTCTCGCACCTCTCGGGGACAGTTGTCACATTGTCTGACCTCTCCTCTTACCCCTGCCAAATGTTGTTTTCCTCTGGTAATTCCGCCATACATTTCCTTACTACAGTAATTGCATTTCACCTTTCTTCTCTTAGCATCTATTAAAGACATGTGGGTCCACCCCGGATCCTCCTGCCCTTGCTGCTCCTGTGTTTGCTGACGTCTAGGCATGATGCTGCATTAAGACAGTGACACACAAAAAGGTATAAGTACAATTAAAAACTTAACCCTTAATTAGCAAGTAACCCTTAATCACCCTTGCAAAAAATCAATTACCAGTATGATCTCACCCCAAAATCTTCAATGTAGTTTAATTGAGCTTCAATTTAGCCTAAGCAAACTGACTTAGACAAAAGCCCCAAATTTTATATACTAATTAACCGTTAATTATCATTTACCCCTTAATCACCTTTTGAAAAAATCAATTGTCAACATGATCCCACCCCAAAATCTTCAATGAAGCTTAATTGAACTTCAATTTAGCCTAAACAAACCGATTTAGACAAAAGCCCCAATTTTTATGAACTAATTAACCCTTAATTAGCAATTAACCCTTAATCACCCTTCGAATTAATTAACTACCAGCATGCTCCCGCTTCAAATTAGTCAATGAAACTTAATTGCGCCCTAATTGACCCTTACTAAACCTAATTAAAGAAAAGCCCCAAATATAAACTTCTAATTAGGGTTTAATTAGAAGTGTTAAAAATCTAATCATGGTTTTAAATTAACCTACAATACAACATTTAACCTACAACAAAAAAAAATTCAACAACTCAACCAAAAAAACACAAAACATAAAAAACCCTAAATTTACCTCCACAAAATTTACCTCCGCAGTAGCAGTCGGACGGTCGATGTGGACGTGTGGAGTGTGGACAGCCCCCTGCCCCCTAAAGGCCTAAACAAGCACAGCAGCAGCAGCCGGCAGCGCACAGCAGCTCCACACTCCACAGGCAGGGAGGCCCGGCAGCAGCAGCAACAGCCAGCAGCTTCAGGCTTCAGCAGGCAGGGAGGCAGCAGCAGCACCTCGCAGGCAGCAGGCTCGCAGGCCCACCTCGTAGGCAGCAGGCTCGCACGGGCCGCAGCCGGCCAGCCCGGCCCAGCCGCAGCCGCAGCAGGCAGGAGGCAGCAGCTGCAGCACAGCAGCAGCCGCAGCAGCCAGCAGTGCAGCACGGCAGCAGCAGCAGAGCGGCGGCAGCAGCAGCACCCGGCAGCAGCAGCACCCGGCAGCAGCACAGCACGGCGGGGGGGAGGGTTTCGGCCGAAACCGTTGCAGCAGCGGCGGAACTTCTGCGGAAGTGGGGTTTCGGGAGGGAGGCGAAAGGAATATCACAAGTTTCGGCCGAAACTAACAGGTTTCGGGCCGAAACCGACCGGGCTCGGGCGAAACCAGTATCGGTTTCGCCCGAAACCGATATCTCACTTACGTTTCGGGTTGCTACAGTTATTAGGCCCGTTTTCGTATCGGTTATGGCCGAAACCGATACGTTTCGGCCGAAACGTATCGGTTTCGGCCGAAACCGCCAACCATGATATGTATTCAGAAAGTTGATTGACTTCTTTAGCAATTGCATGAATCTCCTATATGATTTCACAATCTCCCATGTGCTACACATGTGCATTCCGGTTAGCATGACTCTCTTGCATCTTTCTTATACCGATTCCCCTCTTCCATATGTATGGGGGAGATTGCCTATATGTTTATATGTAACTGTTTGGTTGCATTGTGTGCACTTCATGAGTCACCATTTGCATGTGTTGCATTTCATGCATTTCAAACCAAAATATAAAAATCAGAAAATTTGATAATCAAAGAAAATCCTTTTGATATGCCCTCCTACTCTTGTTTGTTGTAAAAATCTGACATGGGATCTAGATTCTGAATGCTATCATGCTGAAGACCTCATCATGTGCACATCTTCCTCCATTGGTTTATATCTTTGAGGCCAATCACCACCTTCAATTGGAATCAATACATGCTTGACTGTATTTGCTTTGGATGGTATCATATTGATTTGTGAGAATAATCACTAATTGGTTTCCTCTGATTATAATCATATTGCTTTGTTCGTCCATGTTTTGCCCTTGCTTCTTCTGATTTGATATGATGGGCTATTGCTGTTTCACATGGAGTTAAGCCTGTTCTTCCTTATTTGGATTCTTCCAGCTCGCTTGATACTGTTGTTGTAGGAGATAGATTTGCATTATCCCGCTTTTTGATTATGTCAAAGGGGGAGAAAAATTGATGATTGTGTGTGACAATGTGTGACAGGGGGAGAAGAACATTTGTGCCATTCTGTTGTATCATCATTAATTAGTTTGTCATCACCAATAAGTTTGTCATCATCAAAAAGGGGGAGATTGTTGAGTTATGGTTTTGATGATTGTTGCGATTGTTAAGTTATGGTTTTGATGATAACTAAACTTAATATGTGATTACGTGATGATAACTAAATTTATGGTTGATTGCACATGTTCTTGTTGACTGTGTACATTCGTGTTGTTGTTTAAATATGATTGAGTTGACAAATGGCTTTTGAGGCTACAACATGATTGTTTGAATGCATGGTCATATGGTCTTGTTCTATGGGTGATCTTGTTGTTCTTACAAGAGGGAAAAGGTTTCATATTTACAAGAGGCAAGAGGTTTCATAATCTCTTTATTGTAGTGCCCATGTGGTCATTGAAGTCATCCTGTGGTTACTTGGGTCTTTCGACATCATCATGTTAATGACTAAACACTATTAGTCATTGATGTTTTTCCACTCTTATATGACTAAACTACTTGATGCTCTTATATGACTAAACTACTTGATGTGCTTTCATGACAGATATGCCGAGAATTGGAGTGGAGATGGAAAAAGTCAAAGCTTGTTGATAGCGCCCAAGCAAGGATGCAAATCTCTTTTACAAGCAAAATTCGACACTTCATATTCGGCTCGTCACATATCCAAGGTCAATGCACCAAGAAGCATAGTGATGCGGGACAGAAGTGGGGGTCTTCTTCTTCTTTCTGCCCATGAATGCGCTATACCCTTTACGCTCGTTCTGAAGAACGCGCTATATCGTTTACGCGCGTTCTCAGACAGCAGCCCAGGACGACGAGTCTTCAATTCTGGGCCCCGTGGGTGACTCTGGGGGTTCAAAACACAAGGGGAAACATACAGGACGACGGAGAACACATGAGAAATGCTAAAATTGAAATCAAACCAACCTAATACTAGCTAGGATAACTTTTGGGAAGGTGGATGTGGGGTGAGCGGCAAGGGAAGGAGGGTGGACGTAGATGATGTTAGGGCCGTGAGGAAGCTTGGCTGGGGCCTCTCACCCGAACCCTTCGCAGGTACGGTGCAGCCGAGCTCCATCCTGACCTTAACAGCATCTTTGGCGGTGGTGGGGGAAATGGAATCGTTGGTTGGAAGAAGAACGAAGCTCCGAATGGAGCCTCACACTCGACCCCGTCTCAGAGCCGATGCATCCGGGGCTTCGATCATCCTCCATTGAAGGGGAAAGGGAGAGGATCAGGGAGACAGAATTGGGCCTCGCACCCGGAGAGGGGAGGATGAAGGGGGTTTCTAAAGATTGGGGAATATAGCCATAGGGCTACACTCAATCAAACTCTCACAGATTCATGCTTCATTGCTTGATCAAACAAAATGGGATACATATATAGGGAAAGGGGAAGACAAAACGACGCTAATACGTTGATTTACAACCATGGAAGACAGCAGACATCGAAGACTTTAAAGAGTTCGGTGCCGGGAAGTTGGACCGTCTGCAGCAGGTCCCTGTCTGAGATCGCGCTAGGGAACCCTAGCACGTTCTCCAGGTCGCGCTAGGGGACCCTAGCGCCTTCTGCCAGGTCGCGCTAGGGGACCCTAGCGCCTTCATGCTTGGCCTGGCAGCTTGCTCGATTCACTTCATCCCGGCAGCTTGCTTGATTCCCATCACATAGCCAAGAGAGCCCAAGGTCAAAGACTCAGTTGACACCTTCTAAACTATCAAGGGTGATGCCGCAGACATGAACGAGCTGCTAAAGGACTTAAGCGACGGAGCTGAAGGGGTTAACGGATCAACCCGGGAAAACCCGGGGTCTGCCCAGCTGGCGGTCGACCGCCAGCACAGGGGCGGTCGACCGCCCCTGCCAGCAACCCCCAGTCTACCGGTCTCTCAGTGGCGGTCGACCGCCAGCCCAGTAGCGGTCGACCGGGATTCCCAGGAACCATCCGTCTGCAGGTTTCTCAGTAGCGGTCGACCGCCAGCCCCTGCAGATTGACCGCCAGCCCCGATAAGCCAAAAATATTGACTTTTTGTCCATCTCGAAAGAAGCATCTCCTCTTGCTATTGTTTAATCCCAAAGCCACCAAACCCTCCAGAATTTGTGGATCTGGTCTAAGGCTTGTCCATAGACCTTCCAAGGGTTATAAAACATCCTATTAGAGTCATAACCCTAATCATCAAAGAGATACAAAAGGAGAGGCTGTCCAAGGAAGAAGAAGAGGTACTGTAGCTCTGTGAACAGTATCTCGTGCAGCAAGCTCTTCATCTATCTCCAACCCATTCAAGGTATTTCTGAAGCCATCTACCTCCAAGAAAGTGTAGAAGCAATCAAGGTTCAAAGCTACATCCATACACCTCTTCATCAACTCAAGGTGATCCAAGGGAAGAACAAGAAGGATGCTACAAGGAAGAAGGAGCCATTCAAGCATCATCTGAAGGTACTCTAGCTCCATTTGAGGTCAGCAATCTCAAAGGAAGAGAACAAGCTCACAAGCATCAAGAAGATACAAGGATTTGTCCAAGGAAGAAGGAAGGGTACTGTAGCCGTGAACAGTACTCCGTGCAAGAAGATCTACATCAAATACAAGGCCATTCAAGCTGAGTCTCAAGCTGTTCAAGTGAAGAAGGAATCAACGTGAACATCCAGAGCACACACTCAGGGGGAGCCTAAATCAGGAGCTTTCTAAACTGTGGTTTATTCATATTGGTGTTTTGTGCTTTATAGTTTCAGATTTGTGTTTCTTATAAACTGCAAACTCGTGTGTGTGTGGATCGTTGTTGGATCCGTGGTCGTGTGTGTGTGTGTGTGTGTCGTATTTGATTCGTGTGTGCGTAGGTCTTCTCAGATCTACGCGTGTGTGGATTTATCCAGATCTTAGTGTTTGTGTGTGTGGAGTGCTGCACTTGTCGCAGCGTGTGTGTGTCCTGTTGATCCGCTTGTTGGATCGTGTTGGAGACTACGTCTCCGTGTGTGTGTATGTTTTGGGGCGCGTCCCCGTGTGTGTGGGCAGGCGTCGTCCTGCGTGTGTGGTTGGAGCGTCGTCTCCGTTTGGGGTTTTATCCCCGAGTGAAGTCTCACCGTATTTGGTGAGGGGTGACGGGTTTGGTGAGGGGTGGACGTAGGATTGCCGTCGTTGCATCCGAACCACCTTAAAAACCGCTGTGCATTGTGTGTTATTTGTGTGGTTTGATTGTTTTCGTTGTATGGTCGTGTATGAACGGAAAGTTTGAGAGAATTGGTTAATTAGTTATCATCGGTTAATTATTGTTTATCACATATTTTGTAAAAAGGGTAAAAGGTTTCGTAAAATTTGTTATCACCCAATTCACCCCCCTCTTGGGTGTCATTGATCGCGGGACTTCAATAGTTAATTTGACACAGCTCATCTAAGATTACTCTTGTTCGCCTCTCATTCAGCAAAGAGACAATGAAACTGAATCGCATTTGGACGAGTACAGAAATTACCTAGGACCCTAATTTAATAGAATAAATTGGTTCCCAAAGCTCTTATACCAAACTGATGCGGGACAGCCCAAGGTGAGATCCTTTCTTCCGATCAAACGGCCCTTTTGTCTCTTCCATTTTTATGCTCTCCACTTTTTGTCACTTTTTTTTCATGAAATCACTTGCCCTTTCTCTTTCTTTTTTTTCTTCCTATTTCTTTCTTTTTATCAAAAGAAACTCACGAAAGAGATATGAAGCGAGAGAGAGAGAGAGAGAGAGAGAGAGAGAGAGAGAGGAAGAGGGACGAACAGTGGCGGGGAAGACAGGCGTCGTCGCCGGGGATGTGGAGACAGCGGCGATCTGGGTACAGGGGTGGCGGCGCAGTCTGCCACTGTTATCACCGATGGGGAGGGAGAGGGTGGACGACGACGGAGAGTGTGGTCGATGGTGGGGACCGTCGACGACGGCGAGCGGAGCATGCGATGAGATGGCGGTTGCTGGTGATGCCCTGGGGCGGTGGCTCCGGTGCAGCAGGGGAGGATGGAACCGGTGGGGTCGGAGGCGGTGTGGGTGGCTAGGTTGGAGGGTGCTGCTGGAGGTGAGGCACAGGGCAGCGCGTGGGGGTGACAGAGGAGGCTTCGGCGTTAGTCGACGGTGCCCGGGGTGGTTGCAGGGGAGGTCCTGACCCCGTCGATGGAGGATGTGAGGACGATCTGCGTCCCGACGGAGGATGTGCGCCCACAGGGGGTGGGGGCCTTCGTACGACTGGGGGGTCGGCAGCAGCTTGTGCCGGTGCAGGCGAAGGGGCCGCCGGTGGTGGCCGCGATGGCAGGCTCTTCCCGGCATGCCTGTGTCTAGTGGAGGCGGAGGACCTGGTGGTGGTGTCCTGACGGGGCTCCAGCGCTGAAGAGGTAGTGGATGTGCGGTTGGCGGTTGTAGGCGGCTACATATGAACGCAGTGGGCACCGTTGCCAGGGCGCCGGTGTTTTTCTGTTGCAGGCGAACGTGGAAAGGAGAAGAAGGTGCAGGGGCAGAACGGGAGGAAGAAGACATAATAGGGAGATAAACATGGATAGGAAGGGGCTTCGCACCCCACGAATTAGGGCAACGCACCCCACAGAGAAAAGAACTGGCGGCTCCCTTTCAAATTTTGATTCATCTTCATTAACCTAAAATTTTAGATTACGCATATATTTATGGAGGTGGAACCCTAATGGTTCTCCTCTTAGACCCAATGACCAAAATATCCCTAATACAAAAAATAGTGCAAAAATCGCACCAAAAAATGACAGAAAAATATAAAGACACAATATTAGCTCCAAATGAGCCCAATAAACCATAAAAAATTAAAATTTACTCCTACCAAATTACTACTACTAAATTAGACTTGAATAAAATAAAAATACATAATAAAAATGAAAATGACACCAATATGACTCTGATTGCCTGAAGTCTCGAGTCTCGCTCCGCGTTAATATTAGTTTCATGGAATCTGAAGGGAATAACTAAAATGAAAGGAAGAAGTGAAACGAGTGGATGCTCATGTTCAGGAATTTTATTGACAAGGGGAGAGCCCATCTTCCCGAAATAGGGTTTATGGTCATTAATCAGGACAAAAGATAGGTACATAACTACACTACACCAGAGCGCCGTCCAAAAACAAAAGTGAAGGGTGCACCTATCATTCTCTTTGGCTCTAAAAAACAGTTTATTTTTTGCATATCTACCTTATTTCCTTTTTTAAACTGATACTCCAATGCAAAAACAAAAAGGGAAAAATAAGGCAAAAGGAGAAAAGTATAAACAGGGACTAAACTGGAAAGTCCACAGGTTTTGCTGCTCCCTGCCCTCTAAGAAGGTATACTTTAAAGATAGAATCTTAAGGCTAATTTTTTGGTCTCTTTAAATTTATGTCTCTACTAGGTCACTCCATAGCAAAGTTTAACATTATTTATTAACCTAAGATCACTCTCTTTATGAAGTTTAACATTATTTATTAACCTAAGATCACACTCTCTATGGGATTTTTACTTTTTGGCCCCTACAATCTTACATGATTACATTTTAGTCCTTGCAATCTACCTTTTTGTCAGAAAGGCCCCCAAATCTTCCTCGTTACATAAAAATGCCTCGGTCGTTCCCTCCGTAATGTACGGTCAAGTAACATGTTAACCCATGAATGGTTAACTTCACCTAGGTGTAGAAAAAGACTAAAATAACCCTCAATTACATGAGAGAGAGAAACCCATGTTCTCGGTCTCCAGGGACCAGAAACAGAAAGCCCCTCCGACGCCAACTGGCAGGTGTCGGATGCACCCACCAGTTCCACTGCCCTGGGGGGCCATCAATTGCTGGGGAGGACGTTAGATGAAGTACTCTAGGGGGGGGATCGATTGCCAAGGACATGCAAGCTCCGGTTGCACCCGCTGGTTCCACTGCTGGAGACCTTCCGTCTAGAGAGAGTGGAGAAAGAAAGAGAGAGCAGAGAGAGAAAATAAGGGCACCGAAGGGGACCGGCACTCCTCCCAGTAGAGGGGGGATGGGGGGGAAGAGATAACATAGAGAAAAGGAGAGCGCCAGAAGGTGGTTTCCCCCTCCGGTGCCGGCACACCCCCCACTTTGGGAGGGGAAGAGATAACAGAGAGAAAAGGCACCAGGAGATGGTTTCCCCCTCCGGTGCCGGCACTCCCCCCAGCGGGGTGGTGGGTGTGAGTAGACATACACACACACATACACACACACACACACACACACACACACACACACACACACACAGAGAGAGAGAGAGGGAAGTAGAGTGGGTTTTTCCCCCTCCAGCACCGGCACTCTCCCAATCAGGGGTCAGAGAGAGAGAGAGAGAAGTTAGTTTGGGGATTTTTATGCCTCCACTGAATATTCCTTGTTTTGGAACGGCATATTCTCTTCTTCTACCAGCCGCTAACCACATGGGGTTTTTATTAAGAGTTAGAAGATTATAAGGGCTTTATGACAAATAGGTAGATTGTAAAGACTAAACCGTAATTACGTAAGATTGTAGGGGCCAGAAAAGTAAAAATCCCACTCTTTATTAAAGAAAGTGAACTGTGAGCTAGCCATGTTTAGATTGTAGCCCATGCATACGACAAGATGGAATCACTCAGTTATAGCATATCTAGGCTTCATATTTTCACAAAACAGCACCCTATGTCAAAATGCATAAATAAATCTTCAACTATATCTTCCTTATAATTTTTAGACAACAAGCTTAGAGCCATCTGAAAAGAGTGAATATTCCTTTGATTGAAAGTTATAACAACGGAAAAATCATGCAATGATAGAGTTACACACTCCCAATACACACGCAGAGCATCCCCTCTTCCTCCCCATCCTCAATTTTCCTCCCTTTCCTCCCCTCCATTCCCATTAGTGAATACCCACACCTCCCCTGATACCCTTCATCACCTTCTCCCTTGCTGACTCCTCCCTGCCTATCTACCATGGATGATGGATGCAATGCCTCACTCACCCATATCATCAACACTTCTCAATGTCATGGAGACTTGCTGATGTTATTCCAGCCAGAAGAAGCAGATCACCAATCTAACCACCCGCTGCTGCTCTATGCATACAGGAGATACCTTGCCGACAATCTCTCACTGCTCTGCCAACTACCCAGGTTCACATGCTATAAGTGCTTCCAGCCCCCTATCCTCCAACCCCTGCCCACCTCACATTTGCACCCGATCACCCTTCTCCATAGGAAGGAAAAAGAGATATGATATTACTTCATATTTTTTTGTTGATTTTCCCCTCCTTTTCACCCTTTTGTTATGTCTTCTCTGGTAGCTGGAAGATTAGAAGGGTCACAACCTTCAAGATGTGTGCCACGAGTAGCCACTTCCAGATGTCCGACACCTCTGGTCATTCCCAGCTGGTAAGAGGGAAACAAACATGGAAGGGGAACAATAAATGAGAGGTTGGGTGATCTTCTTCCGATAACGATCACAAGTCAGCCAACCTCCTCATAGCCAAGCACCTGCTACCATTGTCCCCCCTCATTGAGGCTTAGAATCGTAGATGTTCCCAAATCATTCCATGGTTCCATGGTCTCCCAGTGCAGCATGATGAATAATGACAAGCCACTCCTGAGTCCTGACAACAAAGTTGGAGAAGGATGAACATGATCCCCTCGTGAAGGACCCTAGCTAACCTCATGAATTCAGGGGGAATTACCTTCAAAACATAGGAAGTTGTCGGAGGGTGGGAAGGGAAAGGGCCCCAGGAAAGGGGTGTGCTGCCTCTGTCTGGACTGCAGGGTTGGAGAAGGGTAAAGTAGTACTGTTATGCCATCGTTAAACCACATGGATTTAGAATTTTAGAGAAACAAGATAAGTACATGGAGAGACTAAACGTTGAGAATTTTATTTTGTGAGGGTTGTACTCTATATTTTTCAAAATATAAGGACTTCCCGCGTTCTATTGATTTGCAGGAACTTAGAGCCGGAAAACCACTAATAAGCTACAGAATTAATAAGCACGATTGCTTCTAGCATTATTAAGCAGAAATATTCCATTGTGATTAAAAGAACTAGAAAAAATTATATGTTGGAAGAGGTGGGGGTAGAAGAAAGATGTGAACCTGCCCATGGGGATGCCTTTTCTTCTCAGCCCATGAATAATGGGGTTGATATGCACCCATGGCTATCTCGGTGTCTCTTGAACCATCTAGGGACCTTTGGTTAATGTTAGCAGACCCTAGAATCACATATTCATCATCTACTATCATTCCCTTCGCATGAACATAGATCATAAATCGCCTATACTTTTGTGCTAATGCCTGAAATAGTCAAGGAAGAAATTATCAAGAATTGCAAACATGGATTATCCAAATGAGTTATATCTGAATATTTCCATATTGAAAATGACTATAAATGAGTTATGAAATTAAGTTATTACTCATCAGTAGAGAATGCTTGGAAATATGAAATATCTGGGGAATCATTTGTCACCAAGAGCAATATCCCAATGGCAGAACATGCAAAATGCATTATACCTCTTATAGTAGGTAGAAAAAACTTTGATTGGATCAAAATCAGCAGGAAATGATTCGTGTATAGGCATTTCTTTTCCTTTCTTCATTTTACTATAATATGTATCAAACATAACTGACTATCCTGCACATGAAAATGTATGCTAAAATAAGACAAATGGTAAGACTAAGAGATGGTGACAGGCTGGAACCAATAAGAGATGCAACTTCCGGAAATAAACTATTGGCTGGCCGTTTAAAAAAGTGGAGAATATCAATCATTAGTACAAGTCAGTACCATAAGAATTGCCCATGAGTGCTTCCCACTATTGTCTCCCTCCCCACACCAACTTCATGCCATTTCTCTCTATGGGAGTGGGGCATCGTTTACACAGCATTATGGCTTTCACGTAAAAGAGCACAAAGAAAGAAAGAAGCAGTTGTCAAAAGGTGAATCTTTTTTCCCAAAAATTGCCCTTTTAATGCCTTTGAATTGAACAAGATGGGTGATTAACCTTGGCAGAGCATATATACGTTGTAACAAAAACTTTGGCTTTGCATGTTGACCCATTTGAAAGCATTCTAACTTTTCCTTGGATTCCTGTCCTGAAGCAGTGTAGTCTTTTGCCTCACCAAGTTACCAGTGATTTTCCAGCAAACCAAGTTATAAATTGTACATGTTTAAACAACATGCCCGCATTGGAAACATTTCTTGTATATCCTCAGTGGATTTTCAAGATGAAGTCCTTCATTCTCTCCCCTTTAACCATCATCCTAGAATCTTATCTTACCTCCAGAAGGATCCTCTTCCTCAGTTCCCTGCAGAAACTGCAGTCTTCAGGTTTGCCAATCAAATATTTTTGCTTCATGCCAAGCTTCTTTCTACATTCCAATTGCATCTAAATATGTCACCTGCAGCCTGGTTCACTATGTTTAACTCTTCTTTTTTGCCATTCATACACCCGTTAAATTGAGAGAGAGAGAGAGAAAGAAGAATTCTTATTTGCCATTTGTACACCTGTTGAATTGTGTGTGTGTGTGTGTGAGGGAGAGAGAGACAGAGAGAGAGTTAAACCTCAGCAACAGAACATGGCTTCCGTCATTACGACTTCCACTTAATCAGCTCTCTTTATTAATGTATATCGCCTATATGTGTAACATCTGTAATAACAAATCAGGCACAACCCAAAGAACCTGATCACTTTGTATATTTGTAACGTCTATCACTTTGTAATCTCACATGTTATATATAGAAAAAGCTAGAGAAAAAGAGAGGGGCTGGTGTGTGTGCATGTGAGTGTTCGAAAAAGGTAAAAAGAACAAACTCTAACCAAAGATACCCCTATCAGCCAGGCCTCATGCAAGTGAGCTTTTCTTCATTTTTTTTTCTGAAAGTGGGCGGTACCACTATTGTATTAAATGAAAAAAAGGGATGTACACGTATAGTCAATAACTTTCCAAAAAATCCCTATAAAAAAAGGCCACACCAAGCCAGTGTGGACCACACTAACCCCCCAACAAAACAACAAAAGAAGAGTTATGAGAATTCACATTATAAAGAATCTCCGCCCATTCTCTCACTCTGGCACAAATAAAAGAAACAACAATGTCCTCATCTCGAGCCTCCCTCCTAAAAATCCTGTGATTTTGTCCCCCCCCCCCCCAAAAAAGTCCAGAGGGTGGCTTGAAGGATCAGCCACCAAACAGTCCTATCGCCTCTGAGAGACAGGCTTCTGCCCCATTTTCCAATCAAGTGGAACACCTCTCGCTGATGGCCGAAGACACACTAGGTCCTCCTCGCAAGCTCCCCCCACACCTCCTGTGAGTAGGTACAACCTACAAACAGGTGGTCAAGGGTCTCGTCCTCCTCTCCACATAGGCAGCAAGTTGACAGGATGCCCTGCAGGAACTGGAGCAGCCTATCCCAAGTGGGAAGTTTCCCATGGGAAATCCTCTAAGTAAGGAGATTCACCTTCAGCAGACTCTTCAGCCTCCATACCTGAAGGGCGAGACAGTGGCGCACCCCCCCCCCATCAGAGATGAAGGTATAAGCAGAACGAAAAGAAGTTCCCATCCCTCCCCCACCTCCACATCCACCCATCCTCCCTATCTGGCTTTCCTTCATTTTTTTTGGCAAACTTAATTAGAATTTTTGTAAATAATCCCCTACCATGCCAAGCTTCAACAAAGCAACCTGGTAAGTACTAAGAGGGTCTTCCTCATGGCTAAGCACAAGAAGCAAGCTTCAAGGGACCTTGTAAGCCTCATAGAGGGTTTCAAACTTCAAGAAGCTTGCAAACATTTGACATGTTATTCATAGTTTTTCAAGGACATTTGAAGTGCTATAACAGAGATGGCCATTTCATCCATTTTTGGTCAAGTCTTTTTTCATCTTTTAGATCTTGTTAGCAGATCCTAGACAGGTCCATCAAGTGTTTTATGGATCTTCATGGATCCTTAATGGGTCCGCCATATCTATAGTTCTTATTAGTAGGTCGCTGGGTCCTTAATAAATCTAAGTTCTTGATGGATATCGTCTGGGTCCAACTTTGGTCTATTAAAGAATATGGACCTTAATGGATCCTTAACAGGTTGGCCAAACCCATGACCTTTTGTAACCCTAATTGATATCCATTAAGATCATATCCTTCAATAGATAGCCACTTCTCAACAAAGTTTGTAACTTCACTGGACTCATCAAGACTTAGGTGAATTCAAATGAAATGCAAAAGCTTAAACCATGGGCAAGGTGCTATTTATGCAAATCCGTCTAAGTGACCAAACTACCCTCAATAACTCAAATAAAACCTTCAAACACTCCTAACTAAAGTCATCTAAGTTAATGCCCATAACTAAACAACCGAGCTATATATCCAACACATGTTTTACCTTCATGAGACAATCAAAGATGTGCTAAACTAAAAGACATAAAAGCCCTCTAAACCCCTTTAATCCATTGAATTGTTGTAAAAAGATCAAATACACGCGTTAGAAAAATCTCTAAAGAACAGAAGTAGACCAAAAAAAAATCTTTTGGAAGTGAAGCCATTCTTACAGTGGCCCTAAACTTTCCTAAAATGATAAAATGCCCTCATTATTAAAATTACCCCGAAACAGTAGATTTTAAAATGCTCAATGCACCGTTAAGACCCTAAAACTTTTCTAACATGATCAAAACATGCAGAACACACTAAAAACCACCAAAACAACATCAAAACCAAAAAAAAAAATCTACAATCCCTTAAAATACAGGAGACGCCTTTACCAATTACCGCACTAATCTTTTCCAAAATGAACAAAATCCCTTAAACACTTAAGATGAACCAAAAATGCACCCTGGTTTCAAAACCTCCCCAATCAATTAAAACACATCCCTAACCCAAGAATATCCCGTAGTCTAAACTCTAGGACCTTGCAATATTACCAAAGTACACTTTTGGCCTAAAGCAATTAGAATCAACCCAGCGTGCAAATTTCTCACATCCCCTTAAAACATATCTTGGTCCATGGAAAAGCTTTTGGGCTGGCTTCAAATTGTGCTCTTATAATTAAACTAGCATGCTTATGCAGTTTGTTTTATTTAAGACATAATCATCGGCACTAATGAAGGATTTGTGCACACCAAGGTGAAGTCATTAACACCGGCCAAGGTCAGTGGGATTTTTCCAACTTCAAAACTCTAATTGTCAATCCAATAGTGCAAAACCCAACTATTTTTTTTTGGAAACCAATCCAAAAAGCGTTTCAAAAAGCAGAATCAATACAGAATTTTCAAGTTTAGGTTTCCTAGTAAAAAACTTTCTCTGACACCAACACATATATCTATTGCATAAAGACCTTTCACCTTTCACCTTTCACTTCTTACCCCAGGAACATTGAGGCCCCAAAGACATGGACTAGACCTCAGTGCCATGGTGTGTTTTTTCTCCCCTCTCCAAAACAAAGTGGGCCGAACCACCAATTTTATTAAATAAACAGAGGAAGTACCACCGAAGCCACCGAAGAAGATGAGAGGTTCCTCAACCTCAAGAAAAAAAGAAGATAAGTTCAAGACAATCAGCCTACATTTATGATTTGCTTCCAACAACTAAAAGAAATACCAAGGATATGCCTACTCCAATGATAAAGAAAAGACACTGCCATAAGGAAATATTTTCAACATAGATAGGACTTCCCCGGAAGATAGTCATTTTGCTCCCACCATATGCTCCAGTAGACTGCATGTGGTAAAATTCTTAGGACTTGAGCTTGTGTAATTTCTATTTACAGTTGAAATGGCCTTGAAATAATGCCACATTTGAAATGGGTTCTGGAAAGTAAAGGGAAAAGAAAACTATGTGTCCAAATATCCTCCAGACTTCCTGACTAACTGGACATAATATCATCAAATATTCTACATCCTCAGCATGCTGGCCACACACCACCATCTTTTGCCTGTAGACCTTTGCAATAATTCTCTTCTTTAACATTAGCCACATAAAAGCCTGCACTTTGAAAAAAGATTTCAAAGCATGCAGGCCTCAGTGCCATGTTCTGGGATGTGTTGCCATTCTCTCTACAGGAATGCTGCTTATGAATTGATGATGTAAAATGATCAGTGCTGCTTCATATCAGCAGCCACCTGTGGTTCATATCCACCAGCCATTTGAGATGCAACAAAAGTTGTCAAGGGCTTGCCCACATTTCCAAAGGCTTCTGAAACATTATTCCAATTTGGAGTGATAAAATATTTGTAAATGATATAGATCTTCAATTTCCAATTCTTGCTTTCTGTCAATCTAGCATCCACTCCTCTAGTCAAAGGATGCCAGAAATACATGGTTATAAAAATAGTTATAGAAAGTGTTGTTCCAGTGCAGTTCTCTACCCTTTGTCAGAATACCTTAGTTTTTCTTCAACAGGTATCCCATGATTTTACGCCATAGTCCAAAAGTTTTGTTCGTAATAGCACAGTTCTGTAATCATTCCCATGTTTTGTGTGGAAGGTTAGCTATATCAACCACGATTTCCTTTGAATAAAAAGAGCATATTAATTCATCCAAACATGCAGTGTCTAAGGGAGTAAAATTATTACAGGCATCTAAATATGCTCTCCATTTGGCCAATTAGAATTTCTTTATCATCTACATCATGTGTAAAACTATCTGCAACTTTCACCGTGAAGACAGTTACAACTGACCCAAAAACTAGCAAATGTGAAGATAGTTACATCTGAACTGAAAATTGCGTATCATATGTTAAAAGGATAAGAACTACACAGGTACTGATGCCTTGAAGCACTCACTGTCATTTGGATATCACAAGAGCCAATAGTTGAGACATGAGAAAAATCTGATTATCATTCAGAGGTAGTAAAAACATTCAAGAAATGATTCTGCTGATCGTCATGGCTTCCAGTGAGAATAATGCCAAAAGCCATGCTATTTCACTTTCCATAAAATATACTGATAATATTCACTAGAGAATCAAGTTCTTTCTTTCTTTCTTTCTTTTGGAAGGTGGCCATTGAAAAACCAGGTCATAATTGGAGAACGGAAGGTACATGGGAGCCTCCATGAATAATTAATTTAAGTCCAGTGGATATGTAGAAGAAAATTCATGGCACAGGCAGTAAATTGATAGATGCAACAGATCTTAGAAAGCAAAACAGCACATGTACTCAAACTGACTATATCATTAGGGATCAGTTTTTTGATCTAGCATCCAAGGAAGACAGGATCATGGGTCGAACTCGGATCGGGGGCCCAAAACCCGATCTGGATCGGTCGGATTGGGTGATCCGCAGCCGATCCAGGCTGAGCCCCTTTTTTAATATTTAAAGGTTAAGCTGTATGTATGAAAAGTTTCAGGGGTTTTCATACAAAAAGTCAACCCTACTTTACTTTTGTGGTGCTTTCCTCGTTTCCCCCCTTCCCTTGCAGGTGGAGGCTCCACTGTGGAGCAGAGGAACGACAGAGGAGGAAGCAGTGGCGCAGCAACGACGCCGCTGGCAGGTAGCACCAGTAGCACCAACAAATAATGGGTCAACTATACTTACTGTATGTAGCATCCACCTAATTTAATTGAACATGGTATGTTGTGACTTACTATCTACAAATGTAACCAAGAATGACACTGAAGGTAAAAATGTCATGTTCTATATACAGTACCACAGCACTTCTTTCTGAACCTTCATTACAAGACTCCCTTGTTTCTTCTGGCTCCCGATTTCCAAGACAATAGAAATTCAGGTAATCTTGCGGATGTGCATTCTCAATGTTTGTTGATTTTAGCTCCTGTGCAATGATTCCGTACATCATCTGCATGGTCTGAGCCTGCAAGGTAAGCACAAAATTTTATCTCCTGCTAAAGTGGGAGGCAATATACAATCAAATGAGACCTGTACAAACGGATTTCCAAGAATATAAAGGGATTTCCAAGAGTTCAAGCTCTCTTCTTTTCTAATTCAATAAACATGAGATAAGAATGCCAATAGTCCAGTTATTTTCAAGGTTGTGCATAAGTGTGATTTCCCACAGATTGATGATTCTGGCACTCAGCATGTTGAGGCAAGACCCAAAAAACTGTGTTTATTACACACATACATACAGTTATTAAGGCTGCAACAAGTGTCTAGAGCCAACTTGTAAAACATTCCAAACTAATAGAGAAAATTCAGGTAAGTAGGGATAAGGTTAGATGTGGAACAATAATGTGAAATAACATAGAGCAAAACTAAAAACACCATCAAAGACAAGTGGTTCGATTTAAGATCGCTTGTATTATATAGGGATGTTAACAGACAGCTGCCGGGACAGATAAAAGTTTCATCCTTACCCCTGTCTTTTAAGAAGTAGCACTGCCCTTATCCTTATCTGAAATGAATAATCGAAGGCTAATTTATCAGATAACCATGCGTTGACCTGCATTGCCAGTTACACACGCACACACACATTGCGTATATATATGTATATATGTATGCAAGAATGGATGTATGTATATATGATCCTTCTACAATCCAAGATAACAAATACAGAGACTAAAAGCTTCTTCAAACTAGAATTCATACAATCCCTGCTTATCTAACATATAAGATGAAAATGAACTTTTTTCAATTTAATAAAATTTATAAAGTAAAACTGAAAACTCAAGTAAAAAAATATGAAGTCAAGCTATAGAGTCATGCAATTGCTGAGGAAAAATAAGTGAGGATGGGAGCCATAGTACTTTCAGAGAGAAGAGATGCTGGTTAATTGAAAAAATGTGAAGTCAAGCTATAGAGTCATGTAATTTCTGAGGAAAAATAAGTTAGGATGGGAGCAATAGTACTTTCAGATAGAAGAGATGCCGGTAAGGAGAGTAGTATCGGTCGGAACTGTGACATGTGGTTGCCAAAAATGAAGACAGGAGCAGTGAGTAGGATGGCAATTGTTAAGAGAGATCTCGTGTCTTAACAAGATCTCGTGTACATTGTATAGCTTTCCCTATTTCTCCCTTTCTATACTTCGCATCTTATTAGGAGTAGGAAATCAGCCTGTTGGCCTTGCCCTATTTAGGGCCTCTTGTACCCATATACATTGGTGGCAATGCTATTGGAGAGGTGCACCTTCCAGTTTTTCCCTCTCGTAACATGGTAAAGCTGGCAACAAAGTTCCCCCCCCTCCTTTACAACAACAATAGTGCTGTCATTGATAAGAATGGCACCCTCTTCCACGTGCATAAAGAATTGCATAACCAACCAAAAGAAATGAAGTGCACGACACCACTAGCAAGCTGATGATATCTGGATAATTGGATCATGAAATGTTAGGAGCATTTTGTTCCACAAAATTTTTAAGACAATGTAGGGTATAGCTGTTATCCTTTATCAAGAGAGGATACTATGAAAAAAAATAGTCCAAGAAATGACATTTGACATTGGAATTTGTTGATGACTTCTTCAACATGAAATCAGAGCCCACCTTTTCAAAGAGTTCGATGCATGGCATCCACTTATGGGAGACACACAAATGCTAATTTGTGAATTATTGACCAGCTTGCCCTCCCAAGGTAACATTAGTTGGTGAACTCAATTAATGGCTTCCCAAGCCAACATTAATTCGTGAACTCAGGATCTGGAGCCCTAAGCTAAACATGAACTTGTGAACATGGTGGCCACCTCTCAGCTCAACATCCATGCCTAAATTTGATAGTCTTAATTCATGTAATACCTTCCAACAGGGCACAGATTAAAACAACAAAGTAAATAGATTAATAATGCCCTCTCACGCACCAGGGCAATTTTATGTGTGGAGAGAGAGAGAGAGAGAAGTTGGGCATCATATTCTACCTTTATGCAAGAATCTATTTCTGAATGATTACTAAATAAGTATTCTATAGTTCATGTCAACTGTATGATACATAATACCAATGCATCCTTGTAAATCACAACTTATTACTGTAGTTACTTGTTACATACTCTTTGTGCTGGCAAAGCACTTTTAAAAAAAAGAACCACACAGACCAGTTGCCTAAATTAGACTAAAATCAGCCACCCCAATCTTGCATGTGTTGAAATGTATCAAGGCAGAAACACTACAGTTAGAATAAGTTCTTTTTTCCTGAAATTCTTAACTGTTTGGCACTGTTCATTGTTATCTTCTTCCCCTCCTTTGGGATCATAGATTGAACGGGACTGGCCAGTTAACATTGGGATTGGCTGACCTACGTCTGCTCTGGTGTACTGCACCTCACGTCTATCCAAAACTGTGCCTTAGAGCCATTTAAGCAGTTGCAGCATTTGTCTATAGGAAAATTGTAACTTGTTGAAAATGGATACTGCCTCCATACATTATATAGGTATTTATACGCTTCTTTAATTTGTAGAATAGTAACTACAGATTCTGTTTGCCTATCAAAGAAGGAAGAATAGTTGCAAACAGTTTATACTATGCTGGACTTGTGCCAGTTTTTTGTATGCATTTTGCATCAAAGAAGGAAGGATCGGAATCGGGATCAAATCGGCCGGTCCCAACCCAATCCAGGTCAGCCAGATTGGCCGATCCCGATCCGATCCCGGTCCGATCCAAGCAAGGCTTTTTTTTATTATTTTCAGATTCATTTAAATGAAAGGTAACTTATAGGGGTTTTTACACGAAAGTTAAAGGTTTAGGATCGAGGCTCACGTCCTCCTTGCAGGGTGAAATGGACGGAGGATGAGAAGGCGGCAGAACCAGCGGCTGATGTGGACAGTGACGACGGCGGCGACAGCAGCAGGTCTCGAGAGTCTTCTTCCTTGCAGGGTGAAATGGATGGAGGACGAGAAGGAGGCGGCACCAGCGGCCAGTGGGGACGGCAATGACAAAGGCGACAGCAGCAGGTAAGTTCTTATTCTTCTTCTTCCGCAGCTGCTGCTGTTGCTTCGGTTACTCTTCTCCTCTACTTTTTTTTGCTGCTGCTCCTACTACTGCTTCAGTTCTTCTTCTCCTCTACTTTTCTTTGTTTAATTTACCCGGTAGGTAGTGGTATTGTTCTGGGCATCATGCCGGATCAGCCAATCCTAGCCAATCCGGACCAAGAATCGGGAACCGGGAGGTGGGATCGGCCTGACCCAAAACAAATCGGATCCGCCGATCCGATCCAATCCTTCCTTCCATGTTTTGCATGAGATCATAATCTTTGAGATGCTACATTTCACAAGGAAAATACTAAAAAAGTGCTCCCCTAATCCTGGATCCGATGGTTAAGTATGTACTGTTCTTTGGGAATATAATGGTATCTACTTGTAGCTCTATGCGTTTATCAGTGCTAAAATTAAAAAGCTTCAAATTACTCATCTATATCATGGTTTAAAAAAGTGGCCAGTCTGGACCGGAACTGGGTGAACAAGCCAGTTCCTAACCCAATTCTATTTATCAGTCTATTGTCTCATTTACTTTAAAAAAATTTTTTGGAAGGTGACCAAAGGCCATGATTCATTAAGGAAAAAAGAGGGAATAGTACAGGAAGCAAAGGAAAGCAAAAGAGCCAAAAAGTGAGGATGTGTCTACCAAGCTGGTAGAAACAAATCCCTCCCTACCCTCGCCCAGAATGTAAAATCCAGATGACCCAATTACACAAGTAGTCTTTTCCACCCTCCCATTCGATGAAGTAAAGTAGAATGTTAAAGTACAAGTCCCACGAGTACTGACATTCCAGGCCTGGATGAAATTGATACAGCTCTTGATAATGGCAGATGGATATCTGAAATCATTGTGGGAAACTCTGTTATTCCTCTCCCTCCAGATAGACCACACCATAGCTGGAAGACACATCATCCATATTTCCTTTTCTTGTTGAACAGGGTTATGCTTCCTCAATCCTTTCATAAATACCTCAATGCATTGTTTCCTTACCCAATTCACATTAATTGTCTTGAAGAGTTGTAGCCAAACTGATTCTATGATACCACAGTTAAGAAATAAATGACCAATGTTTTCCTAATAGCATCCACAGACTACACAGAGCTGTTTGATATCCTCTCCATGCTATCCTCCAGAGAAAAATTCTGATCTTGATAGGGATTTTACTGTTCCAAACTTGTTTGTGCTGTGGCACTTTCTGCCCACCTTGAGCAAGAACCCTCGCTGCTGATTTGTCTGAAAACTGTCCTGTCCTTCCGACTTTACCATCTCATCTTCTTATATCTGTCTTCCCATCACCAGGTAGGTGTTGTCCAAAAAAAGAGAAAACTGCAGAAACTCTTGCATTTTCTACGTCATTCAGATTTCTTCGGAATTTCACATTCCAATGAGGTTTTGTTCCTGCATCTGTCCACACGGAAGTCGTCTTGAACCCTGTTGCACGTGCAATGCCATAGAGGTTGGGAAATGCATCTTGAGGAGACCTGTTGTTCAGATCTGAAATGGCTAAAGGTAGCAATCCTACTCCACCTTCCTCAGATCTGCAGACCAATTTCCAAGCAATCGGTATTGTACCTCTTTCTTCTGGCCCTTTTCTTTCCAAAAGAAGGCTGCTCTAATACATTCAAGTCTGTGACAACCTGCTCTGGGAATTCTGAAGATTGAAAGGTAATAAATTGCTATACTGGATAGTACTGCCTTTGATAAGGTCCACCTACCCCGGCAGAGAAGATTTACCTTTACAGCTAGCAATTCTATCCCCAAATCTCTTAATAATGTCATTCCAATCAGCAATTCTTAAGTTTCCGTCCATGAGACGGAGACCTAGGCAAGGAAGGCGGAATCGGGGATCGGGATCGGATCGGCCGATCCACAAATGATCCAGATCGGTGGGATCGGCCAATCCCGGACCGATCCCGGCCGAGTCAGGCCAGCAGACTCGGCTAGGGATAGACATGTCCAAAAAAATGCAAAAAAAAAACTTCCAAAAAATCCAAAAAAATGGGGAAAAAACTGTTCTAGCATAGTTCTATATGAAATTTAATGTAAAATAGTTGACATATGCCCACTAAGAGATGCATACCTTTGGCCAATACAAAGACAAACCAAGGAGAACAATTAAAACGTTAGGGGGCCACAAATTAATCAAAACAGAAAAAAAACCCGCCCCCTAAGCCTATTCCGAGGAGAGAGAAAGTCCTTGTAGAGAGAAAGAGAGTGCTAGAGAGGGGGATCATGGTGGGGTGAAAAACAATGTTAGAGGACCACAAATTAATCAAAACAGAAAAAAGCACCCCCTAAGCCTAATTTTGAGGAGAGAGAAAGTCCTTGTAGAGAGAGAAAGAGAGTGCTAGAGAGAGGGGGGACCATGGTGGGGTGATAAACAATGTTAGGGGACAACAAATTAATCAAAAGTTTTGAAAGCCCGAAGGACCAAAGACCTTTGGTTGGCCTTCCCCTCAAAACTTTTCTTTTTGAATTTCAAATGGGGACTATTGACATCATGGAATATCTTTTCTCTTTTTTTTAAAGAATTATTTGGGTTTCATAAATTTCTTCCTTAGCCTTTTAAAAGAAAAGAAAAATTTATGAAAAGTGCACACTGAGGGGACTGTATAGATAGCTTGTGCATGGTTTATTCCGTCGGTGCGAATTTATCAGACGATTTGTGTTCGAGTGCTACCA